>OX101815.2:20335904-20943692 GCA_944452925.2 Chrysolina oricalcia
TAAATTCTCCAGTCGGGCCCTGTCTTCGATGCTCTGATACATAAGGAGGGCGCGCTGGCCACATCATTACCCCGATAACCATTCCCCAAACTATGGGGTAAGCAGCTATTGGGTCAGGGAATCGTGTGCCCTGAGCAGACGTAATGAACCAAGGATGACAGCCTTCTGTATTTTTCCGGCTATGATTTCTGACATCTTGCGGCATGCCGGTATGATTTTCAGGTTTGAGAGTAACGATTTCATCACACCGCCAAATGACCCTATTATCAGAACAACCATTTTTACAGAATGCTCTCGGTAGAGCCTGCGGAGTTCGAAGAGTAAATCTCGATATTTTGTCTCGTTTCTTTTCCTCTTTTCGGACGATATTCGTTTCGCCAGGAGCCGAAAACTCTGACGAAAATCTGAGGGTAGGGAATGAGTAGTTCCAGTAGATCCGGCACTTCTCATTCTCCACCACGGACAAAATATCCGCCAAAGCATAAGGCAACACAAGTGTCTCGTCTATACCGTACGAGTGTCGTAGATAGTAATATAACAACTATAACTATTATTATCATTTTTTTTGCGTTTTGGCATTATATTATGAGATGCAACAGATTTCAACAGTATTATATAATCGACTGAGTATTTATAAAATTACAGCACATTTAACAACACCTATTTTTTCAATAATTCAAGCTGAAGTCGACATTAAATATTATCAATCGCCAGTATAGTAACAATATCTTTTCATCCAAACATAAGTGATTCGATTTCCTCGAATCAAAAATTTCCAATAACCACTTCCAAAATGTGTAATCCGACTGAAAGCAGTCACAAAGTTATGCATATTGGAATAGTTTTGGAATGAAAATTACGCCCGGGTTTTATGTCATCTGTCTTTTCGGCCGCATTTCCCGGAATGGAAGGAGCATTACTGACTTATTGGATGTCTCTCGAGAATTCCGCTGTCGAAGCCTTGCTCTCGGTAATTTAATCATATTCAGGGTTTTCGTCAGTGTGCTTTTCCTCGGTTTGATAAATTTCCTTCATAGTCAGTATAGGGGTAAAAGTGTGCTTCGAATTTTTCTACCAGCTATTTTTTTATGCGGGTAAAGTTTTCAGATAATCAATAAGATAAATCAATCAAAACACAAATCAAAGTACTGAAATAACGTTGAAAAAGAATTGTAATGCTGGTCGCAGAAAATATTAAAGGAAGTTTGCAACCCTATTTAATAAAAAGTTAAATAAAAAGGGGCAATGCAGACGGCAGCTCTTCGTTGGTTGGAACTAAGAGTTCGTTTATAATAGAATGAATATTATTGATATTTTAGATTTTACACATATTTTAGATTGTACCTTTTTATTTTATAGTTCACTTTTTCTACTTGTAATACTTTTCTTCGCGAAACAAGTGCTTTGCACTTATCGCAATAGTTTTTATTCACTTCGTACATGTATTTATCCAATTTTTTGAATTTGTTTATTATTTATTAAGTGAATAAATTTATTTTTATTTATTATTATTAACAGTAACAGAATGTCAAACTCAAAGTCAAAGCATGCTTTATTATCTAAAGAATAAATTTCTTATTGACAAAGCCTCTAAATATAGTAAGTACATTTATCATAACTGCTTACAATGAGCAGGTGGTAATGGGAATCAAATAAAAATTAAATTAAAATGATGCAAACCAATTAGGATTGTCAGATAATAAAGTAGAACTTATAAATATATATACATATACAGTCATAGTAATATAAAATATAAAAACATATTAAATTGAGTAAAGCAGATATTAAAATTTTGACAAATATATTCTATATCAGTTGATTAATCAAAACAACTGGAGAGAATAATTGTCAGATGATAAAAATATTAACATACCACATACATATATCCACCATAAAATACTTCAATAAAATATTTTGATTTTTAAAACCGACTAATATCAAGTAAGTACATATATAGTATAAAGGAAAGAAGGGAGGAAGATGTAAAGGATATCCACATATATACCTCACACTTGGTTGGTGTAAATGAACAGTATCAATCAGTGCATGAATACATCATATTTTGTACTGCTGTCGCAGCTATTCAAAATTTTGTTAAAAAACTTCCTCAAATTGTAAAAGGGCCTTGTGAGTAAGAACTTTTTTACTGCTCTTCTGAATTTCGGAGTGCTGTGAATATTTTTAATATGCTTCGGTAGGTGGTTGAACATTTTTGTACCATTGTAAACAATTGAATTTTGGCATAGGGTGGTTCAGGGGATTAATAAAGGTATATTTTGGCCATTTGCCATAGTATTGTGTACAGCGTCTGATTTTAATAATTGTAGTTTATGTTTGAACTAAGCTAGTTGATTCCAACACAAAGATTGATGTTAGTGTAAGTATCATCTGAGAAATGAATAAGGGGTTACATGAGGTTTGGTAGTTAACATGGCACATGTATCTCAGTGCTCTCTTTTGTAGAGTAAATACCACTGAAAACAATCCTTGCGAGCAGGCTCCTCAAAATTCTATACCATATCTGATGTGAGATTCCAGAAGAGCAAATTAGGCTTTTCTCGCAATAAGATGACCAATCTCATTCCGAATTTTGAATTTTTGAATTTTGTTCAGAAATTTTTTCTCAATTTCAATTCATATACCTTTCGAAATTTTCAAGTTGATGTGCCCCCAGCGCCATCTGTCGAGTAATTGCAATAATTCTTCTCCCAAAAAGTAGTATAGGTAATTTCCTTCAAAATGGTTTCCTTATTCCACATCAAACCGTTCAAATTTATCGGGGTATGAGTAGTATTCAGATCCGCATTTATATTTGATATTTCGAACTTTAATTGCAAAAAAATATTAACGAAACTCAAAAAAAATTGGATGGTTGTGAAGAAAATGGAATTCTCTTTTCAACGATGTGACATGTACTAGCTTTTCTACTAGCAAGTCTCAATCAGGTGGATTGAATATACAGTTCGGCTTTTTTTAGTACCCCCCCCCCCCCGTTAACTTTTGAACGGTTCGACGTACAAACATGAATAAAAAACTGTTTAGAGGGTTTCACCGATACTACTTTTTGAAACAAAAAATATGGTGATTGCTCGACAGGGGGAGCGGGGGGCACATCAACTCAAAAATTTTAAATGGCATGGGGGGTCGAGTGTCACATCGTTGAAAAGAGAATTCAATTCTCTTTACAATCAATCAAAAAAAGCCGCACTGTATATTTTTGTAGGTAATTTTTATTTACCTTTAATCATTTTTAGATCAACACTTGCAAAGCGTAAAACAGATCACACTTTTCTAGTAAGCAGAAATACAATTTGTTACTCTGGAAAACAGATGGGTCTATAACGTTTGCGGTTTCGGTGAGAACAAGTCGAAATTAGAAAAGTTACGAATTATTCTGATGGTGCATCCAGAACTTAATTATTCTCCTTGTAGTGGCAACTTGTAAAATGTGAATTGATCATTAAATATGGTTTTTGAATCGAAATTAGCATGGGAGTGTTGACAAGGTGTCTATGAATGACGTTAGACAACCAACTATAAATAAACAAATATATGTTGCGTTAAGGCTCATTGAAAGTAGGCCACCACAGGGTGAATGAAGTCTATATTGCTCTAAAGCTTTTTAAAAATTAACAAAATACAGCGAAAATTTACATGCAACAAGTTCTAGCAAACAGCAAAAGCAGCAAAGTATCTTGAAGGAAACAAAAAGATCAAACTCGAAGACAAAATACATGAAAAACTTAAGTTTTTTTTTGGAGAAAAACCCGACTCAATTTATAAAAACCAGAACGTTCATTGATCGACTTCAGTAATTACAACGACAGACGGATATTGCGAAGAGAAAACACTAGATGACCTATTTTATCTTTTATCAGAAAGTATATCTGCTGTCTCTTCATTTCCAAAGTTATATTATCGTCAACAAAATTGGAGACTGAATGTAATAATAAAAAGAGAATGGAACACTGCCGTCTTTGAATTACCTATCCAGAATTGCCAGCGATAAATTGCATCATTTAAACCTCCCAATAAAACTGGAATATATCGTTGTTTCGGTTTTATTAATACCCTCGTCTACTTATTTCATAACAATTTCCCAGTTGTATCGCTGTAACGAGTTTCATGTCGCACATTACGACTAAATAAAAATAAGAGAACACGGTACTATTTCCAGTTATTTATCGATCTTATCAATGATTCAATGCTCGCCAATATATCACAACTTGTAACAACTTTCTCGATATCTGTTCAATCAATCGGTGTTTTGCTAGAAGATATAATTAGTATCGGTCGATCAAAAGCAATTTAGATCCATACTTGCGAATTTCTTATAAATGTATGCATTGTTTTACTTCTAGCAAGAGTTTCAATGGCAAGAGCTATCAAAAAGGTCAAGATCTCATGAGAAAAAGCTGGCGTTGAAAGTGTTCATTCTCTGGTCACCGCCAAAATAATTCTCATGTTGTAATTACACACAAATACTATTTATTTCTAAATTATTTGTTATTTTGAAAGGTCGAAGAAAATAATGATTTGAATTAAGTTAATTAAAGTTAATTATTATAGATTAAGGTTCATACAGAGAGGCCAGTGCTGTCAAAAAGTACTTCGTGTTACCTGTCTATGTTTGTTCTTATTTCTTACACTCGCGTTTCGTACTCCTCAAAAATGTTCCTAAAATATTCTTGCTCCGTACATTCATTAACCCATTTTCGACTTCTCCTTTCGTACACCGGCCCATTTTTCCTTGTGAAAATACGTATGGCGAGGAGTAATTTTTTAGTATGATCTAACCAGAACGAAATAACCTTACGTAGACATTTAAGTTTGTGGAAATTGGTAGCGTTGGTAGGTTTTGCATCGTTTTTCCTTATGAAAATACATTTTGTAAATAGTTATTTTTTTTGTATGATCAAACCAGAACGAACAAAGCTTACGTAGACATTTGAGTACGTGGAAATTTGGGCCATCGCACAGGTCGATGTACAAAACTAGCCGAAAATTCATTAATTAATTGAGTGTACCAAACAAGAATATTTCAGATAATTTGAGGTGTGCGTATGTCACACATGTGTGACATATCGGTTTTCTCTGCAGAGCGCATGTCACACATGAGTGTCACTAGTCACCGGTTTGCAAATAATTTTTAATTATTAATTGATCAATTTCGTTGCCAATTTTTTTTGTTTGACCTATAGCCCAGTTCCAAAATTGTAGATAGTGACTCATCGCCAGTTTACGTGGTTTCAGAGTGCGGAATGCACGTAAACTGACGATGAGTCACTATCTACAATTTTGGAACTGGGCTATAGTATACTGTTGATCCTAACGATGAATACTATGGAGCCGCTATTCAGAAACAAGTTGACTACTGTTGTCGCAGTGAATGGGTTAAGGCTATAGTCGAAAATCGCCACTAGGCGTTTTTCTGAAAATGTTTTTATCCAAAATAATATTATTTAATGGAAATGAAAGAGCTGATGCTATGACTCGCAACACCTTTACCAACCTGAAGGCGAAAATAATCAGGAGAACACCACATGAAGACATATGCAATGAAATAAAAACTCACACCAATAAAATATGGAAGGAGAGATGACAAACACTAACCAAAAACAAGTTGTTCAAAATAAACAATGATATGGCAAAACCAAACTATTCCGGACTCAGTCGAAGACATCAAACTGTCCTAACCCGCCTAAGAATGGGACACACCAAACCTTCCCACCAGCAGCATATACTGAAAAGAGAGACTCTGAAAAGCTGTGAATGCTGCGATTCTTACCCCCCATCAGGTACTTCACCTTGGTTGTTCACCTATGAGCTCGTCTTTGATCACCAACTTCTCCGCATCTCCGCATTTCGGTACATGTGCTGAGCTTGGCTTAGGATGGCAGATGGCTCTGAGCGCTGCCTGACTATCCGAACAGATAGAAATTATCTGCTCGGGCCCTTCTTTCACCTCTTGCCGCGTAGCTATACGGTTAGGATGGCGAACACTTAAGCTTGAACAACTGTTGTATATCTACCCAAAGCATAGTTTTCTCGGACCTCTTCCCTCAATGTAGATGCCTTCACCCGAAGCCTGTTTATCAGTCAGTCGCGAACCGTCCGTTAAAGCCTTGGTTTCTTTGAACATTCGGTCGCGGATAGCGGATAGTCCGTCGACCATCGCGTTTTGACGATTTAATCCAACCAGATTATTTTGAATGTGACCGGTTTTCTTGAATCTGCTTAGCTGAGCAGACCTCCGGCAGTCCGCAGACTTGTGCCGACTTGTCAGGTATCATCTGTCGAGTTTGATTACAGCGGAATCGCCGGCTTGTGCGGACGATTGATATTTTCCAATTCAATTTGAATTATTTAACAAATATTAAAAAATTAGTGACAACTTCACACCTGGAGATGACGAAGTCCTAATAGACTTGGTGAGACAACATCCACCGATATAGGTATAGTGTTGGAAGAAAAAGTTACAAAGATATGGTGTTGGCAGAAATCGGACATTTTACTTTATTGGTAGGTTTCTTGGAAATATCGTCCTTCACAAACCTCAACACGAATTCGAAAAGGTCTGTAGAAAGTCTGAAATACTCCCTAAATTTGGTTTCACTTCCAAAAAGCCTCCTTGGATGCACGGTGATATCAAAGACACCTTCCGTATCTCGACACAAGAACAATTTATCAACTGCCTTATTGAAAACTTTAACGGTTGCCATTGCCAGCTCCACTTTTTCTTCCTCTCCTAACAAATAACCACGCAAAGAATGCAACTATTTCGTTTTCCTCAGCTGTCGACTGACTGTCCGCTTTCCGCTACCTCATGTTCAAAGAAACCAAGGCTTAAAGGTTTCCCCAAACCAACGCTGGAACGGGATGCGAGATTAAATTCGATAGTGGGATATGCAAAAATACATACCGGAGTGATTATTCGTATTCCGAAATGCAGACAAGCAGAGAGATATATATATATATCCTGCGTTACCGCTTTGGTTAGACGGAACCTTAACATATTAGGCCTTCTTCCCATCGTTCTCTGCTCAGAATATCAAGAGTAAACTATCTATTCCATCGCAGTCTATCTTGTGCGCTTTTCACTCTGAGGGCGTAGATCGGGATCTCCTGCTCCGCTCACTTCGCGATTTCCGCATGACCTATCATCGCTCCTTCTTTTACCCAGACTCCTGAGTCCGGCATCCTCAAATGGACTGCCATCTTGATCCAGACTGGAAGCGGTGGCAGTCTCAGCAGTACTTCCAACACTGCGGTTGGAGTCGTTCTCATTGTGCCCGTTATTACCAAACATCTGGACCTTGCCAAGTCTTCGGCCTATTGTGCTGCTCTGTGCGCCTGGCCACCACACGGATGACCCATAATGGACCTTTGGTCTTGTCGAGTACAGCCAGCATATGATCTCTGGGTAGTACCCCAGTTGCCTCCTACGATTCTCCTCAGTTGCCATTGGATTGCTACCGACTTTCCTACTGTCCTAACTAGTTGAGTTATCCACCCTCAGTCAATTTCCCATTACTATAGTTTAAAAAATAAGAAGACGATTTATCTTTCAAGACTATTCGAAAATATTGTTAAATTTCACTTGGCGCCTTCTATGTGCACTGACATTGTGAATTAGCCAAAGGTACGAAGTCATAATTAATTTAGGCATTAAAATTAATGGCGCCACCATTACACCGAAGCCGATGTATTCGATTTATTACCGGCAGATTTAATATTTATTAACGGTATTTCAGCGACGCGCTGCCATATCATGTTCTTCGATTTTTAATTTATTGGACGGTATTCATGACATCTGCCTGAACGCGTGAAATATCGGAATATTCCATTTTAGTAAAAAATCATATATCACTGGATAGCGAAGAATGCAGGTGTGTACCGGCAGACACTATTTTCAGCATGGCTATAAAAAATCAATAAACGAATAAATCGTTCGGAATATATTAACTTTATATCTTCGGGAAACCAAGCCACAACTAATTAACAATAAGGAAATTATTATTAGTATCTTTATTATGATTATCCATATGCAGTTTTCTCAATCGAATAAACCATTCGTTCTTCCAGCTTCATAAAGCAACTTCCTCCGTTGACCTTGACTGCTGAAAGATGTAATTAAATAATCCGTTTCGCAATATATGGTTTATCACGTTAATCAAGTAACGAGAAAAAATAAAAAAAACTCGCAAATTCTGATGACGATGAGAGTAATAAGCAGCTTTGAGATGTGGCCTTTTTATTCTTATTCATAAGAAGGTTTACTTTAAGAAGTTTTTGAATATTTTCAATGGACATCATTATTATTCTAATTTTCAAACCAAAAAAGGAAGGTGCCAACAAAATCTATGAGTAAAAAGAGCTTAAAAAATAGACAATTCAATTGTTTTAGATTACTCGAATCCTTATTCAATTGGTCGAATTCAAATTCTCTTTTTTAACTTATCAAAGATATTCTACATTTTTCAGTTTACATAACAACTTTTTTTTTAAACAAACGCTACCATATACATCCAACATTCATAGAAATACAGCTTATTCAAATCCTAACATTTCTTTCACCTCATAAGTGTATAATCAACCATTGCATTCTTCTAGTAAGGAAACTTTGCAGAGTTTTGCTATTGGTCTTCTATATATGCAAGGGTATGCAGCCTCGATCTTGCCCAGTGGCCAATTGTTTCATGGCAATTGATTGTCCATGATAACAATTATTTCTCCAATTTTGAGTGGAATCTTTTCTTGCAACCATTTCGTCCGTTTGGTCAATGTTGGTAAGTATTGTTTCACCCGACATCAAGAAAAAAAAAGAAAAAGAAATTTTTATTTACTACTTGTCACTCAAACATTTGTAGCATGTCATGACATTGGTTCTGTGGAGTAAGACAAAAAAACAACAATTGAAAAACAAGTCTCAAACAAACATTCAAAACAAGTATGGAGGTTCAGGAAGTATATTCCTTGCATCAAAAGTATGCTTACGAACATGGTCTAAATATTCTGAAATCGAATAATAACAGTTTTTCGTGAAAAAGCAAGTAGAGCATTACATAATCTGAAATCATAGGAATTCTTTTGTGATTTTGTAAATTTAAAACGTAAACTTGATTGCTAAGGAAACAAGGGAGCGTTCTTGTGAATCTCCAATAGACTTGAATCAATAAACATAGAAGGTAGTGGCATAATTTCATGGTTAATGAATGATTTGTTGAAAGTTGAGAGTGTTTACTTTACTTTCAGAAACGACCAGGTTATTCTCAACCTTACAGATGAATTTGAGGTCTCTCATTTGTATTATGTCATCTAGAGAGATAAGGTTGAGTTTTTTCTGATAACAGAACGGTTGGATTGACTTTTGAAAGTTCGTGGTGTGAGCATCGTTTCTCAAGCGAAGGAAGAATAAGGCAATCTACGTAAGAATATATTGTGCTTACTAACTACTTATTTTCACTTTCATCTGTGATAACTCTTAATCTTTATAGAACGCTTTAAATTATTGTTTGATCTGCTAACATTATGAGTGACGAATCGGGGGGAGGCACTCCCCCCAAAAAATTTCTCTCTGATGTAGTTAACGACGACATAGATAATATAGATATGTATAATGAAGATAGTAATGATAGTGAGGTAGCATCCTTGTTTGGTTTTGATAAGTCTGGAAATCCTAATATTTCAAAATCAAGGAATGATTTATCTACTGTTGATGGTTTAGAAAATTCAAGGTCACTAACACCTGCAAAAACAAACGAAGAAATGGTTAACAATGATAAACAAGGGGAAAAAAGAGAGGTGATTTTTTATAAGGAAGGAGCTTTAGGTCCTTTTTTGGTAATCGTTGAAGCTACGGAAAACACAGGGAATATCGGTAGGTTTAACCACTTGAGAATTGCGAAGGAAATCTGTTATCTAAAACTAGAACATATTATCAGGATAAAAAACAAAGGTAGAAATAAAGTTGGAGTTGAATTCAACAATAGAACCAGTGCTAACAAATTTGTTAATAATGAAGGTCTGATAGCTAAAGGGTATTGTGCATACATTCCATATAATTCGGTAACGAGCAAGGGTGTTGTAAGGGGAATTGACAGTAGTTTTTCAGAAGAGAACATACAGGTCATGATTAAAAGTAATTTCAGGGTATTAGGTGTCAGAAGGTTAAATCGAAGAGTACGAGAAAACGGAGAGAATAGGTATGTACCTACTTCCACCGTACTAGTAACCTTTGAAGGGGTGGCATTGCCACGATATGTGGAAATTTGCTATATGACATATAACGTTCAAATTTATGTTCCACCAGTTACACAGTGCTTCAAATGTCTGATGTATGGACATACGAAGAAGCAATGTAAAGGTAAAAGGCGTTGCTTTAACTGTGCTGAAATTCATGGGGTAGAGGAAGATTACGATAGTTGTAATAAAATCAATTGTCATAATTGTAATAGTACTGCACATAAAACTAATAGTAGGGAATGTGTGGAATACGAAAGACAAAAAAAAATAAGGGAAAGAATGAGTTTGGAGAATAAGTCATTCTTTGAGGTAGCCCAAGAATTTCCTAAAAATATTACTGTTTCCAATCAAAACTCCAGAGACTTTCCGGTATTAAGAAACAGATCTTCCTCGCCTGTAAATAGGGTGGAAGTTTCCCAGAGAAGGACGATCCTTAATACTACCAATACTCGAAATAAACGACCGTATGCAGAGGTCACAAAACAGAACTCCAGAGCTGGGCGAACAGGATATGACAGACTAGCGCTCAACAACCTTCTGCTAAATCCTAATGGTCACATTCCTCAACCGAGGAATGGCGCAATGATCAATAAGCTAGTCGATCGATCGCAAATAACTGGCAATAAATCTTTCAGGGAGGATTTTTCTGATCAGGAAAACCCTCATCCAAGAATAAACAGGCCCAAAGGTGCAAATGTTGAAGATAGGAATGAAAAGGACATAATTCAAAGTTTTTATGATTTATTTTCTGGCATACCGGAAAATATAAAACCGAAAGTATTAAGTACATTTAATAATCTGAAAGACAGGAGGGACTTGGATTTTCCAAATCCAAGTTCTGGGGAAGAATACTAAGGTGTAGCTCTTTTCAGGATATTACAGTGGAACATAAGAAGTATCACAGCTAATAATTATAATCTAATTAATCTCATCAATATGTATGACCCTCAAATAATTTTACTGAATGAGACGTGGCTCAAAGCGGAATCCAAGTTTCAAGTTAGGCATTATCATACCATTAGACAGGATAGAGGGGATGGATACGGAGGAATAGCAACCTTGATTAGGAGCAATCTTAAATTCGGGGTTGTTAATCTACACACCAATATTCAAAACGAAGAATGTCAAATTATTGTTATCAAAATTGATAACACTAATATAATAAACATGTATAATACAGCGAACAACATACCATCTCAAATCAATCTCAGGCAAATGATTGGAGAACTTGATGGGGAGATTATATGGATGGGTGACTTGAATGCGCTACACCCATTGTGGGGAAGTAGCTATAGTAATTCGAATGGTCGAATTTTGTCATCTATTCTGGAAAACGAGGATTTGATAATTATGAATGATGGTACTTCAACTAGAATTTGCAATCCGTGTGAGAATCCTAGTCCTCTTGATGTAACTCTAGTGTCGAGCAACATAGCTAGAAATTGCATATGGGAGGTTATTGGTGACTGTGGCAACAGTGATCATTTCCCAACTTTGTGCACATATGGAAATTCAAACATACAAGGGGAAATTGAGAATGCTATCGGAACTGCCAGAAATTTTCATAAGGCAAGTTGGCCAGACTATCACAACTTTCTCTTGGCAAGATGTGAAATCAATCATAATTATTCTTATGAAGAACTAGCCAGTTTAATGAATGATGCAGCTGAGATATACATCCCAAGAATTAAATTTAAGTTAGGAAAACCTAGGAACCCTTGGTGGGATGACGAATGCCAACAAAAGGTAGCAGAGAGGAAGGGAGCTCTTACATTATTTAAAAATAACCCTACTTTAGGCAACTACATTTCCGCAAAGAAAAGTATTGCAGCAACAAAAAAATTCTTAAATAAAAAGAAAAGGTTAGGTTTTAAAATGTTTTGTTCCACGTTAAACAGAGAAACAAATATAGCTTATGTTTGGGGTATTCTTAGGAAATTTTCTAATAATAAAGCTCATAAAAACTATACTTTACCTAGTAGTGTCATTGCTGAGGGTCTATTGGACAAGGTTACCATATGTAATATAAATCCACAGTTCTCTTTGAAGTTTGTTAGAATTAAATCGGATCCTTTCACATTAACTGAATTAAATAGAGCACTTCGGGTTAAAAAGTTTACAAAACCAGGACGGGATGAACTATCATATCAGATGTTTATGCATCTACCGGGCATCTTACAACAGAGTCTTGTTGAAATTTATAACGGAATTATTGAGACGGGCAAACTTCCAGAAACCTGGAAAGATTATCTAATTATTGGTATTCATAAGAACCACAAGATCATGGACGACCTGAATAACCTCCGTCCGATCGCTATGGCGGCGTGCGGACTTAAACTTATGGAGAAATTAATAAAATTCAGGTTGGAATGGTACATAGAGAACAAACAAATAATATCAGATTATCAAACTGGATTCAGAAAGGGAAAGAGCACAATGGATTGCCTAGCTTTCCTCACTCTTTATGTTCAGTTGGCATTCGGTCTGAAACAAACAGTTGTTGCAGTGTTCCTTGATATCAAGGGGGCTTACGATACAGTCAACATTTATATGCTTTACAACTATTTGATTCACTATGGTGTCAATGTAGATTTGGCTAACGTAATTTTTGAAACGTTACATAGCAGGAGGAATTTTGTAATTGATAATGATGGAATAACTCACGGACCAAGGTTATCTACAAAGGGGCTAGCTCAAGGGTCTCCTTTGAGCCCGACACTTTTTAACATCTACATTAGTTCACTATTTAATCTGATTCCTAGTCATAGCAGAGTCTTAGCTTACGCGGACGATATTGTGGTGTTGGTAAAAGGTCATGACATCAAGGACATTGAACATAAAGTGAATCAAACTCTCCACATTATTAACAACTGGATGATGGTGCACGAGTTGGAGTTAGCCAAAAATAAATGTGAGGCTATATGGTTTCGTACAAATGTTAGACCAGGAGTATACCCGCATATCACCATAGGTAATGAGATAATTAATATTAAGGGTGAAATTTCATATTTAGGGGTAAAATTTACACATAATCTCAAATGGGATAAACACATAGACAATATTACACAGAGAGCAAATCAAGGGTTGAATACATTAAAATGTTTTTGTAGAGTTTGGTGGGGGGCGGACCCAAAAACCATGATAATGGCATTTAATGGACTGGTCAAGTCACACTTAGACTATGGCAGTATATTGTTTACACCATGCTCTAAGAAAAGTTTAGACAAATTATCCAAGGTACATAACTATGGTATGCGAATTATTACCGGGACAATGAGATCTACCCCTATCAACGCCTTGTTGGCAGAAACAGGTGAAATGAGATTAGAGCATAGGAGGTTGTGGCTCGCGGTAAAATTCATAAATCAGAGAATGGATCATAGTCCTCCATTGCTGCAATTAATTCAAACACTCAAAATGGTATGTGAAACCAAAACAGGATATTGGAAGTCCAGAAAGGTTCCTACTATCATTGAGGCATATGATAGAAATATTATCTTTGAACAGTTTATTTATAAAAACAAGATTCTACCGTGCTATAGTTACGACTTGGAGTCATATACTCATCAGCTTAACATCGTAGACTTGGGTCTCAAGAAATATGATGAGACCAGCAGAGATAGATTCTACCAATTTTTAGATGGGCATATTGGACAGTTTGTTTGCTTGTTCACTGATGCGTCTAAGATGGGTAACAAGGTAGGAATTGGAATTTACGCACCAAGCGTGAATCATAGTTTTTCAGCTAGGCTTCATGATATTACCAATATATGTGATGCCGAGCTCATTGCTGTTCATCAGGCAATGATAACTTCCTTGGAAAAAAACTGGACACGAAGTTTCATATTTACGGATTCCAAAAGTGCTCTTGACAAATTAGCAGGAAAATTCATCAATTCCAAAACAGACTACATCTCAATGAAAATCAAACAAATGGCGTATTTGTCATCTATTAATGATATAATATTTAAGTTTGCTTGGATTCCTGGTCATTCAAATATTGAGGGGAATGAAAAGGCTGATACTTTAGCCAAAATAGGTACTATCTTACAGGTTCCACTGAGTATCAAGCTGGATAAGAGTTGCATCTTACCTTCACTACATTATAATATTAAACAAGAAGCATCTAATCAGTGGCAACAAGACATTAGGCATACAGGTAGGACATATAACAAAATACAGTCAGTGTTTCCGAGAGATATTTGGTACTTTAAAATCCCATACATGAGTCGTAGGCATATCACTACTATAATAAGGATGAGAACCGGTCATTGTAACAGTAAGGCACATCTTTACAAAATAGGAGTTGTAGAACATCCCTACTGCGAGTGCGGTGGCCTTGAAAACCTTAATCATATTTTTTTGGAATGCCCCATCAACATGATACCAAACGTCGATATATACTTCTTATTTGCTAATAAGGGCATACAGACCCCGTTTGACTTTACGGAAATACTCAGAAATCTTAATATACCTCTTATTAAAATTATAATGCATTTTCTTAACTACAATCAGATTAACCTCTAATATAAGAAAAAAAAAAACTTAATCAGTCAATTATATACCTTGGTTTCGGATCAACCGGTAATTTAAAAAAAAAAATCTTCATTCCCTCATTTCATCCATTCTTATTCATCAAACCATCCTACCCTATGTCTGTGCCATATGGCCAACATACTAACACCCTTTTAGCACAAACCAATGGAATCGGACAACCAACATTTCACGATCAAGTCACACACCCAGTCTACCAAGATAAAAGACTGTGTAGCACGGACAGATAAGAAAAAATAAACCTGAATACAGTATTGCCAAGAGCAAGACTTCTGTATTCTACGGACGAAGCCCTTATTACCTAACAATAAGGGGGGAGCTGGGTAATAGTACCGGAAGGGAACTACACCCAAGAAAACCGAGAGAGAGAGAGAGAGAGAGAGACAGAACGGTTATTTTCTTTGTTATACCACAATTTTCAATACACTGCCATATAAAGGTTAAGTAAACTCAATACATTCGTAAATTCATGGCAAGTTTCTAATACAAATCCAAAATTTTCATTTGCTTCACTGGAGATGTAGGTGTTGATCAAAAAGCATCTTAGAACCAAACATTATTCTTACTGAGTGATAGATTTTGGGATCGTAAGAGATAATAAACTATATACCGATTGTATTGATATCAGCTTTTTCAAAGCTTGCATAAATTATATTGTCGAAACTCATATACATTCACATAAGTAGTTTGCTCTCGGTATTTACACGGAAAAAAATATGGTTAGTTATTCCTAACTGAAATAAATTGTTAAGATTTTTATGGTTAACGTAACCAGTTTTGCAGTTATTACTACATATCTTTCTGGTGCCACATTGTTAGGAAAACAAAATATATATATATAGTTAACTCGATATCGTTATTGTTGCCCTATTGTACGGGTAAGCTTACTAAAAATGTAACCAGGCGTAAAATGGCTGACCTAACAATATAATATTTGTAAAAGTATAGTTTCAGTAACCAGAAGGTCAGGTCACATGTCAGTTGAATGTCGCCCGCCGGCCGCCATTATAAACTAAAAGCCTTTCAGTATCACGGTGGAGATCACGCTGTACGCATATTTTCAGTTTGTGTTTGTGCAGTTTGGCAATTGTATACTGGTACAGTATAATTAGTTTAACCATTGAGAACAATTATAGTGTAGCAAACATCTTAAAGTCATCGTCTTTAGATGACGTTTTCCCTGTATTAGATGGTAAGTAGGCATTATACAAATAATAATAAATTAGCTATTTAGCTACATGTGAAGTTGTGATGGATAATGTTGGTCATTTCAAAGAATTGGGATGAAAACAGTTTGACAGCTTTTGATTGAATGAAATATTTTTTTAAATATTGGCTTCTGACCAAATAGATTCTGGACGATTGAAGGACTGTCCTTTCTGAAGAACCACGAACGTTAAGCTTCTACATATTCCACAGAAATGTTTATTTCGTTTCGTCGAGTTCGTTTTTGATTCCAGAGCATGGAATTGATCTGAATGCATTCAATTGGAAAAATGAGGAGGCTATTAAAAAGTTGATTTCCTGAGCTGGTGATAGATTGAAATTCAATAACAACTTTCGGGTATATCGAGCAACAAATCAACCTGTACAAGACCCAGAAGCAGGAACTAAAAGTCGAGCTGAAAGTATTAGAGCTATCACCTCTTCAACTTCATCGTCAATTGGCAGTGTATATGACGATTTTCTGCAAAATAAACCGTTAGGTAATTATTCGAAAATACAAACTTTCACAATGCTACAAAAGTCACACACTTATAAGGTTAAAGCCATTTTAATGTTTTTTGTATCAGAATATATCGAAACTTTCTGTCAATGAAAAAATCCGTTGATTCCTTGAAGACTGAAGGTTTTCACATTTTTTTTTAGAAATCATCCCAGTTCCACCAAAACCACAACAAGCCCAGAGCAGAGCAGTATTCAGAAGTGAGGGTCAATTCACTGCAGATATAAGAAATAATCTTACGAATATTTTAATATAAAACGAATTCAACAGCCATGATAGTTAGAGGTAATTTGAAGTATCTTAAAGTATACCTGAAATGTGATATAAAAGTGTTTTTGTTTTATGTTTTTTATGTAAAAGTTGTTTATACTCATTCTCGTTTTCTGATATAATATACTGCATTTCATAAAAAACTCGTTATCCTATTTCCAATTCACATTTATTTCCACTGAGTACAACAATATGATAACTACAAAATATTGTGAGAAGAATGATATTATTTTGAGATGGCTATAATATACTGTTAGTAAAAAGATGTAATATCAGAATAATGATACTACAAAATAACCTTGTAAATATAGCAATGTAATATCGTCAAAAGAACAACGGTAAGTTGTCAAAGTAACTGTACAATCTTGTCAGAATAACAATATCATATGGTTAGAGATGAATATGATTTTCTCAGTTTAACAGTAAGGAAAACAACATGATATTGTTAAGGAAACTATTTAATTTAATAAGAGGAATAAGTCACGATGTAATATAATTAGGTTGAAAACGTAATATTGAAAACGTAATATCGTTAAAAAAATCATATTGTAGGATAAAATTATGATTTGGTTATAGTGACTATAAAATTATGCAGTTACTATAACTATGCAGAATTCGCTAACTGAACTATTTGGGAAATAGCAATAATAACAAAATATCTGGTTGAGCCTATATTAAACCCATTAACGCCCACGTATACCATATGGTATCGCAAATCATCTTCCCCTTCTCCAATGCACCACAATGATTTTTGAAGTTATGGTATCATGCAAATTCGTTTTTGTGCTTCATAAACAGTTGCTTTTGATATACTGTAACTGACATTGTATTTTGAGACGTCTCCGCAGTGGTGTACTAGTGATTCTTATTGGGTGATTTTGTTGTGTACAAAACAATGGACATTCGGTGATCGTAAGTACTTTTTCAACTATTTCTGTTTCATTTTAGTGAACATATATTACAGTTATTTATTGCTTATGAATTATACAATATTTCTGTATATAGATGAAAAAGATACGTATAATACAGGGTGCACTATAAGGTTCTGAAAGTCACTGATGCCATATGGTGTCCGTGGGCGTTCTTGGATAATAATGACTTCTAGCTAATTTGTTGAAACAAATAAATATTTCTATCATTTCAGAAGGAATTTTTGCTTTTGCAAGCTTTATGCTCAATGACGATGAAGACTTGGTCCTACAAGTTTATGAAATATTTGTGGAACCGCCAGATTCAAATGATGACACCAGATGAGGCACCTATGAGCACCGATGCTAAAAGAGCTGCCACAACCAAATTTATCGCAAATAATCCACATCGATAAATTATTTACATGCTTGAATTTATTGGCCTATCTTAGATATTCGGGTTAAGGGGCAATAGGCACAATTCGAATAAACAGAATACCTAGATCGTGTCCAATTACCGGAAAACAATTTCAAAAGAAAAAAATGTGTGGAATACGAATATGTAATTGAAAAAGAAGATACTATCTCAGTATGGGTGAAGGACAATTCGATTGTTACCATAGCATCTACAAGTGCTGGTGTTCAGCCAGAAGGAATGGTAAATAGATATTGTCAAAAAGAAAAGAAACGTGATGATTTCTCGCCCTCACCGTGTGGCTGATTACAAACATAACATGGGAGGAACGGATCCTATGTACCAAGGAGTTGCTGCTTATCGCCATCGCATCGCAATATACAGCAAAAAGTGGTTTTGGCCCATTTTTACATTGCTCATTATGTCGCATTACACAATGCTTGGTATCTTTACAGAAGAATGTATAAAATATCAGCATTACATTTCAGAAGAGAAATCGGTCAAGTATACCTAACGAAGGTTCCTAGTAGTCGAATCAGTATCACAAAGAATTTAATTCCAGACAAACGATTTGGTCAGATTGACATTTTTTTATCTCGTGTATCAACTGTTTTGCCTCCTATCATACTGAATAGGACACTCTTTTAGCATAAAGACATATTTATATTTTTGTTAACTTCGTAATAAAAATGTTTTCAAACGCCCACGGATACCATATGGTATCAGTGTTTTTTTTTCTACACTAAAATACTAATATTGAAAAAAATATTATTTTTCAGCACAATACATTACTTTTTCTTCAAAACACTCGAAAAACATAAACAAATAGAAAAAAAAATTAATTTGGGCGCTAATGGGTTAACTGGAATTCTGGTTAAAATTTTGGTTATGATAACAATAAATTTTTTCCGTGCACGGCTTGAGAAAGATTGCATGTATGACTCAAACCATTTTGAAAGTGTACCACACACACACCAATCAGTATATATGACATCCATCTGATTGCCATTATTTATATTCTCAAGTGTATACTTCATATAGATAGATTGTTTTTTATGAAGCCATGCTGCTCAATATTCACCATATTTCTTACATCAAAGAGAAGTTCGAAGATTATTAACTCGAAGAGTTTAGATTTTATTCAAAGTTTGGAATTAGATCGATAGCTTTCCACTAGTTGTTTATTTCAGAATTTGTGTATTGGTGTAATATGAGTTGTTTTCCATATTTTTAAAATATATTCTGCTAAAGATTTTTTTTAACTAATGTAGAGTGGTTGTGAAATTCTTTTGTCACATTGTTTCAAAAAGAAAGTTGGAATATTATCACAGCCCGCGGCCTTATTGGGTAAGATCTTGAAATGTTTTCAGATTTTTGTTTTTGAATACGAGGTAGTTGGAAAAACTAATTCAGGATAAGTTCTCGAAAATTTTTAGTATTAGCCTGATGGCTCGGAGGTTCCAAAATGGATGAGAGATCATTTGAAAATATATAACGTATATCTTTGTCCATCTATTTTCAACTCTCCGTTGACTTTGAGAAATAAAACAAATATATTGTTGTTTTCACAATTTTTACTATATTTTGAATAATCTTGGTCGATCAAATATTTGGAGCACTAGTGTGGTAAAATTAAAATATATCAATTTTTTTTCAATATGAATGGAAACAAGAACTAGTTTATAATAAATATAGACGAAATTGTAATAATAATATAATTGCAATAAGTAGAAACAAAAAATACGTATCTCTCTACATATAAATTTAACAAACAAACATTAATTTCAGGAAAATTCTGACTTTGAGTAAATATTGGTAGTAGGAAAAATCTTGTACCGTACTCGTATCGTAAATTCATATTACGATAATCGATGGGATATAAAACTCAGCTAACGGCCTTGTTTGACAAATTCCCCATCTGATATTGTAATGTGAATCTTTACGATACACATATCGTAAATATCTAGCATGTAAAGAAGTTATTACCGAACTTCTTTTATACAGGGTGTCCGGTAAACCTTGTACAATATTGAAACTGGTGATAGACCAGGTCATGACTGTTCAGAATATCGGAATTTCACCTCAGTAAAAATATCACCGTTTTCGAGATAATGGGCATTTAAAGAATTTCTGGAAAATCGCTACCTAACCTTGGATTTTTGAGTGCCATGTATACAAATTGGGACGAATCCAAATATCTTTGCTGCTGAAGATTAATGATGAGTGATGTTTCTAGATGTACAGAACAGTTTTTCAGAAAGTGAAAACATTTTTCAAGAAATGAGGGTAAAATGACAGATTAGGGTTTCATCAATTTTTTTAAAAAAAGTTTGACATTATTATCTGAAAGAAACATAACCAATTGGAAGTGGACATTCATTTCAAAAGAATGCTCATTTTGTCCAGACTCTACCATGGTATAAAAATAACTATAATTATTTTTGGAAGAATTAGGCGTGGTTTTAATCCAGGCTTCATCAACTTTTATTCAAAGAAAGGAAACTATCCAACACCAAAACTACGTCACAATCACACTCGAAGCGCATTTCGCCAACAAAGTTAGCATCTTCAGGAGCTAAAAGTAAGCTTTTAAGATTTTAAGATTGTGACGTAGTTTTGGTGTTTGGGTATTTTATTTTTTTCTTAAATTGTATTTACACCAAAGGTTCCAAAATATTCATTTATTTGATCAACTTTTATACTTACGCCCAAAAATTATTTTATTTAGATTTTATCAAGATAAAATGTGGAAATAATTGTTAATAATAGAGAATAGACTGCTTGGTAGCATTAAATAGTATGTCAATAAAATTAACTTTTCATGTAATTAGGCCTAATAAAATTATCGAAATGAAATGTCGATTATCCGACATGGCACCGATTAATACGAATTCTTGTGATAAATGTCGCAATTGTTCAACATACAGATTCCAACGAAGTTTCAGAGACCGACAGATATACAGGGTGTAACCAAAAGAGTGCAAACTTTTTTAAGAGATGAATCCTTGTCGAAAATTAAAAACTTTTGATTGAACAACTTGTGACTTCTATCGTAGTTTTTAGAAATTATTCCGCTTGTTTCATTCAGTGGTATTTATTTCTTTGTCATGCCGTACATACGTTATACTCCCCGAGAATATACGCATATGCACAACATTTATGGTGAATGTGGAGGTAGTGCTACTGCTGCAGCAGCGCCTTATGCAGAACTATATCCGATTGCACAATGCCGCTCATAGAATCGCTGATTTGGAGGCTATAACCTATAACGCATTTGAAAAGGTTCTTCTTGAAAATATGTCGTCTCTGCGTACGAGTGGATAGAAAATAACATGTTTGTAATATTATTCAGTGCGATGTTGAATAATCGTTATTGTGCTTTATAGTGTATGTTGATTAAAAAAAAAGTTGAATTAGTATTTACTTCATTACATCTCATTGAATGCTTCTGAGTAGTTGATTCGTTATCAATCATAATTATTTAATAATTTCATCTTGATAGGATAAAAATAAAAGACATTACTGACAAAGTCTAATGGAGTTGATTTTAGCTCAGAATAACATCACACTCTAATATTATCGAAATTCTACTCCTTCCAAAAATAATGATCGTATGTTTTATACCATAGTAAAGCCTAGACAAAATGGGCATTCTTTTGTAATGAATATCCAGTTCCACTTGGTTATGTTTTTTCAAACAATAATGTCAAACTGTTGATAAAAAAATTGGTGTAACTCAAATCTGTCATTTTACCCTCATTTCTTGAAAAATTGTATCGTTTTCTGAAAAACAGTTTCGTACGTCTGAAAGCATCACTCATCAGTAATCTTCAGCAGCAAAGATATTTAAATTCCTCCCAATTTGTATACATGGCATTAAAAAATCCAAGGTGAGGTAGTGATTTTTCAGAAATAAAAAAAATTGCTAATATCTCGAAAACAGTGAAATTTTTACTAAGGTAAAATTCCGATATTTTGAACAGTCATGATCTGGTCTATCACCAGTTTCAATATTGTACAAGGTTTACCGGACACCCTGTATGTTATATTTTCTCTTCTCTTTTATAACCTATCGTACCAAAACGTGCAAGTTGATAATGACATTAGTGGTGAAATAAAAATTTTCAGTGCTATCTTCCGAATTCAATTTGTCAAATCAAGCTTCCCGTCAACCTTCGAAATGTCATCGTTAAAGTCAGCATTCGCTTTAGTTTAGTTGTAAAGTTTATAGTAGTTTAACGAGCGTTTTCCAATATTCAATTTAAGTTCCAAAGTAGAGTGTGACACATCCTCATGTACTAAGGGTGAAACATTATGATTGAGATTTATATCAGGTTTATTGCTAAATATTAGATCTATGAAAATCCACGAAATAAAACTGAATCAATAAACAAATTAGAATATACATTTCGAAAATATAAAGGAATAGTTTATAGGGCTGAATTCACTCCGAATATTGGTTTGGTTAAAGTCACCAAAGTATCATATCATTATCATTTTGGTAAAAAACTGATGTTGCCATTTGGATGGATTAACAGGTATTTTCCATTAAACGTAAGAGGCAGTTGGAATGCACATGTTCGCGAAAACGGATTCGTAAGGGTGTTTTGGAAGTTTAGAGAATCTCTCAGGAGAATTTTATATCGGCCTTTTCCATTGTATGTGAAAACGTGTTCAGATTATTAGGAATCGATAATAAGTTCCCGTAGCATTTCGACAAGGCCATCATATCTTTCATAGCACGAGAGATTCAACAATAACTTGATTTCAGGCGTTTTCGTTACTATTTCAACAATTGTTATGAATAACTGTCAGTGGCGTCAGACGTAATCTAAACTACTCAACACTAATTTCGTCGCACCCCAAAATTTTGCCCCTGATAAAATCAGAATAACTTTTTTCTGCTTTGAACTATTTGAATTCTGCCCAGTCCTTCAGCTATATTCTCGTACTTCTGTTACGGGTTTATTTTGCACTAGAAAACCCTTTCTGTTTTAATACAATAACATCAGAAATTCTCTGTCATTGATATACACTTTCCACTCTGTACGCCACTGTTTTCTTCTTCTTCTTCAGATTCATCAAAATGACAACTTGATCGTAGTCATGTATAGCTTGTTCCGAATGTTAGTACTTACCTTTGCTGTACTAGTTCGAGCGGACATGAACCGGCCTTAAGCTATTGACAGTTATCAGTTGTTCTATTCTGCGGTATGACAGCGTTGTTTTGTAAACATACTTATGGTTAGTCTATTGTTTTGTACTTAGAACACAAAACCGTAACATTCCTACTCTATCTCTATCTTGTGTCATTGAGGTTACCTACTTCACATTCGAATACTTGACCTTTTGTTTGTTTGTTTGTTTGTGTTTGGTTCTGAGATTGAGAGGCTGGCGTTTTCGTCTTGGTTCAGTTGGCAACACTGAATCTTAAGGTGTTCTTTTCATAGCTCCTAGTAGCTCGAGTTAGTTCCTGGACTGTTCCCACCGAACACTAACGAACAAGAAAGCGCCTTGTCAGATATTGACAGTTTTGACTTTGACGTCTGAGAGATATTCTCTTCTTCCTTATTTGATCTTGATGAGTGACTGACCTACTTTGAAGATTTCCAATTGAAGTTTGATCATCGTTGATGGATCTTTGGAAAATTCATATCAGGAGAGTTTCTCATATTGTTTGCGATTTTTGACGCTATATATATTTTTGAGAAATCTCCGTTCGCTTTGCGGATTTTTGAGGTTAGAAGTCACTTCATCATTGTGTGAAACCACTGGAACGAGAAACTCGCTATCAGACAGCATACAGACCATCAAAGCTGTTATCAGAACCCTCCCACTTAATAGAGGTTAGTATTTGCATTTGGGCTCTACTTATGGCCCCATACAAGTGTAATCAGAAGTCAGACTGGTATTGTATATTCTAGGGTTCGCTCCTCTGCGGTTACCACTCTGCTACTGCTCCTCTGCGACTACCACTTTGCTACTGTTACTGCTTCGCAGCTGGTAGTGCTCCACTACGGTTTATTGCTACTACTCTGCTACCGATTATTGGAGTTCCACTAATGTGATTGTTCCACTGTTTCGTTGCTATACGATTGTCTTTCCACTGTTCCACTACTGTGATTGTTCCTGCTCAACTGTGGTTGTCCCGCTGTATATCTGTTGTTCAGCATTCCTTCGCTATTCGTCCCAGCTGTACATGTACTTTGATCGATTGTGTAGTACCCACTGTGCACCTGTATACACCAAGGCACTGATGAACTACAACCACGCTAATTGGTGAACTGACATGCTCGAGAATATCTACGTAGTATCAGATAAGTTTAGAATAAGACTGCCCCTAAGGCGTAAGTATCCATAACTGTAAGCTATCATCGTGACGTCACAGGCATAGCCCTCACTGGAGGTTTCATATCGATATATTCAAACAATACCATACTCTCAATCACAGCATTCACTTCAATTCATCTTGGTGGTTGATATTTACATTAATTTCATTTTCTTTTGTATGGTGAGCTGAACTGTGCACATACAGGGTGTGTAACGATCAATATATTTTATTAGTAAGGGACATGACTATTTCTTTTATTCTGGTCCAAGTTATCTAAGCGTAAGGGAAGACAAAACCTCTACATATTTATATATTATTATTATACCATTTACAGGTATCTATTGTTTAATATTTTAGTAATATTAGTGCAGTGGGTTGTCCCATTCCATCAGGGTGGTTTCGGATTTTTCACTAGCGATAAATCCGTGGCGCTCCAGAAAATTAACCCCATATTTCAATCTTATCGAAATCAATTTTTATTGTCGAATCCGCGCCTACTGAGCTACTGGGTATGTTAGAGGCGTGACACATCATTGCACATTCACTGCTCTCCTTTCCTAAATTTCGCCCCTAACACTTCTTCAAAATATAAGTTTCATATAAAATCGCTACAGGGTGTTTCCTGCAACAGAGCAAAATTTCGGAATTTTCAAAAGGATCCCAAATGAAGAAAATCATTCTTTTTTCAAATTCGACAGCAGGGGCATGAAGATGATCTCATTACCTCGAGTCGTTTTCCGAATTGTCTTCTTATCTCTTATATTCACAGGGTGATCTAAAAAAATTACCTTTTTGATTTTGCAGTCATAACATTTTTCCTCGTGAACCGATTTTCAAAATCTCAGTCTCATTTTGAAGCTGAAACTTTAGGTGAATAGATATGAAGATCAGAATTCAATGAAGATAAAGATTAAAGATCAAACGTGTGATGGTATGGAGAGGGAGTAATGAAATGTTTCTGGAAGGAAATATGAAGGCAATGGTTGCTTTTGGAGTGACTGTGTGGGGTGGAATATCGTTGAATGGGGGGAGTGAATTGGTGAGTCTTAGAGGAGAGAGTATGAACAGCGGGAGGTATAGAGAGTTGTGTGTGAGAGATATCGTGGTCCCTTAAGCCGCAAATATCGGCGACAACTTTCTTCTCGTTGATGACAATGCGAGACTGCATAGGGCTCACATTATCAATCAGTTTTTGAAGGATTGAGCGAATAGACTGGCCGCCTTTCTCTCCAGATATGGATCCGATGGAGCAGTCCTGGAGTGGAGTGAAATTGAAAGAAAGGAAAGGGCGAATGGAAAATTTAAAAGACTTTGTGAATGCGGTACAGCAAGAATGGGCAGCTATTCTCCAGGAATTTAGTGATATTCTGATAGACAGCATGCAAGAGAGGGTCACGAAGTGATTGACAAAAGAATAGGACCCACTCAATACTGAATTTTATATATATTTTTCAATTCTAATGTTATCCAAGTTACCCTTTCTCTTTGTTGTTGTTAAAAAAAAATTCAATGAAACTTGTTTTCTCGTTCTTGCTTGCTTCCACGATCAATGCTTCACGATTGAGAAAAAAACCTCTATTGTGGAATAAGCCTCAGCTGGTCGGGCTTGTCAGTCACTCATTGTGATTCTTGTTACATTGGTTACAGGTCATGCATTTCAGGCGAACAATGGGCTGATTTTTCTCGCACTTTTCTTAACTACTGAAGGTAAGAAAGATGTGGACGAATCCAGAATAAATGATCCTTCCAAAACAAGTTGATTTTCATTCAATTCTTCTCCCAATCAGTATTTCGAGGGTGTTACTGGTTTGGGTCACCTTTGAAAAAACCCTTGATCTTTATCTTTATCTTGGGCCAATTCTGATATTTATCTTCATGTAAAGTTTCAGCTTCAAAATGAGCATGAGATTATGGAAATCGGTTGACAAGGAAAAAAGTGATGACTGCAAAACCACAAAGTAAATGTTTTGAGATCACCCTGTAAATAAAAGATATAAAAAGACAATTCGTAGAACATCTCAAGGTAATGAGATCATCTTCATGCTAGTGCTGTTGAATTTGGAAAAATAAAGTTTTTCTTCATTTGGGATTCTTTTGAAAATTCCGAAAATTTGGATAACTTGGTTTCACCCTGTAGCGATTTTATGTACAGAACCTCATGTTTTGAAGAAGTGCGAGATTAAAGCTGAAAGACTGGGCTAGCGAACTGTGTAAACAGAATTCTAATTGTTCAAAGCAGAAAAAAGTTATTCATATTTAAACAGGGGCAAAATTTTGGGGTGCGAAGAATTTAGTGCTGAGTAGTTTAGAACAAGTACATATATTATCGGAAAGCATGTCCCATTATTTTCCTCAAAGGAGTAGTGCAAGAGCAACCCCTCATCGTTTCTAGCCTTTGAATAGAGTAACGTTATGATACCTACATTGGTTTTTTAATTAAAACCAATATCATGTATCTTTCAAGTTCATTAGATATTTTCAGTGGCTTTTAAATACAATCGATAGTAATCGCAAATGACAAGTGAATTGCCTGGAAGAACTTGAAAAATTAGTGAATATCGATTGTGAAGTAGTTCGTGGAAAAAAAATGGTGCCAGCAATGACTCGTAACGTCGAGCACAGATGTGCTGGTAAGAAATGAGTGGTGCATAATGGTGAAATAAAATGGCATAATTGTTTCAAAATCATCATTTAATTAATTTTCACTGACTGAAGAACATTTTTTAAATCAAAATCATACAAGTATTAGTTTTGTCGCATAAGAAATTATTTGCGCATCTGAAATTTTGTGGTGGTCAAACAGAAAGAAGCTCAGTCAGATAAACAAAAATGATCCCTCCTAACCAGAAATAGTTAAAAAATCAGCCGAATGTTTTTTGCTATGCGGCAAATTGGATTATGTTGAACTAACCACTCCTGTACTAATAACCTCCTGGAAATCAGCAATTATTTCTCCAATATTCTGTCAAATAAACATTCTATTTTTAACCATGGTCGTTTTTTAAATGCCCAGACCAGATTACATAACCAAATGTTGTTGAGGTTAATGTGCCTCCTATCGATGACTTCATTCAAATGACCCTCGACCTGTGAATAATTTGCCAGTTGAAATTGTCTGGAGATCTTTCGACTAACGAACCCATTATCTAATTAGATACATCCATAATGGAATTGGGTTCAGCAGTAATTTACCACCAATTAAATGGCGTGCGTATTTCGAATCGCAATCCAATCCTTCATATTATGTTCCGAACATTCTTTGAATAACTTGGTAGGTGAAGTAATGTAACACAAAGAAAGATAAATTACGTTATTTACATGTCGCGAATGTGAAAGTGGCATTTTATAGCAGCCACTTTTTCCGCAATGAAACTGAACAAAATAGCTCGCAATTTATCGTCAAAGAGAATTCTAAAATGTGCGCAACATTCTATAACAATAATAAGAACAGCCTCGTGCGAAGCGAATGTTTTTTTTGCGAATTTAGATTCAATAAACGATCTTAAATCGTTATTACCAACCTTGATCAGATACAGCCCTAAGTCAGCTAACCCGTTCTCAATTCATTCAATATGATGAATTGTTATTGGTGTTAATAGAAATATCCATTGGTATAAATAATATGATTGCATTTTATAAATTAGTTTTAATAAAGTCCTCAAAGATATTGAATGACTGATAAAATAATGCATGTCATATTATATCGTCATAAAGGTATTCAACTGTGTACGTGTTTATCGTTACGTAAAAATATAGTTTTACTTTTAAGAGCTGCTTTACAATAGCGACAAATATTTCTATTCATTTATTTTTGGTTACGTTCATAGGGTTCAAGCTAGTCGTGAGCACGACTAGCTTTGAAACAGAGGGATGGGGTGAGTTACTAGAAATCGGAATGATGTTCAGAGGGCGCAGAGATTCAATAAAATAAACCGTTCCTAAACCGAACCTATAAAATTGAAACTATAATATAGGTAACCAAACAATATTCAACAAAATTGTACTAAATATACATGGTGTCCCATAAAGACCACGTCAAACTTAAGGAGAATGTAGATCAAGGGATACCCTATCTATTATGGAAAAATCTCCACTATAAAAGTCTTACCGTTACAGTAGATTTTTCTGTGCGAGCAGTATAATTTCACACTCCTTTAATTATTTTTTTTAGTAAAATATTGCTGAAGGATTATTCTAACATATACATTGAAAACATTTTCGTAACATTTTAGAGGGGGTTGTGAGAAATAATTTCATGGACAGTTTTGGTAAATTATTTTGTTCATGAAGTTTATCCCATCGTAGTGAAACCAACATGTACTGGGCTGCTGCACATTACATCAATAAATTGCCTATTTTTTGATGATTTAAAAATGGTATAACACCAGTGGTTTGTTATGAAGAAAAATAAGATATGGCTATTTTTATCCAAAATATAGTGAGTCAATTCCTTTAAGAAATCTTCGATTTTGCCTTACCTAGAGAACAATTTCAATCTTTTACGTGAAAATTGTTATACTTTCACAATTATTTACCTCAAGTAAAATTATTCATTACTTGCGCGGAGCTGCTTTCCACCGTTTATTGTAGGGTCATTTTCATTTATCAAAGAGAAAGTGAAGAATGCCACCCAGAGATTACCCAGCACGAGCTTAATTTTGCTGGCAAATGTTGCGAAAACATCATGCAGATCCAGATTTGTTAATAAGATCATTTGCAGCGACGAGTCTTCCTGTACCAAGGATGGGTACATGAATCCCCACAATTTGCATAGCTGTCATATCATAAATCCACACGAGAAGAGAGATGGATCACAATATCGTTTTGAGGTCAATCTATGGACGGGAATATTTTTAATGGAGCAATTTTAGGCCCGTTCGAACTGCCGCCCTCACTGAACGCCAACAATTATCTGGGATTTTTAACAGGCCAGCTGCCCATTGTGATGGAAGTTGTGCCGCTGCAGCGTACTCTGTGGTTTCAACACAATGAATGCCCAGAACATTACAGTCACCAAGTAATAGTACATTTAAATCGAACTTATCTCCACAGGTGGATCAGAAGGTGGTGAAATGTTATGGTCCCCGCGTTCACCTGACCTAAATCCTCTGGATTCTTATCATTGGGGATGCCTAAAGGACGAAGTATATTGAAAACCCATACACGATGGAGCCGAATTGAGGGAACGCAATCGAGTTGCTGCCGCGAAAATGTCAGACATACATTTAAGGGCAGTGAAAAGGTCTTTTCTCAGTCGATGCAGGGCCTGTATACGCGAAGGAGGTCGCCATTTTGAACATGTCCTATAATGATTGAAAAAACTCTTCATGGCTTAAAAAATATAAGTAGGTACCCCAAATAACAACCTCCAAATTGTACTGTGACAGAACGTACGCTCTGGATAATAACAAATCATTTGTATTATACCATTTTGGAGTTAGTGTAGCCCAAGTACATTTTCATTTTGCTACGATGAGCTAAACTTTATGAACAAAAAATTCTACTACCTAACCTTCCCAAAAAAATATTTCTAACAGCCCCTCTGTAACATATTAGGAGTAGGTTTTTAATGCATACGTTAGAATAATCTTTCATCACTATTTTTCTGAAAAAATGACTTTGAACGGTGTAAAATTGTATACCAAATGCAATGACAAAACTGCTGAAAAATTAATTGTTTGCATAAAAAAACCAATATCTCTAAAACGATAAGACTTTCATAGTGGGTATTTTTTCATGGTAGGTAGGGTAACCTTTGACCAAGATTCTCCGAAGTTTGACGTGGTCTTTACGTGACACCCTGTATATTCACTAGCTCAACAATTTCGTAACCTCAAAATAACATATTCTATCAAGGGAAGTGATATCATTCAAAATAATAAAATCGTCCATCTAATATACCGTGCACGGTTGGGGACTCTCGCGAGAGGGTAGAAGAGTGGAGATATATCTGAAGGGATGATTTTATCCAGTCTCCCATACAATTCAGATATTATACCTAGACAGTAATTAACAACAGTACTTAGTAATAAGTATTGATGTTCACACACTCTGAGAGGTGTCAAAACTATAGAAATTGGCTCATTTATATTGACGAAAAGTCTTTGTTGACAAAGGGGGTATATGAGTTCAATAAACTAAAGTCGTTATGCGGTACTTAGCCTCTTCGAGAGTCCTCTGCAAAGTACGGGGTGGTGTAAGGCAACACCCGGATACCAAAAGAAGGGTTCAAAACTTCCTTCTCAAATTGTTTTTCTGAATGTCTCTAGAAAATTATTTCTATGAATATTCTTTAGAAAATAGTGAAAACAGTTTACGCACTTGAACAGATGAACCAGTTGACGTTGAGTTTTTGTTCCACACAAATAGTTGATATACGATCCTCATCAAACGAGAAAAATCGATAATAGAAAACACCACTGTATGTAACTCAGAAGTCGTACTATCGACAAAATGCTTATGAATTGAAACCGCCTATGGCATAAAATCAATCACCAATTCATTGCGAAGTATATCAGGGCCATTGTAAAAATGAATCCACTACTCTAGGTTTTGGTTAGTATTTTGGCACTACATTCAGGATTCCTGGATGATGAACTATATTTTATATTTGTGCTGATCCTTCCGATCTAGGAACTGAAACTGTTCCCTAAACACACACGCTGAACATCTCAACAATTGGCAAGTCTGTTTTACAGATACAGAAAAAGAGAAAATAGAATATAATTTATTGCGTCGTGTTGAAATCAGAAAATGAAGGTATACTCCTTCGACGAAGATATATAGACTAACATAGATATTGATGATTATCTGTGTTTTTTTTCAGGTCCACATGCAAACGAAAATCCGGATTCCAGGAAAGAAAAAAGAAAGATAGAAATTGGTAAGTTTCTTGAATTATTGATTGTTGTGAGACCGCCTTAGACAGTAAGAAGAAAGTAAGAATAATTTCGTCGTGTCAGTAGTTCAGCATCCGTTTTTACTTTGAATCAAATCAAGAAGTTCGGTCTCCAAATCAAGACGTAAAACGTTCATTTACTCACGCCTTGAGATTATCCAGAAAATGCCAAAGAAGTTGAAAACCCGACAAAACAGAGAAGCGGGAGCACGGAACTAATAAATGACATGTCGGAGAACTAACCAAACTCTCCTGCTGCTCGACTTCTTCCTGGTAAAATCGACCTGGATACTCCGAGCCATAAGTTTCTCATAATTAAATACTCACCAAGTAGATCAAAGAAGCATAGTTTGAAGTTGAAACTCACCTGAAACAAAATGACAAATATTACTTTATTGTTCGAGTGCGACATATAATAATCTTATTTATATTTATAAGGACAAAGTTCAAATAACTTGGAGATCATACATCTTCTAAATTGTTCTTCCTGGTTACCCACAGAGATAAAGAGCAGAAATAATGAGTTCGTTTACTAAATTAATATTGTATTTTCATCAGAAGAGAATTTTATACACACTACATAATATCTTGTGTGAAAAGGGCAGTTTGAAAATTCAGTTTTGAATTTTGGTGGCGTTAGGAACCCTCTGAACCTTTAAAACTGAATACGGAACTGAAAAAAATCTTCTTTTTTCAATATTCAATCAATCAGCGGGATTCAATTTATCTTTAACGTCTATATAGATATTTAGCAATCAAGAATTTTGAGTGTAAATATTTTTGAGATAGATTGGAATCGTAAAGAGAATCTGTGAAATTGTAGATGGATAGTAGATTTGATACCTGATGACAGAAAATGTTTTACACTATAAACACTCTTCAATAATAATTATGTTCTCTGAATGAATTTATGTAGTTTTCGAATTTCGAATTACTCTCTACATCCACACCTTGATTTTTTAATTTTCAACTAGTTTCAACACTTCATTATTGATTTTTGTGATTTGGAAGAATTTAGTTTTTGAATCAAATATAAATTTTATTCAATTTTATTCAATTTATCATACATCATAATCATTTTTCGGTACATACATTCAACATATATTTTTTTTTGTAAACCTCTTCGCAGATCGGGTCAGCTAAGCAACCAAACGCTTGTTTTTTGAGCCCTCTCTTTTGAAGAGGTTCATGAGTACATGAAGATCAAGTATATATAAAAACTTGCTATAACCTATTGACGAATTAAATAGGCACAGAAGTGGGGAGTTTTGTTAAGCAAGTAGGTATAGAGTTTGAGTAGGAACAATAATATAGGATTATTTATAATTTTCTTTGAATCAAAATATATCAAAAATTGTGGGGTTGCTTTTTAGAACGTTTTCACTTTTGCTTGAAATTTCTTGATATTATGTATTCGTTTTATTTTGTTTGGTAGTATATTGTATAATTTTGGCCAATAATAGATAGCGGATTTTTGTGTTAGTTTATGTAACAAAGGAATTTGGAATTGCTGATTTGTTATTGTACTTTTGGATCTAGGATTTTGTAGAGTTAATTTTTCTCGGTTTTTGTGAGCCTATGTAATACACTGATATGTGTATATGGATGTTGCATTCATAATATTTGTTTCTTTATGTAGTAGTCTGATCGAGTCTAGCCTTTTCTTTTCGAAGATTATTTTAAAAATTGCGTTCTGTGAGCTTTGAAGGATAATCAACGTGGTGTTGAAAGTCCCTCCCCATGCTAGGATGCAATATCTTATTAAAGATTCCAGTAGAGCATTGTAAAGTTAAGTTTTTTCGAGTGAGTATATCTCTCAATATGTAGAATCTATTCATAAGTGACCTGACTCTCTTCTTTATATGGGTTATATGTTCACTCCATCGCAAGTGTTGATCAACTATTACACCAAAGTATTTCAGAGAAAATGTTTTTTTCTGTAATTGGGCATGTACAGCTTTTTTGGTTAGTACAGGTAGTGCTATGCAATATGAAATTACTTATTTGAGGATGATTAGATATTGAGGTAGAGATCGTAGTATATTTTGTTTTGCTTATATTGAGACTCAGTAAATTATTGTTCAACCATTGCTGAATTTTTTGCATTGGATCTTCAGCTGTACGATGCGCTTCATTCCAAGTTTTCTCTGTGAATATTATTGCTGTGTCATCAGCATAGCATATTAGGTGTCCAGAGAAGTATCGTTTCCACGTATCTTGGGATGGTTAATGATTATCAAAAACGAATACAATTCAGAATGAGCAAGCACTTAGTCAAAGTCTATAATTGATAGAGAAAGTTATAAATTGAATTGGATGCGTACAAAGGGTGTGTAGTAATTATATGCGAAACGCAAAGTGAAATGCACAGTTATAGAATTTCGTTTTAATTTTGAAATTTTCAAGGGGTAGTTTCATTAAATTTTCCGTCCATGTTAAAGAAAGTCATTTTGAGGATGAAACTCCAATCCAATCTTTGGTGGTTGATGCACGCTTCTATGTATCGGGGGTAATACCACGAGTGCTCGCAATACTATCGATAGTAATTCTGTCAGAAATCAACGAGAGCAAATTGCTTGGTAACACCACGAGTCCTTTAGGACGAGTGGTGTTACCTCACTCAATTTGATCGTGTTTAAGATTTCTGGCAGAATTATAGTATTGTGAGCAAGAGTAGTATTTATTGAGATAATTTCACGAACCAACAAAGTAAAAAAAGTTCCATTGTCGTGAATTCTCCAATATAATGCCTGAAGTCTGTCAGACTGACTTTCATATTAGTAGTAAGATGGATATTATATTCTCCGTTGTTGTTTGAATACGTGGTTGCCACGACAAAGTGGTATTACCGGCTCAAAAGGAAGAAACTGCATATTGGTCCTAATATTGCAGGAAAGGAGGGTTTCATACGGCGAGTGAAATTATCGGGGGTAATACCACGAGTGCTAGCAATACTATTGATAATAATTCTGTCAGAAATCAACGAGATCAAATTGCTTGGTAACACCACGAGTCCTTTAGGACGAATTTAAGATTTCTGACAGAATCATCGATAGTAATGTGAGCACGAGTAGTATCTATTGAGATAATTTCACGAACAAACAAATTAAAAAAAGGTCCATTGTTATGAATTCTCCAATAGAGATAGACTGACATTCATATTAGTAGCAAGTTTGTATTATATTCTTCGTTATTGTTTGGATACGTGGTTGCCATGACAAAGTGGTATTACCGGCTCGAAAGTAAGGAACTGCGGATTATCGAGGCATACGGCATACGTCCTTTATTGGTCCTATAATATTGCAGGAAAGGAGGGTTTCATACGGCGAGTGAAATTATCGATGAAGTACATTCTGATAATGTTGGTGACTCCTATCACTGCCGGGAACCTGATAGGAAGTCAAATTACTTGAATCAATTCCTATGGAATACGTCCAACCTTTACATGAACACTGCCTACTCAGTTCCGTAAGATTATATGAAAATTTTAATTTAATATATGCAAAAGACCCATCGGATAAATGATGAAAATAGTGACAGGGCGTTATGGATAGAACGGCAGATAGCTTAAAACGCCTATTTCTATGAGATTTAATTAACTAGAACGTTACCGGGAGCAAGTACCGGCAACGGCGGCACGAAATTGCTCTCAAAAGTCATTTGAGAATACTATAATTATCAATTATTTCTCGTCTACAGCATATCGGAAAGGTTATTTTGTGTTATTTTATAAAATTGATATTGCGCCATTTTCTTAATTGGTTCAAAGGTGGGTCGAGCATATTGTTATTGCAATAATTGTTCATTACTAAGAGTAAACAATTAAGTACACGAACATCATCAATGAAATAGTTAATTGGTAATGGAGTGGTTATCCAGAAATAATAATAGTAACTTTATTCACAAAGTAAATAAATTTAAAAATAACATTTACAATTGAATGATGGTTTTTCGGGTTTTTAGGCCGACGTTTATTTAGAGAAAAACTCGACGTTTCGCCAACACGAGTGGTTGGCATTTTCAAGAGAAATGTTTACAGTTTCGATCACTGAACACTACTAGTACTAGTACTGTACACTGAACACTACTAGTACTAGTAGTGTTCAGTGATCGAAACTGTAAACATTTCTCTTGAAAATGCCAACCACTCGTGTTGGCGAAACGTCGAGTTTTTCTCTAAATAAACGTCGGCCTAAAAACCCGAAAAACCATCATTCAACCAACGATGGCCGCGAAAGCCTTTCACAACATTCACAATGTATAAATAAAACAACTGACAAATATATTATAGATTGCAAAAAATAAAGCAAATACGAGAATGAATATACAGTACGACTTTTTTCAGTCCTCCTCCCTGATAACTGTTGAACGGTTTGACATATAAACATGGAACAAAATTCATTTTGAAACATCACCGATAATACTTTTTGGCATGAAAGACGTGATTGCTTGATTTAAATTAAAAAATTTCGAATGCATTTGAAAAGAGAATTCATTTCTTTTTTCAACCATCTGCATTTTTTCGTATATCGTTAATATTTTTTCACCATTTGCACTCGAAATATCAAGTACAAGAGCGAATGTGAATGGTACCCTTATCTCGATAAATTTGATGTGGAACAGAGGGACAAGAAAGAGATCGAAATTGTGAAAATGCGTATTAACGAAAAAAAAAAATTATATGGTTGAAAAGAAAATTGAATTTTCTTTTCAACGATGTGTGATTGGACCCCCCTATCCATTCGAAATTTTTAAATTGATGTGACCCCCCGCCAACTCCTTTATGTGGCAATCACAATGTGATTTATTGCAAAAAGTTGTATCGGCGATACCATTCAAAATGGTGTTCGTTCCATGTTTATACTTCAAAACGTTCAAAAGTTAACAGGGGGGGATCTAAAAAATGCCGTACTCGATAATGTGTGCATAAGTTGATTTTATTGAAAATATAAAATGGATGTTCATCTGCGACTGAAAGGCAAACTTTTGTCGCTATTTTCCATCGTTCAAAATAACCTCTCTTGGAAGGGATTCTTGTTGAAAATATCTATCAGATGTAGTTCAATGTCCAGCGTGACTTTAGCCGGGAAAGTGTTGTTTCCTGTTAGATATTATAAAAAAGTAACTTCATTTTCATCGTGGGTATTTATCATTTCTAGAGGAGTCCTGTTTGGTTCAATTTTAAATTGAGAATGTTTCCCTTTTCAGTACGTATAAGTAATAACATCTGTTCCGAAAATAAGGTAAGTGTATACAAATGACATCATTGATACGAGTACATAACTTATGATCCGTTTTCACGTACATGCAATTTGCGCAAATATACTTGTGAAATCGTGCCCTTAAGCCAGAAAGAATGACGTGAGTAAAATCTGGCTAGTCAGATAATTTGTATGTGGTTGGCGCAAATGCTTGAACGTGTAAACAACACTCAAACTCGACAGATGCCGTCCACATGCGCATTAGCATTGAGTTCTTGTCCTGACCTGCACGGGACTTTTGTGATTTCCGTGTTTTGTGACTTTATGCTTCCTTAAAACGATCAACTTAGTTATTTTATTGGTTATTGTATATTGTCTCGTCATTGCGCAGGTAATTGCGAAAATCTTCGAGTTCATTGGTAAAATCCTTAATTAAATTAACATGAGAGTAAGTGGCCCTCTTTTCAATCCAACTTTTCTGCGGTCTTCTTGGTTTCATCTATTCTGGTAATTTCTTTTTAATTAAACAAATACCAGCTAGATCATATAATTCGTCGTCGTGTGAATAGGATACAACTACTCAGTTCATTTGCGCAAATAGGCATGCACAAGTCTATTTGCGCATATTGCATGAACGTCAAAACAGACCTTTATATCTAAACACAAATAAAAAAATCCAGTTAGTGAAATAATTCAATTTCTTAACAAAATTTTATTTGAGTATTTGATGGAATATGAATGCAGAGAAAATAAACTGAAGGTATGTTTTGAAACACACATTCAGTTGCATTGCAATACTGTAATTTTGCTTTTCATCTATTATTAATTCGGTATGAAAAAAATTTTCAGTGTCTTTCTGAAGAGCATATTTGATGAATTTTTCGAATCATCTGGTAGTACTGTGAAGATTTGAAGCGTAATATTTTTATTATCTGTGACCAATCGATTTCAGCGAATGGGACGGCATCTAATTGGTTTTGATGAACGATCATATACAAATCCCGATATATAAAAGTGGTACGCTTGAGACTTAGACTGGTTGTTTTTCATAATACAAATGATGAACCATTCTAAGCATCAAGTGTACCACATTTATATCACGGGAACTGTACACGTGTAATATAAATATTAGATCAAGTACCTGCGATCACCAGCTGGCCAAGTCTGTTGGGTAGCCTCTTGTGTGTAGCGTTAGTTTGAGGAATCATTCTGAAAAATTCCTATTGATTTTTGGTTATGAACCCCAAGCTAAGATATCATATTTCATACACAACTTTGAAGTCTTTTCTGAGGTACTATATCACAACGACGTAAGAATGGATGAATTATGAATTGCAATTTTTCGATTTTGTGTTATGTGAATAACCCATCGCCGATAGTACTATGAAAGTGAAATTTGGTGTGTTAGATTTATGACAGTTCAGATGGGTACTGTATATTAGTCAAGTTGATGATTAGCATTTTTTTGTTGAACCAATTTTGAATATGAGATATGTCAGTTTCTACTTTTAATTTCAATTCCTGGTAGTCGCTTTGTAAAAGATTGCCGCATCATCGCCATCATCTGCGAATCCTTAAATATCACCACTACTTCATATTATTAAAATTTAATCAAAAGATGACCAAGCACAATCAGTGTCTTAAAGTACCATGTACACAAGCGATAATTTTTCGTTGTGCACATTTCCAAATCTCAGACACTGATTTCTATTAGTGAATAGTTTTACACGTTCACAGCGATCTTAAAATACCAAGAACTTTTTCAGCAAATTTAATGATACTTTTGTGCAAAAATAACTTTATTATGGTTTAGTATTTTTTAGACATGGGGTCCTCGATATCTGTTCATTGCTTTCGTAGGACTTTATCGGTATTTGTTAACCAAATTATATTATCCATGTGTGTGAAAAATACACCTGCCCTTATAAATATCATGAAAGTAAATTTTCAGTTATTGGTATTGCGGTCCTCGATATCTGTTTGTTGTTTTTGTGAAGTTTGTCTCGCGTTAAGATTCACAATAATAAGATGTTTACAAATAATGAAATGGTGATTTTTTTTGTGTCTGAGATCAATATTTTTGTGCTTGTCCTGTTCACAATCATTGAATCATTCAACCCGTCAGTTTGCACTGTTCAAAGATAACGCATTTCCAACCCAAAATTTCTGTTGTATTGGTATGACGATCTAAAGATATGACGGTTAAGTAGTTTTGTTACATAATTCTTTACATACCTATGTTTTTTTATTCCATAACATAGGTATCAATCAGCGGCATACGTGGGTGAAGTTTACATCATCTAATGATAAATGAGCCACAGCTTTCAAACTTGTTGGTAATGGCTTAATTTTAGGTTACTGACCAAACTTGATAAATGACCAAAGTTTGAAAAACCGAAAAATCCAACCTTTGATTAGTTAGAATCGTTTTTTAAGGATCGTTGGTGTAGCGATTTGGAAAAAAAACAGAATTGTTATTCTTCTAATATATTGCCAAGACACTCCACAAAAATGACAATAATAAAAATGAACATCTTCATCATCACTTACATACATCATATTCCATTGATAATAAAATAATTTAATTTTTTTTTCAAATTATAGTACTCAAGAATACCTACCTTTATGTTGATGAAACATTCGTATATCCATTTTCCATGGTTAACTATGACCAATTGAAAAGTGAAAAAGTGGGGAAAACATAATAGGGATTTTTTTATCACAAAATTAACATCAAATTCTGTTTCAGAGTACCCTTAAATCCCCAGATCTCAATGATTGAATCAATTGATTATACAGGGTGTCATTTGTTGCTGGCAATGTGATTATTAACTCTTTTTCATCAGTAATATTTGCGTAATTTTCAAAATTTCTTCACTTTTCACAAAATTCACAAAAATATTCAATTAATACTGCAAAAAATAACGAAATACTACTTTTTTATGGCAAATTATGACGCCTTAAATAGTGAAGAATTGGGAGAGAATATATTAATGATCTTTTATTGAAAAATTAAACCCCAACTACTGGTTTTGGAATGTTATTTTTTTGAAAAAGGCTCGAAGCATGAAGAAACCTTCTTGTAATTATGTTGAGTCATTTCCTTTCCTTAAATGTATGTGAAATTGGTTGTCGCTGTCTTACGCTATGAATAATTAAGAATTTTTTGTATTTCATTTTGGTATTGGACGGTTAAATTAGAGCCCTATGTTGTCTTCGCAATTAAATTGAACATCGACATAATCAATTGATCACACAGTGCGATTTTAGATGGAGAAGACAAGTAGAGTTGGGTGTCGTCAACATCTAAAATTCCTGTATCAACTGAAGACTTCCAAGAAAAAACGACGGCATCAGCAATATTGTGAAGAAGAAATTTTGAGAATAATAATTGAAGAACTGAAGTCTAAGAAAGCCATATTACGGCAAGCCTGTATTATCTTCAAATTCGAGAGCAGTGTGTCGATCATTATTATTATTACCCATATATAAAAATGTCAAAAAAGCGATTGAAATAATTTTAGGCCTATATCTAAACTTCCGATCTTTTCCAAAATTAAAAAAAAGTCGTTAATTGTAGGCTGTATGAGAATTAAGAACAGAAAAATATTCTGTTTGATCATCAATATGGATTTCGTAGATCTAGAGATACAGAAAGAGCAGCACAAGATGTATTAGGTATCATTTGAAGCAAAAAAAGTTAATGGTGGTCAAAAATGTGCCAAGTAAGAGTCAGCATAAAAATGTGAATTATGGTACACTACAGGGATTTGTGTTAGGATCTGTGCTATACCTGATTTATACAATTCTATTTCTTTTTTGGGAATTGAAAGGGCTTTCAAATTATTTGCAGATGAAACAACAATCATTTAATCTGGACCCGATCTAAAATTCATTGAAAGTGATATCAAGTACTTATATGTGCAGAATACTCGCATGGTTTAAGCGTCATTGATTAACATTACATTTTTCTAAATCCTCATACATATTCATATCGACAAAAATAATGAGGAAATACCTTTTCACCTATAGAAATTGAAAATAATTATATAATATACAAAAATTGTCTAACATTTTTTTTCTTTATAGTGATGAAATCCTCAATTGTCGAAAACAAATAGTAATGATCCGAAAAAAAAAAATATCAGCCATAATCGGCATTCTTTACAAAATTAGAGGATGCAGTTAATATTATAATTAACAGACGTGTAGACTGTTACAAATCTTTCTCATATGTCTCATATATTGAACAGCGGCCATTCGACACACATTCGAAACCTTGAGCTCTGGCAATCCGTAGTCGCTCGAGTAGCTAGACTCTGTGACAAGAAGTAAATATAGATACTAAAAGCTCCTTCTTCTATTATAGGACATATTCACTCAACATTATAGTACTCTATAACAACTTGTGTAAAACATTGAAAGCCTTCTCTTTGAGCACATGAAAAAAGGTTCAAATCCATCCTATGGATGGTCAGTTTTGCGATTTTCAACCAACATATTTCTATGGCTGCAAAATGTAATATTTTATATTTGTGACAAACGATTAATTTTTATAACTAATATATTCCCGTTGACATAATCGTTGGGATAGGAAATGTTACCACTATAGGTCCGTTACTTTTTGTAGTTTACACCTTACAGTTTCCCCAAGCTCTACGACACGCTTCGGTACATATTTTTGCTGATAATACTCAAAATCATTCCTTTCCCGAAACCGATATGAACACGTATGCAATAATCTGAATGATGACTTAGAATCGCTCCGATCACTTTCTGATAAATATTGACTATCAATTGACCCAACTAAATACAAGGTTCTGTTATTAGGAAGAAAGGCATCTGAAAATAGGTGCTTGCCTCATCTCAATATTCAACTGAATGGGGCTAGTTTGCCAATTCAATCTAGTGCAAAAAATTTAGGAATAATTATAGAAGATTCGATGAAGTTCAATGTGCATATCTCGCACATTGTTAAAAGAGCTTACTTTGGATTGAGAACGATATATGCTATTAAGGATTTGTTGAATACAAAAATCAAAACATTACTATGTGAGTCGATAGTATTATTGCATGCAAACTATGCTGATTCTGTGACTGGCCCGTTCTTATTAAAATGAACATTTAAGGCTACAGAGACTCCAGAATGCCTGTGTTCGTTTGATCTGCGGTCTCACTAAACGTGACTTAACGTGACTGATTCTTTGATACCTTCATGATGGCTGAACATGGCAGAAAGAAGAACATTCTTCCACTCTGTTCCATAAACTTCTGCTTACCAAATGCCCTGCCTTTCTTTATAACAAAATCACCTTTCGTATCGTTAGAACCCGGTGAGGGCTCACGATCTTCTTTTCCTGAAGATGAAAGTGAGTTAAACAGGCAGGTGATGCCGTAAGATGCTTGTGCAAGTATTATCGTAGAGTAGCCATTATGTATCGTTGGTACAATCATTGTTTATATAGAAGTAAGATAGTCAATGCCCGTGTAATTGGTGTTGGACGCAAACGCGAGTGTCATCTAGCGTGATTAGTTTAATGTAGGTTCCTTCAAAAAACCCTGATTTTAATGCTGTACCATTGTTTCAATCAAGTTACGACATGACTTGGAGGCCAGATCACTGAAGTAACGACATGACTTGGATGCGAGCTCACTATCGCCATCTACATGTCGCATCCATTTTGATCCAATGAAAATCCCATAAGGTTGACTAACTTTCTTCTATATAAACAATGGTACAATATTTATCCCCTCATTTAGGGAAATATGAAAGAGTAGATATTTATTTTAGGCGTAACATTAATGTTCGACACAAGTCAATGCTTACACCCTCAATCCATAAAACTAGTCTCTTTCGTGGTTCTTTCAGATATTACGTCCCTTGGCTAATGAATAGGATCCCCTGTGCTTATAGAAAATTGAATTCAACAAGTTTCAAGAAAATGAGGAAGACTTGATCATCTTGACCAATAAATGCCTGTCTCTTGTCAATTGAATAATAATTCATCTACGAGGCTTGTTTGGTAAGTCCGTGACTTTTTAAATTTCCCGCGCAGTAACTTTAAATGCAACACTGCTGCTGTCAACCACCATCTTTCAATAGACTACTGTCAAATTTTGAGCAAGCTGCGACATTTGGTTTGTGTTTGACAGCAATTAGAAGCAGACAACCTCGTGAATTTTAACAAAAATGGAAAAAAGTGAATTTCGTGTGTTGATTAAGCATTATTTTTTGCGTAAAAAAACCATAACTGAAACCAAGGAAAGACTTGATAAATACTATGGGAACTCTGCACCATCAATTTCAATGGTTAAGAAGTGGTTTACTGAGTTCCGTTGTGGTCGTACCAGCACAAGTGACGCCGTACGTTCAGGTCGCCCAAAAGAGGTCATCACGCCAGAAATCGTCGATAAAATCCATGGAATGATATTGGACGATCGGAGAATAAAAGTACGTGAGGTAGCTGAGGCTGTAGGCATCTCAACTGAGCGAGTACATCACATTTTACATGAATATTTGGACATGAAGAAGCTATCCGCGAGATGGGTGCCGCGATTGCTCACACTCGACCACAAGCGCAACCGTGTGACCACTTCAAAGGAGTGTTTGGCAAAGTTCAATCGCAATCCGGGCGAGTTTTTACGCCGTTATATAACCGTAGACGAAACATGGATCCATCACAATACCCCAGAGACCAAGGAACAATCAAAACAGTGGGTGTCAACTGGTGAACGTGCACCAAAGAAGGCTAAGGTGCGTCTGTCAGCCAACAAGGTTATGGCCACAGTTTTTTGGGATGCACGCGGTGTCATTCATATAGATTACTTAGAGAAGGGTAGAACGATCAACGGCGAATATTATTCAGAGCTTTTAGACAGATTCGATATTGATTTGAGGCAAAAACGACCACATTTAGCGAAAAAAAAAGTGCTGCTTCATCAAGACAATGCACGAGTGCACACGTGTGTAGTCACTATGGCAAAAATTCATAAATTGGGCTACGAACTACTACCCCATCCAGCATATTCTCCAGATTTAGCCCCTTGCGACTATTTTCTTTTCCCAAACCTGAAGAAATGGCTGGGTGGTAAGAGATTTGGGTCGAATGAAGAGGTTATAACCGGAACAAACGCCTATTTTGAGGGCCTTGAGAAAACCTATTATTTGGAAGGAATAAAAAAACTGGAAAAACGCTGGACTAAATGTATTGATCTAAAAGGAGATTATGTTGAAAAATAAAACGCTTATTTGCCAATTTTTTTTTCTTTATTCAAATAGTCACGGAGTTACCAAACAGCCCTCGTATATATCACTTTTGTCGAGATGACAATTCCTTTCTCTTGTCCTTTTCATTCTTTTCTTTTCAGTTTTTTTTGTGTCTCAGTTGTTTCTATTGTCGCTTCAATTATTGTGTTTAAATCAATGACCAGTTTTGCTTGTTTGTTAAGTTTTGTTTATTTATTGATATTGTATTGATTAGAATGAGTTCTGCACGGTCGAGTGGAAGAACAAAATCTGTTTACGAACAGAATTTTTAACTCAGCCTTTTGACATAACCTTCATGCTTGTACTATATTTCTTTATGAATATGTATGATTACTATTTATAAAATCGATATTATTATTACTAGACACATCATGTGCCTTGCAGAAACATAAGATTAATTTTCCCAAGGAACTCAATTCCGGATGTGTCAGAAACATTTTTTGCGCTCTCCACTCGTCCCATTTCTCTAACCGTTACCTCTGATGATGCCATGAAAAATAAACGTACTGGCGTTTGAAGAATCGACTTCCTTGATGCCAATCCGTCGTAGTACCAGCATCGGTATAACGCGTACATAGTTTTCAATCAATAAAATCGAAAAAATTCTTAAACCAGATACCAGACCTGAGGCGCCACCAGTGATGTTGGTAGTTGTGGCGTCTTCAATGGGGGGATCCAGGGCGGTGCCCCCTGCGATAATTCGAAACAAAATGATGTGAACTATAACTGGTCGGAATGTATACCTGGTGTCCGCGGAAGTTGGCCCGCCCCTACAACTTTTTTTTAAATTTAATCATATGGAATTTGGAGGATCTGTATTGGACATGAAAATACATTATTGGACAAGCGAATCAGCTTCAAGCAACTTCCAATTTCATTGGAAGTGATGTAAACTTTCGCCACATAACATACTGAATACAACCATTCATCACTTGTTAGGTTCAATAACCAATTTTTGCGTTGAAATTATCTTCGGTCATAAAATTTTTGGGAAAAATACAACTTTACTATTTTCGGTCAAATTGTATCTGCAATGTAATATTTGATTTTTAAATTTATTTTGTAATACAACTTTTTTAAATGGTTACATGGTGGTTCGTCAGGTTAGGAAAATTTTACATTTTACTTGGACTAATTTGATACCGCACAGGTTTCAAACAAAAACTTCCTTTAAAAAAACGCAAAAAGATTGCGTTTGATCTCTCTTAAAAGCTTCTATTCAGATCAAAATAATATTTGAATGCATCTAGTCACCTCTGGCCGGGCAGTGGGAGGGAGGTGGGGACTCAAACCTCACATCCTTCACTGGATCTACACGGCGGTAATCAGACCCAGAATCCTATATGGAGCAGTAGTCTGGTGGCTGAGAGTGGACCAGATAACCACAACCAACAAGCTGGGAAAAATTCAAAGACTAGCTTGTAGGGGAATAACCGGCGCGATGAGGACGACCCCCTCGGCAGCCCTAGACGCCCTGATGGGTCTGCCGTCGCTTCCAACTTGCATAAAGAAGGAAGCGATGGCGTCCTATCTGAGAATGCGTGACTCAGGGAGCTGGAGAGGAGAGGGGTACACAGGGCATACCGAAATCGCTGTGGTAGCGGAGAAAGAAGTCCCACTATCCGCTATCAAAGTGATACAGGCAGAGGATAAAATTAGGTGGAAAAAGATGATCTCGCTAGAGATCCCAGACAGGAGAGAGTGGGAAGAGGAGAGGGTGATATTTCCCCCAGAAAGCCTGGTCTGTTTTACAGACGGGTCCAAACTGGAGGAAGGACAAGCCGGAGCAGGAGTTTACCTGGAAAACGGAGAGAAAAGAGCATATGCGCTAGGTTCTCTGACAACAATTTTCCAAGCAGAGGTGTATGCCATCCTGGAGGCAACCAGAATGGAAGAGGTGAGGTCCGGCCCAGAGAGACATGTATATGTCTGCTCGGATAGCCAGGCCGCCATCAGAGCTCTGAATGCAACCAGAACCAGATCAGTACTGGTTCAGGAGTGCAGAGATGCTCTGGAGAGTCTTGCGACTAAAAAGGAAATAACGCTGATGTGGGTCCCGGGCCATGCAGGGATTGAAGGCAACGAGCAGGCGGACCAGCTAGCCAAGCAAGGAGCCGGACAACCCTACTACGGGCCCGAACCCGCACTCGGCATAACAAGGAGACAAGTAACAACGGCACTGAATGAGTGGGCCGTTGATACATTAGGAAAAGAGTGGAGAAGGATAGACGGATGCAGGCAGTCAAAGCAGATGATATCGGGGCCCGACATGGCAAGGACGGCCAAGATACTGAAGCTAAGCCGCAAAGAACTCCGACTATTGGTGGGAGTTCTTACCGGCCACTGCGGCCTCAGGAGGCACCTGGCTCTCATCAGAGTTGAGGCAGACCCACTATGCACGGAATGTGGGGAAGAGGAGGACTCCTTCCACTTCCTGTGCGAATGTGGTATTTATGGCAGGCTCAGACAAAACGTCTTCGGAGCTGCCACTATTAAGGAGGAAGAATTGCACTCGTTGCAATGGAAGGACATTTCGACTTTCATAAGAAATTGTTTGGGTAGGAGCTTCCAAAGCTGAAGAGTTAATCTTAGGATTCAAGTCAACTGGATTGTTTTCAGTGAGTTTTACTAAGATTCCTAATGATGGATATAATCCCATTAAACTAAACATTTAAAAACTCGGCGTGTGAAGAGTTTATTTGAACGAAGTTCACCGATAACTTATCTTAAAGACCACCAGAAAATAAAACGAGAAAGATTATCTGAAAACTTAGATGTACTGACTTTTGCAAATATGACGGAAATACCTGAATGTTCGAAATAACTAGAAAAATCAAAACAACAAAAGTACAACACAGAGTCCATCAAGTTCTGGTGATAATGCTGGCAATAGAACAAAAAATCAGATAATTTAGCGAAAACATTTGAAACGTACTAGCGGAGTGTTATAACATCATCCGCATCTGAAGATGATAAATCCGAAACGTTTTTGGAGAATGAATTCGAAGTTGAGCATGAACGAAATATTTCAGAGTATGAAGTTTCGAATAACTATGAGGAAATTATTGAATGAATTTTTAGATAGAATCAATATTGAAAAATTAAACTCTATAATTTTCTAGCTAGCAATTGTTTTTTGACTACAGCTTCAAAAGGCCGCTAATGAAGTTTTTATCTATTATCTGTATTTGTTATCTGTATAAGTAGAACGAAGTAGATTGCCACGTTTTTCAAATGCACTTTTGGCAACAGATATCACGAGAAGCGTATTGCTTGGAGCAAGAGCAAACAATCGAAATAAAATAACTGTATTGGCGAATTGACAAAGGCCACTATGAAATTGTTTTTTTCAGAAAACACACATGTTTGGGTTTCGCTTTGCTTTGAAATCCATGCTGGAAATGCTATTAGACACCATGCCTAAAACTGTCAACCTTCACACGTCCTACACTGTGGTCTTTCCTAAAAGAGAAGACTGGGTCCGGAATGAAACTGACCTATGTAGGGCAAATGAACGTTGTTTTACCGATGGTTCCAAAACTTTGGAAGGAGTCGGAGCCGGAATATATAGGATGACCCAGTAGTGAAACGCTCATTCAGTAAATTATATAGCTACGACATTCCAGGCAGAGGTATATGCTATTGTAATGTGTACAAGGGAGCTGGAAAATCGACACCACACATAAAAAACAATAAAAATATTTTCAAATAGTCAAGCAGCACTGAAAGCGCTTGAATCAAACTGCTTTAAATCTAGAATAAAATAGAATTTTATTGAAATAGGATTCTCTAATAAACAGGTTACTTAACCTTGAAATTAATATACAATAATCAACTAAACTTATACCTAATTTACTGAATAATACAAATACACAATATATACATATGTATTAGGGTGGTCCTTATTTGTCAAAGTGAAAAATATCAGCGGGGCACCCTCTAATTATGTTCTCTGTGCTTTAATATGAATACAGATTTTTTATTTGATTTTTGAAATGACGTTTAGGGGTCGCGACCGACATTTAAAAATTAAAAAAGTACTTAAAATAAGACGATCAAGAAAAATTGTCATGAAGGAATTCACAACAAGGTATGAGTTTTGTTCGTTTATTTGACACGTTAACGAGCACTCGTTCTCAATTTGACTCCTCATCCCCTCTTGCCTGACATTCTCAAGGGCACGCAGATGGTGGAGTAGTTACAACGTGAATTCAAAACTAATCTGCTTCTGACTGTTCAATGGGATGGAAATACTCGAAGATATCACTGGGCATGAAACCGTGGATCGTCTTCCTATTCTGGTGTCAGGGCAAGTAATTGATCAACTACTATCGGTCCCAAAACTGGACCGTGAACAGGAAAGGCATGTGCGTCAGCTCTCTATGGTACAATTCTGCAATGGGGATTGAACGATAAAGTAAAGTGCATATGCTTTGATACCACGGCAGTCAACTCGGGACTAAGAAATGGAGCATGCATACTACTGGAGCAAAAATGGAGAAAGATATGCTTTGGATAACATGTCGCCATCATATACTGGAGATAATGTTGGAAGCTGCCGTGAGCACAGCACTAGTGGGCCTGAAATTTCAATTTTCAAAAGATGTAAGAAGTACTGGAGCCAAATTGACCAGACCGACTACGAAACAGTAACATTTGATTCTCAATCGCTGGAATTAGTTCAAAGCGTAGCCCAGAATATGACTTCCTTCGCTCTAAAACAACTTAACCAGTATCAGCCTCGAGATGATCATAAAGAGCCTCAAACTCACCATTATTTACCTAGGAGGTGATCCTGAGAAACGAAAATTGTTTAGAATGCCAGCAGGACTGCACAGGGCAAAAGCTATGTATTGCTTGAAAATATTCTTATTCAGACACCAGTTCAAAATGACCAAAAGAAAAGAAAAAGGAATTAAAGATGTTTGCATTTTTTCAGTCATGATTTACGTTAAATACTGGTATCAAGCTTCTGTTGCTTCGTCAGCGCCCAGAAATGACTTGCAGCTATTAAAAGACCTGATTATATTCGAAAATATAAATCCAAAGTTGCTTATAAAAAAATTATGGAACATTTGTGGTACTTGTCAGAGGAGCTCGTATTTGCAGTTTTTGTTGACGAAATTGCTTCAGATATCAAACAAAAAATGGTACAGGCATTAGATAACGAAGGTCGCCATTTCTCTCCGAAGCGAATAAATCTGGGTCTGGGTACCAAAGATATTACAGAAAAAATAGAAACTTGAAATATCATCCAATTTTTTAAAATAAGATGTTGCTGACTGGCCACCCGATGAGGAGTATAAAGCTGGAAGAGACATAGTGCGGTCAGTGAGAGTAGTCAAAGATATTGCAGAACGTGTTGTTGCATTAATGGAAGAATTTGACAAGTTGATCACTATGAAAGAAGAACAAAAGCAATATCTACTTTTGATTGTCAAAGAATTTAGAAAAAAATATCCCGACTCTAAAAACTCAACCCTTGTTGAGTAATTTTTTAATTGACTTGTGCATTTTATGTTTGAACTTGACTATTTACAAAATTTGATATTTGATTTATTTTTTGTTCTCACTGCTATGAATAAATGTGGTAATTTATAAAAAAAAATCTTAATTTTTTACTTTCCCCTTTCAAAAGTCCCGTCGCGACCCCTAAATATAAACGATAAATTCAAAAAAAATATCATGTTTCTTTCTAAGCCTATATATCACTTTGCGAGGATGCCCCAACAACATTTAAAAAAAAAAACAAATATTCAATTCCCATTATGAATGTATTTCAAAAGTTCACTCTTGTAAAGATTCAATGATGGAGTAGATTGAATGAGGCAAATCATTAAATCGGACAAAACCTGTGAAAAATAAACTACTTCACTAATTCTTGAATGTATTCTATTCATATAAATGTGACTGTTGTGCCTGGTAAAATGATGATGTTTGTCGTTATTAAAAGTTATTAATGATAACAAGTATGGTGGGGTCATTTTATTCAATATTTTATAAATGAAAACCATAGAACAATAGAATAATCTTTTTGATACTGAGAGCCATTGTAGAGTAGATAGTATGGTGAATACCTACTACATTTTAAAATTATTCTAATTTCCCGATTTTGTAGTTTTTGTATTTGTTGAAGTTGAAGTTGAAGTGGTCGTCGAATGATAAGCATTTATCAAGTTGAAATCCCAGATACTTCACTGACGTAGTATGGAACTGCAGAGACACCTTAAACCGACTAGTGCAACGCAATAACGTTACCCTAGTCTGAATACCAGGTCACACAGGCCTAGAAGGAAACGCAATAGCGGACGCCCTAGCAAAAAGGGAACCCAAAATAACGTTCAATGGGCCAGAACCGGTAATCGGTTTAGCATATCTATAGCACTGCCAAGATCATAACAACCTGGGCGGACAATGAAAGATTCGAGTATTGGCCTAGCCCATTCCGAAGCACTTATCGCTTGTGCAAGGAAAAAACAGGACTCTGACAAACTGCTAAAACTCAGTAGAGCTCACCTCAGACTTATAGTAGGTTTGCTTACTGGCCATAGCAAACTCAAACATCACTTGCATAAAATCGGACTTGCACAAGATGCAGAGTGCCGGCTATGTATGGGAGATGATGAAATGGCTAAACGCATTCTGTGTACATGCCCTGCAGCGGCCAAAACCAGATTTTCAATATTTTGCAATACGACAGTAAGGCCAGAAAACCTGGTAAATTGTTCTCCCAATGCATTCTCCAATTTCGTTAAGAGATTGGATATACTGGGAGAAATATAACCATAGGATGAGCCACAATAGGCCACTGGCCCACTCACGTTCAAAACCAAACCAAATCCATCCACTATAATGAGAGACTTTCCATCTTTGGTTTGACACTTGCCACAAAATGTTTCATCAAGTCTGACCATCATGATCATTTGACTCGAATCAAAGCGTAGCGATATTACGGTTTAATTATTTGTATTTTACGAAACCTTCAACAAAACTTGCTGTCACGTCTATGCTCAAGCGGAGAAAATGTAGACATAGAGATCGTCAATTCGCCATCAAGGAAGCGTAAGTTATGTCGCCGATTACGCGAAGAAATTCATTATAATTAATAATTAGTCCGGCATTATTTCCTCTGGGAATATTTCGCTTTAGAAACTGGCTAGACCGCGGCAAACTAGACCAGACCGGTAGTAGTTTTTGTCGCGAGTATTTAAATTGCAGATTATATTAATCATATGAACGCCCCAACGTAAAAAATCTGTCGCTTGAAGAGGCTGAAGACATGATTATATGTTACCTAAAGTAAACTGGTCTAATGGGATGGGAACGATCTTGAATATTAAAAGTGGCTGTTTTGAGATGGAGCTGAGATAAAAATCATTAAAATCACCGTGTAGAAGTTTTTGCGATAATTGAAGAAACTTCAAGACTGATTGTTCTATAGACTGGCTCACGTATGAGAGAATGTTAATGATTGTTCAGAATTTTAATTTAATTAAATGGTAATTAAACATTAATTGTGAAAACGATTTTGATTTCATCGGCTATTACTTCGTCGCTAATTCATTGGTTAAATATCATGTGTCCAGAGGACCATGATATTTTTATGGTCTGGCTCTTGTACACCTGACGAGTAAGTAACCTTTCAATTTTCAAAATTCTTATTATCAAAATTTCTTGAATTCAATTCAATGTCACTTACTTACAGGTACGCACTGATGATGACTTTATAGTCGAAAGCGCTTTGCTATGATTTTATAAATAAATTTCTGCACGAAATACAACTTTTCTTCATTCAATTGTATCAATTATGACATACTACTGGAAAAGTTGAGTAGGCATGGAATCAGAGGTTATCTCCTAGATTGGATTAAATCATTTCTATGCAAACGAACACAGTATGTAGCTATCAACAATCATTTTTCACAGCGCCAGCGTGCTGAAATAGACATTGGTGTTCCTCAAGGGTTCATACTGGGACCAATTCTGTTCTTATTCTATATTAATGACTTAGATAAACTTTCAGTATCTGCATCTTTCACATTGTATGCTGACGATAAGTACGTCGTTAATCTTCTCTGATCAAATGGACTCCTCCTTGCGTGATAAATGCAATGAGGTGATCTCCTTGAATGAACGGTTCTCAGCTAGTTATTTGTTTTGTTTTGATTTCACCACGTCCAGAAGGAATGGATCATTCCAACCCAACGAATCGAGTTCATCGATTTCAACTAATTTACATCTGTTTTTCTAGGATTACGAATAAATAAAAATCTCAACTGGAAGGCTCACTCCAATTTTCTAATCTCAAAGTTGAATTCAATTGCCTTTCAATTCAGAAACTTGCGGCATGTACTCAATATTGATCAATTAATACAGCTCTACTAAGCACAAGTTGAAATACGATACGGGGTAATTTTTTGGGGTTTATCTACCCTAGCGAAAGATATCTTTGTGGCAGAAAAAAGAATTTTACGATCAATGACGGGCCTTTCACGTATTGATTCCTACAAAGATGTATTAAAAATATCAACACTGCCTTGTTTAGTTATTTCAGAGTTGAGTATACTAGTTTTCACAAATAATGATGAAATGTATGTGAGAAACAAACAAAATCATGGCTTGAATGCAAGACAAAAGAATGTCTTTTCAATTCCATTCGGAAAATTCAAAATAACTCACCAATCTCCCAGTCATATGGCCCCCAGAAAATATAATGCCCTGTCTTTAAATGTGAAAAACTGATATACGAAAGAATTATTCAAACGTAAGCTGAAATAATTTTTAACGGAACAAAGTTTTTATAGACTTGTCATTTTTTATTGTACGTGTTTAGGTATACATTTTAAATGTAAGCAATTGAGTTTTTCCATACAGTTTGTAACTGTCTTAAGGAACTAAATGATTACTACCATTATTATCATTTTCCACCTGGTCCCTTCCTGTGACTCTTTTTCTTGTTTTTAGCGTTTGAAATTCGTTTTGGTTGCAGTCTTTTATTCAAGTATATCTCGAGAACGCAGTGACCACCTTCTACCACGATTATTCAACTGAGAACTTGGCCATATTCCAGACGGCCAATTCCAACTCACAAACCAGACTAAAAAAGTGTCGGTAGCACTTCGACGGTTTTTCTTTTTGTCTCGACCCGGCGTAGGAGTTCAGTTTGCCTATCCCAACTCCACGCGAATGAGTACCCTATTAATGGCACAATACGACGACATGTCATCGGCCAGGTAAACACTTCAAAGAGGTCTGCTTGTGCATGACAAATCAGCGGTGTTCTCTGTGAACACGTATGGGTTGTGCCAAGAGATTTCAAGCGTGTCTGAAGGGCTTTCTCTAGTGGCCTGGAACGGTGTTGAGGAATCGCCGATCTTTCGAAACGTCTGATGAATAGAAGAATGCAAAAAGTCGATGATAACATGTCCGAAGAACGGTTTCAACTAAGTTCATAGTTTAAGAAATTCTAGTTGGCAATTCGCAGGAGTAGTGCAATTTTGTACTTGTATCAACAAAAAGATGAATACCAAGTCGTAAACATATCTCTGTAATATTATGATATATCTTGTCCTGCCCATTTCGTGTTTTACAATCTAGCTTTCTCTTAGACACACAAACATACATAAGTATCGATGTTCAACAACGTTAAATTACAATCAAGAGAAACCAGTCTAGGAGTGCCCCAAGGATCAATATTGGGTCCTTCATTCTTCATTATTTTCACATCAGATATGAAAAAGTGTTGCGACTCTCCTGATCGATTAGCACTGTATGCTGATGATACAAATATTCTGATGTCCCATAAGGATATCGACCAATTAGTGAAAAACAGCAATGCTGCTTCTAATGAATTTCATCAATATAATGGAATGGAACGAAAACATACTTCATGCGATTTATAACAAGAAATATATCTCCTGACTATGATCTCTACTTACATATTCAAGATAAATTAATTCAAACTACAGACACAATAAAATTTTTGGATGTAACACTTGACGCAAACCTAACCTGGGGACCTCATATGAAAATAGTATGTTCAAAGTTAAGTATACATGATAAGGAATCTGAGAGGAAACAGTGTCTTTAGATGTTCTGAGATTGTTGTATTTCGGTCTGGTGCAGTCAGTTTTACAATATGGTTTGATATTCTGGGGATCATCGTCACACTTTGAAAAGGCATTGCCAAAAAAAATCCTAAGAATCATGTACAATGTTCAGCCTACAACTACCAGTAATTTTTTTTTTATTAGAGCACAAATAATGACATTGCCTATATTATCAATCAATCAAATAAGCTTTATTCTCTAAAATGAAAACATTTTGTCGACAAAGTCAATAAAAGTTAATAGCTTTCGCAATACATTATATGTAACACTAAATGTCAATAATATTTACTTATATATATATATATATATATATATATATATATATATATATATATACAGTGACCGGCAGAAAGTACTCATCATATGGGAATTTTTTTTATTAATAAATTTTGACAAATATTGATATTTGCAATCGCTTCTGCATCAAAAGAAACCCCAAAAGACGTTGTACAGTGCCGTTCGTCTTTTCGAGGTTGGCGGGAAATTTAAAAAATTTGAAAATTATTTCTCAAAACACGCTTGTTTGTGAAAATATCGAGAAATGTTAATAAGAAAAGTTGTTCAGATTGACATTTTATAGCTATGTACAAGTTTTGAAAAAGATCTGAGATAAAAAAATAAAAATCAATTTTTTGCCACAAAAAAAAAATCTTTTTGGAAACATACATTTCTGACGAAGAAACTCATTAGTAAAGCCAACACTAATATTTCAAATAATGTTTTGTGAAGATTCGCAAGCTATTCCTATTTTATTCGGAGAAAATTTGAAATCTGTGATTTTGCAGTGTGATCAGCTGCTTCATAAGAAGTCACTGAAATATCTACAGGACATATTAAGAATTTCAAATTGAAATTGTGTAGATACTTGGTTCTTAATTAATAATAAAAAGTATCGGAATTATAATGTCCTGTAGATATTTCAGTGACTTCTTATGAAGCAGCTGATCACACTGCAAAATCACAGATTTCAAATTTTCTCCGAATAAAATAGGAATAGCTTGCGAATCTTCACAAAACATTATTTGAAATATTAGTGTTGGCTTTACTAATGAGTTTCTTCGTCAAAAATGTATGTTTCCAAAAAGATTTTTTTTTTGTGGCAAAAAATTGATTTTTATTTTTTTATCTCAGATCTTTTTCAAAACTTGTACATAGCTATAAAATGTCAATCTGAACAACTTTTCTTATTAACATTTCTCGATATTTTCACAAACAAGTGTGTTTTGAGAAATAATTTTCAATTTTTTTAAATTTCCCGCCAACCTCGAAAAGACGAACGGCACTGTACAACGTCTTTTGGGGTTTCTTTTGATGCAGAAGCGATTGCAAGTATCAATATTTGTCAAAATTTATTAATAAAAAAAATTCCCATATGATGCGTACTTTCTGCCGGTCACTATATATATATATATATATATATATATATATATATATATATATATATATATATATATATACAGGGTGTCCCTGGACTTCCTCTTTTCCTCTCGGGAATGTATAGATGGGGTGAAAATATCACCAGTACTTCATATAACTTTTTTTCCTAAAATCCTTCGTTACCAAGTTACGGGCCCTCGAAGTTACAAAATGAAAAATGTTTTTCTTTGATAACTTTTCAAGTGAATATTCAAAATCAACAAAATTTTGGTGATTGACTAAATAAATGAATTACTTTGATGAGCTTTCATGCAGGAGTCAGTTGTTTTGCTACAAAGTCAGGAACGGGCTGTCCCCGTTGGTCCACACCTCAAAACTTTTAAATGACTGGGATTTTTCAATATTTTTTAACAAAACAAGGTTACCTGGATCATTTCCTGAACAAAAGTACTCGTGTGGAAAATCGATCGGTGCAACGATTTTTGATTAAAATGCACTTTTGTTCGACGACATCCAACATGAGATGTCTACCATTATTCGAAAATATTAATTTTTAAGGAAAATGGAAATGATAGGTAAAATGTTCATAACTAATTTTTATAATGCAAACACGTTTACCTAACGAAACTCAAGAGCCTCAAGAGCAAACAGAAATGAAAAATCCACTACAGAAACTGCTCGATATGACCACCTTCTCTCTCTATACATTTTCTTAGTCTGCGAAGACACCCTCTCTGTACTTGAAATAGCATTCCAGGGTCGTTTCGTATGGCTTCACAATGTAATGTTATTCTATTCAACAATGCATCTCTTGTGTGAATAGGTGTAGCGTAAACAAGGCTTTTTAGATGCACCCACAGAAAGAAATCCAATGGATTTAAATCCGGAGACCGCGATGGCCATGAATATGGCCCACCTCTACCAATCCATCTATTGTGGAAAATATGGTTCAGATGGTCACGCACAATCAAACTAAAATGAGGAGGAGCGCCATCATGCATAAACCACATATCTCTTCGGGTTTGCAATGGAACATGTTCCAAAAGTCCATTCAAATCGTTCTGAATGAACTCCAAATAACGTTCTCCATTCAATCGGTCATGTAGAACGAATGGTCCTATAAGATGGTTTCCTATGATACCAGCCCAAACATTCACGTTGAATTTCCGTTGGTGTTTGGTTTGCAATATCCCATGGGGATTTTCTTCGGCCCATATGTGGAGATTATGAGAGTTGATAACTCCATCTCTACTGAAACCTGCTTCATCAGTGAATAAAACTCGATTGATAAAAGTCATATCCTCTCTTTGCTTATCAATGAACCAATTGGCATATTCCAGTCGTGCTGGAAAATCTTGAGGTGTCATGGCATGTACCTTCTGGATGTGAAATGGGTGGAGCAGTTGTTCCCTAATTATTCTATGAATAGTGGACTTGGATGTATGGAACTGTTCTGATAGATTTCTGATGCTCATTGAAGGATCATCAGCGACGGCTTCCAAAATATTTTCCTCCAATACAACGGTACGTACAGTCCTAGGAGCGCCCTCACCACCTCGTTTTGGCAAAACTGTACCTACAATAATATCGAAATAAAACAACGTGCTCAAATTAATTATCAATTATTACATACCTGTCTCTCTCAAGCTGCGATCGACACGCTCGAACGTTTCTCTTGACGGTACCGTTCGATTGGAAAAATGCTCGGAATACAGACGACGAGCTTCTGCAGCATTACAAAATGCTCGTCCATAAAATACATGCATATCTGCATATTCATTGAATGTAAACTGTTCGGCCATATCAAAAAAATTCTAAATATCCTATAGAATATTGACAATACAATGATAGTCATATGACAACGCACCACTCAACAAAACAAAATCGCTTTCCAGTTTCTCATTTTTTATCAAAACTTTCTAAAAGGTTTTTTTGTCAACATCTGTGAAATAAATTGAACATAATTATTCCCTGGATATTTTTCACCTGATCATGTGCAGCCGTTTTCGTAGTTTATTCGTTTGCTTTTTATTAGTATAAGTAAATATTTTTTCCGATGTGCGTTTTTTCAGCTAAATTTAGATTCGGGTTAAAGAATTTCTCCCATAAAATTATTATCAGTGAAACTCCTCAACAGTTAAGCTATGAAGAAGAATTTGAAACATTCAAATGTTGAGTTTCATGAGATTCAGATAACTGATCAACACGAAACGTGATTATTCCACACGTATACATACAAAATATGGAATGAATTCGATATTTCATAGTAGATAGAGTAGCTTGTTAGTTTAAAAACACCACGAATCTACAGAACTTGATATTTCTTTTGAAAAAATATCTGCTTTCACAATTGTGAATTAAACTTCCATATAGGTACTGTACTTTTTGTTTAAGACTTTATTTTAGGATACTTTGTATTATTCCTGTTATGTTGTTGAATTAACTTTATCATTATTATTTCTGCTTTGAAAATTATTCATTTCAAATAATGGTGGACGAGCGGGTTTGATGTCGTCGAGTAAAACTACATTTTTATCAAGACTCGTTGCTCCGATCGACTTTCCACACGAGTACTTTTATTCATAAAATTGTCCAAGTAACCTTATTTTGTTGAAAAATATTGAAAAATATCTGTCATTTCAAAGTTTTGGGGTGTGGACCATCGGGGGTAGTCCGTTCCTGACTTTGTAGCAGAACAACTGACTCCTGCATGAAAGCTCATCGAAGGAATTCATTTGTTTAGTCAATTACCAAAATTTGGATGATTTTGAATATTCACTTGAAAAGTTATCAAAGAAAAACATTTTTCATTTTGTAACTTCGAGGGCCCGTAACTTGGTTACGAAGACTTTTAGGACAAAAAGTTATATGAAGTACTGGTGATATTTTGACCCCATCTATACATTCCCGAGAGGAAAAGAGGAAGTCCAGGGACCCCCTTATACATATAGATAAAATGAAATGCATAAATAAGAACATATAAATATCAACGTACTACAACGGTTATGACAAACGAAATTTTAAAACTAAATCCTCGCAGTTGAATCATAGAAAGACTAGAATTGATATGAGAAGTATTCATTCAAATTATAAAAGCATTTTCCCTTCAAGAGGTGCTTAGCAGTTTTTCTGAATTGTTTCAGACCCTTGATATCTGTTATTTGACTCGGTAAGTGATTGTAAATTTGTTTACTTCTATAAATTAGTGACTGTCTCGTCAGAGATGAAACAGGGAACGGAAGGGCGAGTTGTTTTTCATTGCGAGTATGTCTTTCCCTGTTGACGTTCATTAACTTTTCTTTATATTTATGAAGCAAGCATACCGTTTCTAGAATGAAAATTTCATATATTGTCAAAATCTTATTGTCTGAAAAATTATTTAATTATTATAATATGGATCGACTTATTCTATACATTCAATCCAGCGAACATGTTTGAGAAGAATACTCTCGTAATACCAGACAAAAATATGATGTTCATCAACCTTATTCCCTATTATAAATATGCCAAAATTCACCTAATTATATAGGAACCAAATTATGTATAAACATTGTAATGAGTCATTTGAGACCAAATTTTATTTTTTTAACGAAAAATGCATTTTATACTTTCGAAAAGTTTCTACAATTTTGAAAAACTTCACCTCCTCCTTGAACAATAGTAAAATGGATGTTGCTAAAATTCTAGAACAGGATTCCAATATTTCAAAGCAAGCAAATCCCCGCTTGCATTTTTTCTGAAATATCCGTTCTCACAGTTCTCATAATCATGTTAGGAGTCACATTACTAATGAAGTAGTCTAATTTGAGACCACTTCTTGGGAAAACCACAAGAAGTTAACAGCAACAGTGCGAAAAGTTGTAACTTTTTTTCTGCCAAAAACTCTAGGAATCTATGGAAACATCCCAAAGCACCTTTTTACATCGAATTCAATGGTGTGAGTGATTTAGTTTTTCAAATCATATATGTACCAATAGTTATTGATGGATTTTTATTTAATGAGACAACCTTTATATTCCAGTGTACTTCAATAGAGCTTGAAATTGCTATTAAAAAAATGTAGTAAATTTGAAGTTTTGCTAGACATTTTTGAAATGCGGTGCTTTTAGGTTTTTTCATGGACAAGTATAGCCTTCAGATGACGCGGCGACAAAACAGACTGCAAATGTTAACTGGTAGCTGTCAAATTTTGATCTGAGCATAAAGACGCTCTTCAACTCGTGGTTTTTGTTCAACTTTCGAACACATTCGAAATGAAGTGTGATATTATGAAAAATGGGATATGACAGTACGTATTAAACTACGCTGCAGTTGCCAAGAATTTTTTGGCAACAAATTTTGGTAATAATTGAATAGTCAACTAAGGATTCAACCGTTGGCCGGTCAGCAGTTGGACTCTGTGTCATATAGAATTCTACCCCTCGTTTTCTACAGTCGATTACTACTATCGCAAGCGACAGTCACATTATTTGGCACTCTGTGCTTCAATCGCCTGCACATCGGGTTTGTTCGGCAACGTACTATCCGATTTAAAAGCATTTGCCAAAATTTGGTGATATTCTAGTGACATTTCGTATTCTTGTGTCCAAAATTACAGTCATTGTCACGCATTTTAATTTTTAACGGCTGGTAGTTTCATGTGCTTTTCAATTCATTTTTAATAAATTGTGATATTATTGTTGCCTATGAACGGATTGAATTTATTAGCTCTGTGGGAAAAAGAAAATATTGTGAGAAGACTCATGAGAGAAGCATCTATTTTTAATAGAAGATACGAGGTTTAAGAGGCCATGAGCGCGATCATATTTAGGACGGTTCTTTTGGTAAAAGAGTCGATAACTCAAAAACGGTTCGTCGTATCGATTTCAAACAAGGTCAGGCTTCTAGAGGACTATTTATCTACGTCTGCGGAAGCACCTCACGAGTCTCTTCACAGATAATTTAGGTACCTGCAATGGTATTTCTCTTCTACCAAAATTTGAATCAATCTTCATCCATTCTAAATTAATTTGGTATCAAATGAAAGGTAAAACGTTGATCTATGTATGTGTTTTAATGGTTTTTTAAAATTATCTGTTCATCTACCCAAAAAAAATTGCTTCAAAGTAAATGGAAATTTCAGTTTCCATTACAGCACGTATCTAGAATCGAACGTCCTTTAGAATCCTGTCCTTGTTTAAAATTGATACGACGAACCGTTTTCTAATTATCAATTATCTTTTACCCTAAAAATCGCCCCAAATATGATCACGCTTATGGCCTCTCAAAGAACTCTTTATAGTAAATGAGGATATTGCTCAATATATTTTTAACAGTATCCTGCCTCAGATAAATCAGTTGAATAACCTTATGGCAATACCCCCATAAATTTAATTTTTCAGTGTCCTGAGTTTTTGGGCAACAGTAACATATCAAAGAGTAATAGGTAGAAGCCATGCTCTTTTTATAGCTCAGCAATGTGTATCGAGGGCCATATAAGAGGTTACCCTTGCTATTGTAAATACTTTGTCAGAACAGTGGGTAAGCTTTCCACCTCCTGTCTTTAGCTGATCTTTCTGCAATTTTGACTAAGTTTTCCAATATAATAGATACCTAAATTTTAAATAAAGAAGTTAGTATAAATAAACACTAGTGCTAATCGATTGAGGATCAGCACTATTACTGTACTTTTATGAATACTTATCCTCCATTCTTCGACAGATTTTTCTTCAAAACCTAAGCTGATAAACTTGTAGCTCACATTTTGCCACAGAGCGTGACCTTGTGCTTTGCCCTCTATTCACTCCACACCCTCATTATTTATTAGTTTTTACTATTTGCTTTCGAAATTGAAATAAATATATTTGACAACACTGACAGAATTGAATCGAAAAAAAAGTGGGGTTAAACATAGAAAACGACATGTCTCGACGTCTTGCTTTCTGGCTTCCGAGATAGTCGAATTTAGGCGATAATTTGTGTATAAAGAGTGCCAGTCATATGGAATTCAGTCGATAAGTGGAATTTAATATGACACAGAGTCCCGCTGCAGGTCGCCGGACCTAACGACTGTAAACTTTTACCTCTAGGGAAGGTTGGAAGATCTTATTTTTGAATTGTCAACCAATTCTAGATACGAATTAGAAGTGACAGTGATGAAAAGTATTGCTTCACTCATTCCCATTGAATTCATTAATTCGGCAAGAAATGTCTAGAAAAGGTGCCGCCTGTGTGTGAGAGAAGCTCCTCCAAAGAAATATTTTGTTCTTGTTTGTTCTTTTTTTTGGGTGTTGTTATGGCATCGACTGCTATAGTCACTAGCCAATTTGTTCTTTATTATTATTTTTATTATTAGTGTGCTACATTTTTAGAATTGTAATTTCAAACTCCATTTGAAATATGAAGGAATACACATGTGGTCTCATTAAAAAAAAAGATTTTTCCAATAATAACTATTGATATGTGATTATAAAGAATTAATTACTCACACCTATGAATCCCTCGTAAGGAGTGCTATGAATAAAAGAATTGTTGGAAAAAAGTTACAGCAACTTTTCGAAAATACAAATTTTCGAAACACATGCCGTAACTCAGAAACGATGATAGATATCGACATTTTACCATTAGTAGTAGTAGTTCTTTGGGGAGGCCGCAACCGCAGCCAGGCAAGTAGGCCCTCATGGACTATTTTTGCCATCCCCTGTTCTCCACTTAGTCCTCCTAATGAAGGTCAGTATGTCCGACCACTCCAAGTTGTTTAGTTCCTCTTGTTGGAGTTTGTCAACTCCGAAGGTCCCAAATCTTATGCCTCACACTCGCCGAGGAAGTGAGATGAAGTTTCTTCGTCTTCTTCGCATTTTCGGCAAGTTAGACTGTCTTCTATACCTATAAGTGATAGGTGTCTGCCTAACTTGTTATGTCCTGTTAGTATTCCTATAAGGAGGCGTAGTGCTTGGCGATTTCTGCCTAAGAGCCATGTCGTCCTTGACTTATTGGAGCTGGCCACGAAGTCTTTCGACTGCCTGCAGCCGGTGTTATCCCTCCAAAGTTTATTCAGCTCTTCTTCTGCCCACTCGTCGAGGGCTGAAGAGGTTTGGCTTCTTGCGATGCCTAGTACAGGCTCCGGTCCACAGAATGGCGCTGCGGATCCGGATCTGGCAAGTCCGTCTGCCACCTCGTTTCCGCGCACCCCTCTGTGTCCCGGGACCCATACCAGCTGAACTTCCTTCGTTTCAGCTAGCTTCTCGAGCGCATCTCCGCATTCCTGTACAAGCGCTGAGCTTGGTTTAGGATGGCAGACGGCTCTGAGCGCTGCCTGACTATCCGAACAGATATAAATTCTCTGTTCGGATCCATCTTTCACCTCTTCTCTCGTAGCTACGGATAGGATGGCGAACACTTCAGCTTGAAAAACTGTTGTATATCTGCCCAAAGCGTAGCTCTCTCGTACTTCTCTTCCCTCCAGGTAGATTCCGGCACTCGAAGCCTGTTTGTCAGTTAAACCGTCCGTGTAACATATTAGGCTTCCTGTGCTAAACTCTACCGTGTTTCCTTCCCATTGTTTTCTGCTCAGATTAGTAAGAGTAAACTCTCTATTCCATCGCAGTCTGTCTTGTGCACTTTTCACTCTGAGGGCAGAGATAGGGATCTCCTCGCGATTTCTGCATGACATATCATCGCTCCTTCGTTCACCCAGACTCCCGAGTCCCGCATCCCCAAATGGGCTGCCATTGCCTCCTTCTTGATCCAGACTGGAAGCGGTGGCAGCCTCAGCAGTACCTCCAACACTGCGGTTGGAGTCGTTCTCATTGCGCCCGTTATTACCAAACAGGCCAACCTCTGAACCTTGCTGAGTTTTCGGCCTATTGTGCTACCCTGTGCGCCTGGCCACCACACGGCTGACCCATAATGGATCTTTGGTCTTACGACTGCCGTGAACAGCCAGCGCATGATCTCTGGATTGGTGCCCCAATTGTTTCCTACAATTCTCCGCAGTTGCCATAGGACTGAACCCTATCTACGTGCGGCCTCCATGAAAGTTTGGAGTCCAGGACCACCCTCAGGTATTTGACCTGCTGAACTAGCTTCAGCTCTTGCCCAAACATGATAGGTGGCCTGAATCTATCTTTTTTCCCCCGTTTGGTGAACAGGATCATCATTTTACCATTAAGTTTGTGATAAAAATTGACCCTCAAACACAGTCATCAGTTTTCATTTATCTAGTTTAAAAACAGTACTTTCCCTTTAAAAGCGTCCAATTTGGCCCACTTGACATTTACAAAATATGTCCTGAAGGCATGTTATTAGATAATGGTAGCCTTAAAATTATATTCTGTTTTTTTGCGTGGCAAAATCCGTCTTCAAATGGTAACCGTACTATTGCCCCGAAAATAATAAATTGAATAATTTAAAAAAAAACGGGAACTCATCGTGAGTTCGCTCTGTAGCTGCTGTCTTCTTAGATAACTTGGGGAATCTAATTTCGAAAATGAAACATACGTTTTCGAGTTCAATGACTGTTCAACTGGTCTCGTTATATATTTTTAAAGATTTCTTCTGGCCTAGTAAAACAAATATATCATCTACCTCAATTTGAATGTGGCAGATGTTCGTGACTAAGTATTTAAATGAAATGACATGATTCTGGAACTATGCAAGGCTGTAATCCATTCAAATGGAGACTAATTGCGCTTAATCTAAACAAACAGTGGAAGAATTACTTTTAAATTGAATCATTTGCTAGCAGTTTTTTAATGCAATAAAAAGTCACGATTTTTATTTGCTCCACTGCCTGTCTATTTTTAGCCTTCATAAAAAACAGGAATGATAAAATTATTTCATACTCTCCAGTATACCGGGTGGTTCATTCAAGGCGATCCATTCTTGATTTCTTCTGTTTGTGATTTTCTGGGTGTACTCCATTTCTCCCGTGTTTTACAGTGAGCATGTAATCAATGCTTAATTACGAGTAATTTCCGCTGGTTTACATGAGGACTGCGAATGAATGTAATAATTAGTAAAACGACGTATTCTTACAGCGGAATGGCGCCAATTCACAGAATATTCCAGGTAATATGGGAAGTCTCTTTTGTTTAAATGTAATTTTCCATAATGCTATCGCCATGCGCTCTTACCGACTTTCATGTTGGTAGGATGAACATCGTTGGCGAAGATAGGTTTTAAAAACGAACAAGCCATCTTCCGTATTTTGTGTGAGTATGTGGGTGCCAAATTGTCATTGGATTATATATCAGGTGAGTGAATAGGTACTGAGAAAAAAATATCGAATCTAAACTATCCTTGTCGCAAACCCAACTGAGAGATAATTTTGATTTTGTTCAAATCTCAAGTGAATAGATATCATCTCAATTCGATTCCAGAATACGATATCAGAGAGTGGGCAATCTCATGAGGTCAGCTAAACTATTTAGTTAATTTCAAAGAGTTGAAGTAGGGAGTGAGATATTTTGTTGAATTATTGTTTGTGGTACCATATTTGAACGGTTTGAGAGTTTTAGTTATTTTTCTTCAATATATAACAATATGTTACGATGAATAAAGTATTTTTAAATCCGATTTTATGTATTTTTTACAGATCCCCCTCCTCTCTCTGTACCATTATGGAATATTTATCACACTATGAAGAAGAATATAACACTTCTCTGTAATCGTTACATTTGAAGCAAAAAAAAAGCTCTGAATCTGCTCGCATAATCACGATCCAATCTATCAAATATTTAGCTTCAACTGTAACAGAAAATAGAAATGATAAATTTTTTTCAAGGTACAGTATGTTTCAATTCACTCAACGTTGAAAAAATGAATTATTTTCTTATTTTTTGTCTCTATTGAAGTTATTACATTTATAATATTTCATGGTTGAATTTAGATGTTCTTATGATCAGTCTTCTCTCCGGATAAAAAAACGACACTAGTTTTCACACAATGTGAAGTTGGCACTACTTTAAAACAATGGACAAAAGACACCTAAACTGACATGTAACAATTTCTGTTAAATCTGTAGTTAGGGGGAAAATCACATGAAAATACTAGTAATTGTCGGGAAACATGTGGAAACTCACATTTGTGGTGTGTAATCCAAGTTTAATTTACAACAGAAATAACATTTTTCTCTACAAATACTTGAGTATATTCCCAATAATACATACTAAAGCACTACTTGAATATGATGGTAAAAACACTTGAACTAACATGTATAAATCGCCATTAAATATGGAATAATGGGGAAAATTACTTTAGTATACAAGTGATAATACGTCATGGATTATATTGGAAAGTGATGACTTTACATAATATTGCATGAGTTATGTAATTTTACATGTATATGCATGGCAACGCATTACTCATATGGGATCATGTAATGTGATGGAAACAATATTTACAGTGTGGGGAATATAAATTGAAAATTTAAAATAATATCTGCAATCGGAATGTTGAACAATTAGGCCACCTTCTTCAGTGATGTTTCAAATCTGCTGTGGGTTATAGAAATACCTACAGAAATGATGATAAGTTTCAGTGATAGGTAACGTTTGAAACCTTTATTACATAATTTACTTTTGTACACCAAATGGCATTTTTATCTCAGAGACTCAACTGTAGGTGAATGTAAGTAAATTTAGCTCCAGCATATGTACTGGATAAACTACAACGAGATGAGACTGAAATTTTGGAATTTAATGAGTTAGGAGATGATACAAATTCTTTGAGGTTTCGGGTTGTGAGAATTCAAGGTTCAGAAATGTGTGCAAATTGATGGAAATGAAGATCTGATATTGGAATATTATTACACTTGCAAATCTTCTTCGGGACATGCAGGACTTATATAAAGTTAGCGAGACAGCTTCGAAAAAATTGAAAACGGATTATTCCATAATTTGCCGCTATTTTGTCGCTAATTAGTTGCGAAGAAAAAAAATTTGTTGCTCTTTTTTTTTAAAAATATGCCTTGTTTCGCTAACTTCATATGAAGTCAGTGAAACAACATTCCTAATTTCTATTTTTCCACAGTTCTGAAATATTCATAATTTGCCGCCTTTTTGTCGCTAATTAGTTGCGAAGAAAAAAAATGTATCGCTTTTTCTTTTTAAAAAATATGCGTTGTTTCGCTAACTTCATATGAAATTAGCGAAACAACTTCTGTAATTTCTATTCTTTCACAGTTCTGAAGTATTCATAATTTGTCGCCTTTTTGTCGCTAATGAGTTGCGCAGAAAAAAAATTGTCGCTCTTTTTTTCTAATATGCGATGTTTCGCTAACTTCATATGAAGCGTAATTTCTATCCTTTCCATCCAGTTCTGAAATATCCAGAATCTGCCGCTTTTTTGCAGCTAATCCGTTATTTTTATCTTCTCTCACTTTATAGGTATCGAAAAATTATTTCTTTCTTTGAAAAAATGTGCAATGTTTCGCTAACCTTATATGAAATTAGCGGGACAACTTCCATCATTTTTTAATATTTTAAATGGTTTTATTCAGCTTACAGTTTTGTTTGTGTGGGTCAAATCTAGAAATTGAAATTTTAAGTCCCTTCCTGTAGACCGATTGATCTGAAATTTTGTGCACACCTTTAATTCTGATGACAATGCAATAAGTATCATTGTCAATCCAAGATGGCCACCACCACAAAGTGGCGGAAATATTGTTTTTCAACCACCTTAATATGGGTATCAAATGAAAGTGCTGAACTAGTAGAATACAGTACACCATGAAAAAATTCCAAATCCAAGATGACCGCCTCCCCAAAATGGCGGACTACATATTTTGTTCAACTCCCTCAATATGGATATAAAATTAAAGGGCTGAACATGCTAAAAAGATGAAAACTTTTTTTTTTCAAAGCACAATAGCTACAGAGGAAACCATGTATCCTCCATCGAACTAATGAAAATGGATCATTTTTGGCCTGAGATAATGTAATGTTAAAAAATTAATGCTTCCATCACCCAGCAAGTTACAGCAAGTTACAGCAACCCATAGCTCGACACTTGTTCATTTTGATACAAAACTACAACTCACAACGACTCACTATGTAATAATATTGCATGCATCAACTTTGCTCAAATCTTAGAGTATATCTGCTGAGTAAAATTTGAGAAAGGGGACGTCACAAAAATATGGTGGGAGTGAATTTACTTCTGTACGGTGCTTCAACGTATTCGGAACAAAAAAGCAATAAATCAAATTCAATTTGCTCATGGTACTACCTACCGTACATTTGTGAAGTATCATTTTGAAAGGAATTCAGTTACAAAAACAAAGGTCTGCAACAATTTAACGGTTACCTGAAATATGTCATGACTGAATCGAGAACAATTTTATTTTATTCCAAAAGAGATCTTATGGCAAATACATCATATTTTTATCATCATAACCTCAAACGAAGGATCCCCACTTGTTACAGTCAAATTATGGATACTTCAGATTGATAAAAGGTAGAAATTACGGAAGTTGTTTCGTTAACTTCAAATGAAGTTAGCGAAACATCGCATATTTGAAAAAAAAGCGACAATTTTTTTTTCCGCAACTAATTATCGACAAAAAGGTTGCAAATTATGGAATAATCCGTTATCAACTTTTTCGAAGTTGTCTCGCTAACTTTATATAGGTACATGCAGGTCATTTGGGAGCTGTTAAATTCTTAATTATATTTGTGATATGTATTGAAGTCCCATAGAAGAAATTCCAAAATCAGCGAAGCTCAAAATCAGTGCTATACAATTGATGTTTTGAGTACCAATAAACTTCATTCGAATCTGTAGAAACCCACCCAGCACACTTTCAAACAGGCGAAAGATTCAAAAGAGTAATCTGATTTGTGAGTTATCATGGAAGTTTCTTCAGTTGTACATTTTTTTTTCGATTAAGCGCATTTTTTATTGATTTGTGTTCAGAAACTCCCAATATTTCTGTTTGTATCAATTCAAATATGTTGACGCGTGGTTATAGATATTTCTGATAAAAGAAACTCAGTACAATATTTATTTATGCTGCTGACGGCCATGGTGTGAACTTCATTTATATCGGCATTTTATCAAGTTCTGACTCACCCCGTATTTGAAAATAATTCCTACTCTTGTCAAACCTTGCTTATCTATATCGGAAGTATTCTCAGAAAGGAATAAATGTGGGAGTCGTTTTGTGAGTAATTAATTTGAAAGATGCTTCAAAACAATAATCACTCAGATTCTCAGCATCTTCATTCATTTAACGAAAACTAGACAGAAACATTCTGTATTTTTCACACAAGTTCATATCTATATCCTCTGTGAAATAAGTAGAAATCAAAAAAACTAACTGGTCAGATTTTTATATACATGGCATTTTATTAATTTTTGGAAATATTGGTCTCGTATATTCTTGAGTCACACTGCGTTAACTGAAGCAAATATAACGGATACCCTTATACTTTCAATCTCCCTTGTATATTTGAAACAAATATATATTTTTATTGTATAGCCGATCTTATTGAATATGTCTAACACAGAAACTTCAATTTCTGACTTTTAACGTTGATGCTTCGTGCTAACATTATTTTCATTTTGTGTAACTCAGAAAAAGCCTTGATCTACCCTGTATATTGTTTTCATATATTTTCAGAAAACATACTGTTGCACTGGCCAAGTTTGATACTATGGTGTAGATCAAAAACTAACAATAATTCAGTGATATTACCCGCATTAAACTTCATTCAATAATGGTATGAAAGTGACATTTTACAACTTCAACACTCTGAATTTCGTAAACTGCAAATAGAATTTTTGTGTACCGGTAACTTTTGTTCTCGATGTCGAGTTCAACAACATATTGAAATTTTATAATTGACAGATTCTCATATGATCACAAAAGACCATATTTGATTTTTTAAATGAGCTCTTCTGGAAATTCCGTGTTTCGTGAATAACACACTATGCCAAACCTCCTACATCAAACTCCCACTACCGTCAGACTCGTAACAATATTCAAAAATCAACATTGCCGATAATAAATAGGAGCCAGTCATCCATAAATGAAAAATGCCCCGATACATCTAGAAAATCCAAAGAATTATGGTGCGTTTTACCTTCCCTAGTGACACAAATAATATCAGTATTCTTTACGGTTACAAAGAGAGCATAAATCTGTCAGATCATCTTTTTATGGTATATGTAGGTAAAACAAGCTATTCCTCGCCATAAATTTAATAGTCATGCACCCGTTTCTAAGATGTAAATCAAAGTTGCAACTCAAAACGGAATGAAATAAAGATAAAACGCGTTTCATCAAAGAGATTTTGAAATGCGTTATTCATGCGATCGGCGATTGTTTTAAAACCTCTAGTCCAGTCGATGAGCCCTTTTTTAGACGTTGGCAAATTATCAATGTATACCGGGTGTAACAGGATCATGGTACACCCCTCGAATCTCCGGTAATTTTAAAAGTATTTGGTTGAAATTTGGGAAATCCATATACTTACACAATAAGCGGCACTTTTTGACCTACAAATGATTTTTTCCACTTACGGTTTCGCCGGAAGTGGTACCAAATTTCGTTTTTTAAATGTAACACCCTGTATATTATTGCATTTCTGAAATCTGCATAATTTTCTGAATCCAATAATCCCTCATAAGTGACATTTCAAACGTAAAAATTATTGATAATTTAATTTTAATTTTTCCATTTAACTGTGCCATGATGGTTCCGATTTATTCCAATTAACACGTATGATGCTAGAAAAATCAAAATCCTATCAAAAATAGTAAATTGCGTTTTTATGTAAATAAAGTTCATCCTAATCGATTTCAATGAACTTTATTTGTTCATAAAAAAGGCAATTTGACGGGATTTCGATTTTTCTAGCATTATACGAATCATTTGGAATAAATCGGAACCATCATGGCACACTTAAATGGAAAACTAAAAATTAAATTATCAAAAATTTAGACGTTTGAAATGTTACTTATGTGGTATCATTGGATTCAGAAAATTATACAGATTTATGCCGCTTATTATGTATATGGGATATCCCAAATTTCAATCAATTACCTTTAAAACTAACGGAGATAACGGTGTACCATGATCCTGTTACACCCTGTATATAACGTTTTTTTCAATAGAGCGTGTTCTTCGTCTGCGAGGCTTTACCGAATTAATTTTATTTCATGCAAATATATGCAGAAATGTCTTAGAGTGTTTGTTTTAGTTGTGAATGTGTTGTTCGAGAAAATGTACAAGGATAAATGTTAATGGGACCATTTTGGTTTATGACCTCTGCGTTTCTTCGTTCTCAAGAGAGTATATACAAAGTGTTGCTTTCGAAGTGAATCATAGGAAATATAGTAATATAGTGTATCGGTGTGCGTTGTCTAATATTTTCAATTGTTTCAATGTTGACTCCGATATTTTTCTATTGTGGAGGTTCTCATTTGAATAAATACCAGGTACACCAGAGCCATATCGTTTCCGATGGTGATATGGCACTGGAAGCCAACTGACTCCTAGTCTACTGTGGGAAACCCCGGAGAATTCCAAAGTCATTAAAGCACGATTAACATTGGAAAATTAGCGGTTGACTTGCTAGGATAGTGTCGAGTTAAATCAGTTAGACTCCACTGTATTTGGTAGAGTATCTATTCTCACGTGAAATGAAAAAAGTGTATGGCAAGTAGATATAAGTGTTAATGAAAGAATGAGAAATCGAGAACGAAACGTGGTCGTTGTCGTTTTGCCATAATAAAAGCTGTACGAAAAGCTGGTGTACATGTTGCTGGTCATTTATCATGTAACTGTAGCAATTCTGGAAGAACTGCTAGTCAATGTAGCTCCAAAAAAACAGTTTTGTGGAATTAATAAATAGTATATGTTAAGGTAATTTTGTATAAACGGTAAATTGATTCCAATTTCTGCCATATTAATTTTTCGATTTCAGAAGGCTCATATTGCGTCCTTATTGGTTTATTGATGATAAACAATATTTTTAATAAATATTCTTTATTTATATGAAATAAATGCTGCGGTTTTTTATTTACAGACGTTCATTTTCAATAAGTAAAACATATTGATAATAAACATGTGTTTATTAAATGTTAATGAAATATATGATATTGATAAATATTCTTTATTTATTATAAATAATGTTTTATTTACTGTTGATAAATCTATAGTGAGACCTTCATTAATTGGAAATGAATTTGAGTTAACTGTTAATTTGAATATATCATTTGTTTCTAATAAATTAACGTTTGTTCCGCAATATTCGAACAAATGATTTATTAGTCGTTAATTAATTTAGTTAACTATGAATAAACTGTTTTTTCAGTGTATACAGTAAACATCAGATATAATACGTACAAAACACAGAATAATCATTATGTTCTTCATATTCCAACACAAAACTGTTGGCTTAATGCAGACAATTTTTATTGTTTTCTTGATCTCTAGAACCAACTTGAATCTATTATTGAAATGTTTGCTAAAAGCGTTACTAATCGAGTAAAAGTCGCCATTATTTGGTTCGTTGGGCCATTACTACATCGGTATGATCAAAGTGATAACGAATGATGGAAACAGTGTGCGAAGAGGTGTTGACATAATTGTGCAATTTGCAAGCTCATTCCATTATATCTGCATAATTCTGTCATCAAGCGAGTTACCTCAGGGAAGCTGAGGGACGCGGATGCACAAGATTCACAGTCGTACCAACAGAAAATAGAAATTCCCAGGAAAATATACGACGACATTTGCTTGGCCATCAACAGCATAACCCTTAGAAACAATTATACTTTTAATTATCACCCGGGGCGAATTATCATTCTTGCTCTTTCTCGCGTACGACTACGGCTGCTAAGGGAATATGAACAATCTGAATGGCCGTATTTTATTTCGACAGGACTTTGTGTGAGAATGTACATCCAGTAATTATTATGGGTTTGTGCTTCCACGTCTCCAATGAACGAATGTCTACGTCGGCGCTGAAGTAACATTATTAATTGAAAACAATGGAAACTCAGAGGCGGCTTCAGCAATCAGATTGAAACGTTGGCTCGACCGAAGGGATACCTCTCATTCCATAGTCAGTTGTTTGTGTCTGATGGAGATGAATAAGTGATAACTTTTGGCCAATAAATACGATAGCACATTCCATTGAGATCGATCACTTTCTCAACAAGTTGTTGAAGTCTTAGGGATTTGTCTATGATTCATGTGCCAGGTACATGTGAAGAAATAAAAGGCATGCATTAAACCATAGATGTTAAATAAACGTTTCATTGATTTGGTTTGGGCAAAGAGGCTGAGGAAAGAACTTATTATGGTCCGTAATAAATCCTCATTTAGTATGAAAAATACATAAAGGGAGCTTGTGCAAATTTTGATGTAGAACGTTTATAAAAACATCAATCAACTGTTTTCTTCATTCGCTAGGTACTGAATAACTGAACATCTTTCATTGAAGATCATATTTTTCCGGGCTACATTCTTTTTCACTTGGGATTCACCTCGCAGTGATACGGGGGAAGTCGAAGTACTGATATTCCAAGTGAAGCGGCTAGTTGGTCAACGATGCACTTTTTATACTTGTTCTTGTGGATTTGAGCGATACCATAAAATTGTTTTTCTAGTAGATCAGTGGAAACAATATTTTTGCCTTTATATAGTTTGCCTTTAGTCCAACTGATTGTTGATAAACGTTCTTGTAATCTGGGATGGTAACTCGCGTTGTCCACAACAAGGGTAGATCCCCGCGGAATAAGATCGATCATTCGTTCAAACCATTCTTCAAAATCGTCACCATTTATATCTTCGTGATAGTTACCGGTTCGTTTCGATATAAAGGTCAAAAGTCCTCTTTCCACAAACCCTTCGGAACTACCTATATGAAAGAATATCAATCGTTTACCTGTGCCTGATGGTGGATTCAAACCCCGTATATACAGGGTGTTCCAAATTAAGTCGGCACCATTGCCAACTCCGTTATTATTGATGCTACGAATTCGGTTAAATGGGCGAACTAGTAGAATTTTTAATGGCCTTCTCGATGCCGAAAAAAAAATTGACATTCGCGTTTTCAAAATATTTCATGAAATGATATTTTTTTAAATGGAACACCCTATATTATATTGCATCTTGAGTTTCTTCCTGAAAAGCTGATTTCATCGATCTATCATAGTTGGGGTCTAGCTGAAATGATTACAGAGATATAGGGTGTGAAAAATTGAGATTATTTCAACTTTAGGAATTTTTTGTGTGGAAACTACTCATTATTGGTAAAAACAACTTGCATGTCCCTGTCTTAACTTTTCAATCACTATCTACTAAGATTTAAATGAAACAAATACAGGGTGGTGCAGAATTCAGAATTTTGATCACCCTGTATCGGCCCCAATTAAATGTCAGTAGATACTAAATCAAAAGTTAAGATAGAGACATGTAAATTTCGGGGAATTTATGAATTGATAGGGATTTCCTGCATTGCCTTCTCTCTTTGCACTTCGCACATGTCGGCTTCTCGTCATCATCCAAAGTTTCTTCCCTTTTGAATGAATCCAAACATTGTGACAAATTTAGTTGGCCTGCTCTTCGAGGACTGAACAGTGACCACAATAAGAACATTTTAATGTAGATTTTAATTGGCCAACGAAGTTGTGTACAATTTTAGAATTGTTCGTCCTTAAGTATCTTCACCATGACTCTTGAGCCTTCTCACTGTCACTCAATTTCTCATCTATATCTGTCATTATCGGCTTTTCCGTTACTCTATTGACGTCTTCATGTAGACCCTCTAACAGGAATCGTAAGAACTCTTGAGCATATTCCTGGGCAAAACCGATGAAACGAGGAACGATTGTTTCGATTTGACTTTTCAAGGATTCTGTATTAACAATTAAGGATTAAGGAAATGTATTAACATTAACATCTAACCAAAGTTCCTTGATCACCTGGGCAAATGCTTTGATTAAAGCTACTAGATAATGCATATAGACTATATCGACATGGGGTTGCGTTTTCTGCTATATAATTACTCATATCCAATACCTCTAAAGGTAAACCAATGGTAACATTCAATTTTCCCCGAAACCTTTCTGTTGAAGAAAACCGTTTCAACCGGATAACTAAAATTTTTGGGAATTTATTAATTGATATGGGGTTTCGTGCACTTCCTTGTCTCTTTGCACTTCGCACATGTCGGCTTCTCGTCACCATCCAAAGTTTCTTACCTTCTGAATGAATCCAAACATTGTGATAGTTTTAGTTGGCCTGCTCTTCGTGGTATATAGAAGGAAAGATCCCAAAATGGATCGAAAGAGACTGAGCAGTGACAACAATACGTACATTTCAATGTAGATTTTAACTGGCCAACGAAGTTGTCTACTATTTTGGAAGTGTCCTTCTTTAATCATCTTGACCATGTCTCTACATCCTTCTCACTGTCACCCAATTTCTCATATATCTCTCTCATTAAGGGTATCAACTTTTCCGTTACTCTATCGACGTTTTCATGTAGACCAGTAGAACAGGAATCGTAAGAACTCTTGAGCATCTTCCTGGGCAAATCCGATGAAACGAGGATCGATTCTTTGGATTCGACTTTTCAAGGATACTGTATCAACAACGACGAATCATCTGACCAAAGTTCCTTGATCACCTGAGCAAATGCTTTGATTAAAGGCCCCTCCCTAGATATGTTAGTGTTTATATCCCTTGTGTAGGCTTCTCTTTCAAAATACTCCAAGAATCATCTTGTGTTCGATAAACACTAGATAAAAGTGTTCATGAAGCATGTGTTACCAATATTTTTCAACCCATTAAGACCTAGAGTTTTGACAGTAGAATATCCTATGGGTAAGTTGGAGTTGAAGATGTTTGTGCTGCGTTCGCCACTGCTATCGCCATCGGAATAGTCTATGATGTGTTGATTGCCCCTGTCACTTGATCGGTGTGATGACGTATTAGAGTTAAGACTGTTGGATATTGAGTTGGGTAGGGATATGATAGATCGTGTGAGCTTTGGAGATGTCGATACATCATTAAAGCGACTTTTCCTGTTGAATAAGCACTGTATAACACAGTTCATAGAGCAGCTGTTGTCAATATTTTCTAGCACCTTCAGACCAAGTGTTTTGATGCTTGGTTTCACTAGCTGTCTGGTGGTGCTGAACTCGATGCTGCTACTGTCCATTGACGATTCTTCGATGAAAGCTTGCCTTCTGCGCTCGTACAGCAAAGAAAACAAACGAGAATTGTTAAACTGTCTTGAATGCATTGACTGTTCCAGTTTGATTACCTAGGTAAAAACGTGTTACTGCTTACTGCCTGAGGTTCAATAATAATGAAAAAATAAAGTTCCTAGACAAGTTGACCTATTAACTATCACTGAACTTGAGAATGCTAATATGGTTTTAATTAAACAAGAGCTCAGATGGAATCATTTTCTCACTAACTGGCTATTTTAAGAAAGGGAAAACCTGTTCATTAGAAACATAAGTTTTCATCATTGGCTCCTTTTTTGGATAACATTGGTAACATTAAAGCAGGAAGTAGATTATGAAAACAGCACGTCTGTGTTACTATCCTGCTCGAAGGACCAAAAATGTTGAAAATTGTATTTGCTGGCTTACGGATGGTATCAAAAGATTAGATTTTTAATTTACATATATAAACATGTACAGAGAAGTGTTGCTGGGGGGTTTAAAAATTAAAAGTTCTCACATCATCTATGTTACAACAACGAACAAGATCTTTGAGCTTTGTTCCAATGAAATATTGAAAAATCTGTATGCCGTCAGCGTTTGGAAGAACCATTGAGATTTTCTTGAAGATACTCGCTTTCAAGACCATTTTCATTGGGATATATGTATTTTTCTTCCAGGTCTATTTCCAAGTTGTGTAGCCCTTTCAGCCTGCTTTATTTTAATTATCTCAACATGTGTTCGATTATCGTCAACAAAATGTATGAAAAATTACAATTAATAAATTTTGTTGTTAAAAATCTTATTTATTGGGTCACCCTACCTCACTGCAAACCTCCCAGTAGATATTGATATTGTCATCATGCTGCTTGAACTGGTGGTATAAATATCAGTGGAATATTTCCATATGAATACAGATCATAATAAATCCCTCACCAACAGGGACAATGCCGACACCTAGCTGTCTAGCGCGACCATAAAAATATCTCCATGTTCATTTATGTCATCAAAGTGTTGATATTCGTTACTGCATTTTCACCGGAAAATGAGCTGTGAAATCCAGCTCATATATTTTATTTTATGGGATTTCGATTGTGTCGTGATATAGAACAATTAATATTTATTAATAGAGGCGTTGTCAACAAAATTTCAGTATTTTTTTTTTCACCAACTTCATTCCTCACGAATTTTCTAGTGAAACTTCTGAGACTTTCATTTCCATTTATAATCTCAACGCTTATTTGATTTACATGATTATATTGATCAATTTGGTGATTTTGGAAACTTTGGTTTCTTCAGTGATTTGAGGAATGTGACTCTACTTCACTGAAACACTTTATTACTATACTTGACGTATGTTTTCGTGACAAAGTTAGCATCTTCAAGATTCGATTACCGCTCATACCTTATATAACTTTTTATTGCATCAATCATTGGTCTGCTTAAAACCATGGTGATATTCACTCAACATATAGTTATATGATTTTTCTTTCATTAATTGTACCTAACTATTGTCTTGTAATAAGGTGGTAATTAAAACATTAAATTTACATAAAAACATGACGCGTCCAAAGTAAGATGGAAAGTATTTAAAATTTAGGATATTGTTACAATTATAGTTTGGAAAAGGACCAGGATAATCCTGTATGAAACAATTTCACTAGAACATGTCTATTCGAATGAGTCCTATGAAATGAAGTGAAATTGAAGTTTGACATTATGTGACAGGTTGACAGTGACAAATGAAATCTGACATGGCGAAAATGTTAGAAATTAAGAACTGTGATTGATCATTAAATACTGACAGAATCAAGATACGGGTTTTATGGCAGCCTAGCCAAGAATCTGGAAATATTAGTCTAAAGAGAACTTCCAGTAATCAGATCTATGTCAAGACAAACCGAAGAAACCCTATCAAGATAAATTTGAAATGAAAAATTGATTGTAAAGGTAACAAAACCAGATATCAGACAATTTTTCCGTTTAATGAGAACTCATAATCATCTGATGTGATCAGGATACACCAACGAAACAATCATGAATTTTTGTTATTGTTTTTAGTTATGCAAATTGGGAAATCCAAGCTCAAGGTCATAGGATAAGTCTAATGAGAACCTTCTCAATCCCAAAAAAAACAGCTGGATCCCACAAAAGAAGAACCAAAGTAACAAAAAATGTTTAAGAAATTTTCGAATTGTGGTTCTGCTTATCAGAAACCAGGGGAAGATGAGAAACAGAGAGAAAGTCTATTGAGAACTTGTCCCAGTGTGTGCGCAAACCCAAGCTTTGAAGAAACAAAACCCAGAGTAAAGTCAAAGGACCCTGCAAACACCTTATGGGATTTGGGTCCCGGTGGATTTTTTTGAATTTTTAGTATGATGTAGTCCATGTTATTCTCAACGAATGTTACCATTGCGCCAACTCAAAAAAATTAACAGTTTTGCTGCTAGGGGGCGTTGATTTTTTTTTAATAAGAAATCACACAATTGTTCAGCATAATCTAAACTACAATACGTAGAGAAATTGTTTCAGCCTATATTAATAAATAGTCTATTCTGAGCAAAATGAGATTTCAACGCCCCCTAGCATCAAAACTATTCATTTTCGGGGTTTGTCACCCAATTATTTTCGATTCAAAATTACTTGAACTACATCATATTAAAAATTCAGAAAAATCCACCGAATTTTTTTCATTTTGTGTCTTTCGGGGGGGGGGGGGATATTCATACAAAACTGCTATTTCCCTTAAAACGTTCGACGATACATTTAAAAGCACCCAAGAAATATTTTCTTTTTCATTACGTAATAGGAGTTGGGGGGAAGAAGGAGGGGGTTAACATTTTTTTTATAAAACAGCACAATATTGTGCAACGTTAGCAACAATGAAACAAGTGAACATATTGTTACCGGATTCAAAAATAAATAGTCTAATCTGCGCTAGGGGTGATTTCAACGCCCCCTAGCAGCAAAACTGTTAATTTTTTTGAGTTGGCGCAATGGTAACATTGGTTGAGAATAACATGGACTACATCATACCAAAAATTCAAAAAGATCCACCGGTACCCAAATCCCATAAGGTGTTTGCGGGGTCCTTTAAAGTGAAAAAGATTTCATGTTCTCAAAATTGAATGGAGAAGTTAAAAGGGGAGGGAACAAACTGCAAAATGGATTCAAGCAATGTCATCACAGAGAAGGAGTTGCAATAAAGAAAGAATGTGGAATAAAGGTTTTTGACTATTATTGATTGGTTAAGTTGTAAAAATATTAAATGTTATTTTAGGCGTCTATGAAGTGGTCTGTAAGATCTGTTTAAATTAACTTGAGTGTTGAGACAAAAGTCATTGTTCAATTCACTACTTATGTGTAAATCTTCAAGAAAATCTAGTCTATTGTAATTTTTGGAACTAACCTCATGTAAAATTTTACAATTTCTGTTTGGACTAAAGTTATGGTTGTTCATAAGGTAATTGTCAAGAAGGACTATGCAGTTTATTCGCAGTGAATAAAGTTTGACAGATAAAGAAAATATTAAAACAAATTACTGATTGAATTGTACAAACTAGCAGAACCACAATTTCTTTAAATTAACAGTGTTACAACACTTTATTTCAATGAATCTTCTTTTCAGTAGAAAAAATTGCTAACCCATATGTTTATGCCTTGATAAATTTCATCGCATGATTATATAATGAATGAAACTTTTTAAGTGCTTCGCCAAATATGGAAGAAATCTCGAAAGCTGTTACAGTCATCTCGATATATACCGCAATACATTGCTTTGGCGGTACATAAAATTAAATTGTAAATAATTTGCTCGAGCATTCCACGATGATTAATTATCGTTTTGTCTCTCTCCCTCGGAGGACATTAATTTGGCCATATGTGGTCAACACATAGTTTCTGATTATGCTATTGACCATTATTTTACGATGTAGACATGGCGCGTGAATAGACACGAACAAAACTATTAATAAAACTGAAAAATCTTAGTCAAATAATGTTATATAAGGAAATGTTTGTTTAACTTTGCTTTTATTTCTATCAAATGTCTGATTCATATCAAGAGAACTGTCAGAATTTCACTTGTCACCAGAGAAATGGTTTTAACACGAACCGAGAAGAATTATACATATCTGAAAAACAGGGTGTTTCGTAACTACGGAAACGTCAATTATAAAATATCATGAATATCCTGGAACCGATTTGGTTGAAATTTGGTTCATTTATTTGAACTAGTGAGGCGGTCATTTAGCCCTAACAAGATTGAAATTATTAGGGCCAGTGGCGTCTCAGTGGGCTCCACAGCCAACAATATTGTGAAAAAAGTACACCACTGACTTTTTTTTCATACATTTTTATTTTTTTAAATTAAGCTACTGATAATCAAACTTTTTGGTCTCTTGTATTTTCTTCACGTCTAGCTTAATTTCTGGGAAAAAAATTAAAGCCACTCTATTGCATATCATGAACACCTGCAGTGGAGACCAGCTGACATTGATAGAAAGGTTTTTCCTAGACATTTTTATGTCAAATTGAAAAAGTTCATTTTTGTTTTGGATTATTGATTGTCATTTGTTCACCATCCGTAATAATTCAAAAGCCTAATCCATTTTTCCGTACCTGCATACGATTATGAATAATGGCTATCAAATAAGGAAGGGTCGCTTTGTCATTAGGCTACTATAAGAGTTAGCAAAACATAGTTCAGATATCTATCTACCTAACATTCAGTCTAAATATTCAGTTAGCAGCTCGAGTGCTACAGATCTACGCTCCAGTCCTACACTTCAGTTCTACGATTCAGCTCTACGCTTCAGTTCTTCGTGACAACATTATTGTCATAGCAGTAAAATTCAGAGTTGTCAATTAGCAGCGAATCCATTATGAATAATTTTATTTACATTGAAATGGCTGACAAGCACCTTATTTATGGATTATCAAATGGAAATTTGTGCTCAAACATTTAGACCGCTACATGGGAGTTTCAGTAGAGATGCAGGTGGTGGAAGACCAGAAACGGTAACATTGCCTGAACTAAAAGAAGCTATACTTGATGCGATAGAAGAAGATCCTTCAAATAGTACCAGGAATATTGCACTGCAGCTTGAAATCAGCCAAAAACCGTTTGGAAAGTTCTAAATAGAAACTTCCTATACCCGTTTCACATACAGCGGGTCCAAGCTCTACTACCTCAGAATTTTCATCCAAGATTAATGTCTTGCTGGTGGTTGATTCGCACACAATAATATTTTTTAACCAAACTTTTTATTTACGGACGAGGCAAATTTTTCACGAAATGCTACTATGAACTTAACCGTGTTTACATTAGTGTCATGAACTTACATAATAACCATTTTTGAGATGACGAAAATCCCCACACTATCAGAAAAAATCATTTTCAGCATCAATTTTCCCTGAAGGTTTGGGTGTGAATTATCGGTGACTACCTAATTTACCCATTTTTTTGAACAGGAAGATTAACAGGTGAATCCTACACAGACTTTTTGCGAGATCATTAAAACATTTTGTTAGAAGAAGTACCCATACTTGTGAAAGGCAACATATGGTTTATGCACGACAGGGCTCCAGCTCATTTTAGTGTTCTTGCTCGTCAGCATCTCGACATCACCTACCCCAATAGCTGGATTGGACGTGCAGGACCTCAACATTGGCCAGCTCGCAGTCCTGATATGAATCCTCTAGATTTCTATTTATGAAGGCTCTTTTTTATAAAACTCCTGTACTAGATGTGAATGACTTGAGGAATAGAATAATTGAGAATTGCAATGTAATAAGGAATTTTTGAACATATCAGACAATCAATGGCACATCGAATGCGGTCATGTATTTTATCAGAAGGTCGACATTTTGCTCATTCACTGTAATATCGCAATTGTTAATATTTTCAGTTTTTATTTTATGAAGAAAATGCAAGAGACCAAACAGTTGTATTTTTAGTTGCCTAATCAAAAAAAATACGAAATCTACCAAAAAAAGTCAGTGGTGTACTTTTCACTGGACCTAATAATTTCAATCTAGTTAGGGCTAAATAAGCGCCTTATCAGTACCAAATTTCAACCAAATGGGTTCTAGGATATTCATGATATTTTATAATTACCGTTTGTATTGAATTTCAACGCCCTGTATCACAGAGACGAAGCAATTCCGGATATTCCATTTAGTGGAAAAAACGACATTTCTGCTACTGCAGTTGTATGTTCTCTCTCTCTCTCTCTTCAATTATTGTCCGTCGGCTTCCATTCGGCGCCATGTGGACATGCCCTGCTGCGAGAAATCCGTTCCCATCCGGCCTTTAACCGGCGTAGACAGCAAGGTTTTATCGGGTGAATGCAGTTGTCTTGCTTTACGCAAAACTGCATCCCATATTTTAAACACTTTTTCATTTTTAACAAAACACTTCATATTTAATCTGTCAAATGCACGTCTTTAAGACTGCGAACATCACACACATTAACCTGACTTCCAACACGAGACCGCCGTCTGACCTCAACCGCTGCCGGAAGCCGAAAATGAAATGTTAATCTTAACAAATTCTTACACGATTGCAATAGTTGTACATAAAGTGGGTTAACATTGGAACAATAAAGATAATTCACGAAGCTAGGAGGAATTAAAATCATACTCCATAATTACAAGCTTAGTGTTCACCAGTATATAGTAATTATATTAAAAAAATACTCCGATTTATATACAAAAAATAAAACTCTGATGCAATCTGTCATGTTTGATGTGCCATGGAAGGAGGAAGTATTTTCTCTGTCAGATTTACAAGAAAATGGACGATTCCAGTACCCCTTTTCAATGTTGACACAAATGATTTTCTAGTTGAAACCTCTGACATTTTTTAGACCTGTTCTGATATGGGTCAGGGTCGAAACGGATACAATTTTCAATTATAAAGAATCACGAGTGTTCCCGGATACATGAATCAAAGTAACATTGATGAAATGGACAAAATGAAAATATCCTAGGGAATTTTATCTGTCATATTGAAAAACGTACTAGCGTGAAATTCCCTAGAATATTTTATTTTTGATCAAATCATCATTAGCACTTTGATTCGCATATACGGGAACATCCAGGAATCTTTCGAATTAAAAATTGTATTTATTCCAACCCTGAACCTTATCAGAAAAGGCCTGGAAAATGTCAGTCAATTCAACCAAAAAATCAATTCTGGCAACACTGAATATGGGTACTGGAATCGTCCATTGAGTGTCGCTATTAATTTTCCTTCAGACCCATGGTAAAACACACTTACCTCAACAATATTGAATATGCTTAATTAGAGGAACCTCTTTACGTATTGGAAGACGTTCTTCAACAATCCGTTATTTGTGGTAATGAACTCAACTTTCAATTTCGTTGAATAAACATAAAGTGATCAAAAGCGTTGTTATAACCCTCTGCGGTTGATGCAACTTTCTTAATAAAAAAAAGCGTTGTCAACGAAAGTGAAATAGAAAAGAAAGTACATTTAGTAGAGCTTCAGAAATTCATAGCACCTCCATTCGATCTCGGTAAACAGACTGGGAAATTATATTTCATGGACGCTGCATAAATTGACTTCAAACAACACGAAATTACATATCTAGTACTGAGAATAAAAATAAGCTAACCTGCTTTCCAACCAGTCATAACTTCGAAGATCTGCGATGTTCTGCGTGGCAATAAAAAAGTTGGAACAGAAACCAGAATTGAGCCTAACATAAATGTATCGATTTCACGACATTCCGGTATATCATTCTCACTAACTACATAAGCCTGAACCACGACAAATTGAAATACGCAGCAATATTGTTCAACAAGAAAATACGAGAATGTCTGGCTCATATTATAAAATATTCCCTACTTATATGGAAATGCACGGTAATATTTTCTGAAAGGAAACCACAGCCAGAATATAATTACAGATTCAGTATCTCGGTGGAATACGATCATTGTAAATCTGAGGGCTTTCTATGATAGTCACTGTGCATTCTGATCCATGTTATTAGGAAGGATAGGCTAGTAGAAACATGGAGAGGAGGATAAGATCATTGGAGTACGTGAATGAGGTAGATGAAGGCACGGGTACGAATACTAATCCAATTTCAATCAATTTAGTTTCGAATGATCCTTCAAGAGTTACATGATGCTTTTGCTATTTCTTAGGGTACGACGAAGTTTATATGGGGTTATGAGGGCTGCGTCTTTCGATAATTGAAACCCGACACCCTTGATCATTTTTTTTTTCAGAATATAACTGGCATATGATATGTCAACGATGAAAGAGTCTTTATGATTACTGTTTAGTTTAGCAGCTATCTAGATGGATTGGGGAAACAGTATAGTTGATGCTTCACACCTTTCGCGATAAACTGAGTCAGGTGGAGGACAAATCACTTCGGGGAAGAGACAAGAAGACAAACCAATATTTTTTTGCTAATCAATTATTGAATGAATAAAATTACAACTTTTCTCTACTTTCCACTGTAATTTATTTATAATAGGTATGCATTGATCAACCTGGTGGTCGTGGTTACAGTTAATGAAATTCTAGTATGGTTGATTGACAATTGAAACTTCAGATATATAAATATAGGTAATTATATCAGTATAAACCACATGGCAGGTATTTAATCATAGTAATGAAAATTGACAAATTCAGAGAGCTTACTAATGGTCATTAAGGGTTTACGTCCAAACCTTCCAACCAGTTCATCTCTCTCCCATGTTTTGCAAGTTTTGAGAATTCTCATGTTGTCTTCATTTAGTTTGTGAAATGTTTTTTGTAAATGTTCGTTTATTCCTGATATTTCATCTGCTTTTTCTTAATGGTTTTGATGTCTTCCGTCTGTATTGTAATCAGAAATGCTTTTAAAATTGAAGGATGAACTGTAACAAAACGTAATTTGGGAATTTATTTTGAATAGTCACCAAAATACACAATCATTTTAGGGAACATCTGAAAGCCATTAAATTCAGCACTTAGTTGACGATACCAAGAATGGTCCGAGAACTTCACACGTGTATGCTATAACCATTGTTTCTCTACAAACTCGAGAGTATCCAATAATCAGTTTCAATATGAATTTAGAAAAATTGATTCAAAACCATAACTAAGTGTTACAGAAAGATCCACGACATATAATAAGTAGAAATAAGATTCATTGTTTAGATATAAAGTGTTTTTTTTTCATAATGCGAAAAATTTGCAATATGTTTTTTTCTCGTAACGTCAGAATATCTGAGTTATAAAATATTCAATGCATAAGCAGAGTATAGAAGAAAACGAAAAGAGACTCAATTCACTATTTAATTCTTGACCAACCTTTATATTTTATGCCAGACATAAACAGAAATTGGGATTACGAGACCCAGGCTAACTTGAGTACAGATATTTTATACTTCTAATCTTCAATCCTGTTTTAAATTTCGAGAGAGTCAGATGGATGCTTTGCTAGTAACGTAACCTTTTCTGGTAAATAATCTGTTTCAAAATATCAGTTTAATGCTTTAGGAAGTAATACCTTTAAAACTTCTTAATTAATCCGGCGTTCTAATTTTTTTCTTTCGGAATAATAAATGATTTTGGCCGATTTCTTTGATTTATTAAGTCAAATTTGATCTTCCACCTGGGCCTTCGGCCCAGATATTAATAAATAATAGTTTGATAAGTATTTTAATAGATTGAAATCCAGAAAAGTGTTGAAGATGATAATAGATAAATTAACTTGATTAATTAAAATTAGTGTGTGTGCAGAACTGGTAGCAGCTTCCTGATACGGTTTGCCGGAGATTGAGATTTGATAGGTAAGTAAATGTATAATTTTCCTGATGTGTTCATTGTTAAACGCTGATATAAAATACTGACAAGGCACCGTTCGTCCTAACAATTAATAGTATCAGCTGTGATGAAACTCTATTTCATCGGAATAGCGTTTTATTATAGAGCGGAGAAAGATATATTTCAATCGAACTTTTACAGACGTTTCTCATGTGACTTCATTCATTAATTAAGTTATCTCAGAAAATTATAATTCAACAACTTTTCAACATGCGACACGTGAAATTGAATTATTAATTACTTCAACTTTGTTCATGTGATCGACGCAAGATACATTTCGAAGTGAACCCATAATTATTCTTTGTTTTAATTAGCGAAGTCATTTATATGTATACTGTCTGAATATTCATGTTTACATTTTGAAATTTGCATATTGGGGCACTACTATAATTTGAATAATTACAGGTTTATTAAATAACCAGATATTGAATTTGGAATCCAACACCTCTTCACTAGTGTGTACGTTGGAACCTTTGGTGTGAGTATAATGAAAATAAGATGAAATAGTATTTTCCTTCTTTACCATAAAAGTATTTCCACTCCTAGATGCGCATTTCGATAAACAAGTTGTCTTCTAGTGGGCAATGCACAACTAGGAGTGAAAATACTTGTGTGGTAAAGGAAAAGGAAAGTTTGGTCTCATTTAGTGACACCACGGGTGTCCAGTAACTCATTTACAATGTAAATACTTTAAAAACTACCAAAAAACAAAAATCACCCAAATATCACACGGCGCACCTTTTGCCATGTTAGCACCATCAGGAGCAACAGTGTAGAGCTCCTAAGGACAGTTACTTTATTAGCAAAACGCACATCAAGTTGAAATGAAGCAGTTTTGGTATTTGGTTCATTTGGATAGTTTTTGATGGTCTTCTGCCAGACGAAATAAAATCAGAAATGTTATGAGAATAAGTGATGGGCGACTTACGTGCTTCGACGGACTTGAATAGTTTGAATTCTCGTCCGTACCTGGTATTAAACGTTAAAAATTTTCGTTTTTCCTAGCTTCCACAAGTCTCTCTAAGACTCCTGAGGATTTCTGGTAAGGGTGCAGCCGTTTGACAGAGAGTACAAATTATTTTATCTCATCAAAATGAATGAAATCCTAGTTTTGACTGGGACCACCAGCGATTTTACTGCTTCCTATTTTTATAAAGAACCCTAATTCATACAGATTTGGAATTGCTTCTACACAAGGGAGTTCTCATATCTGAAAACTTTTCCAAAGTCTGCTACATTGTGCAGAATAAGGAGATTACAACTCAGCCCACTGAAATAATAGGTAATTATTTAGACCGTTCTTGTGAATATCAATCTCCGAGCAATAAAAGATATAGAGAGGGCTTTCCTGTCTCTTTCTTGAAAGCAACATACCCGACGTTGTTTATAAACATCTATGCTCGGATCATGTTAAAAAAGAACATTATCGGATATTTCCGTTTCCACTCATTAATCAGGTTGGAATTCCGTATTGTTATTCACTCTTAACTTGGCGATCTAGTTTGTTTACGTGCGTTGACAACTTATTCATCGTCTTGTCAGTTCAGTTTGGATTTGAACCTATATGTAACATTGTTTTAATTTTAAGTGGTAAAAGTGTTGTGTTGGATTGGTAAATTGTTATATTAGAGACCTTATCTCTGCGAAATGGCGATAACGTGTGAAGTTTTTGTGCTGAAAAAGTTATCAAGCACTAAACAAACACTCCACAAGTAAGAATCAAATCAAACCATGGTCGTCGCAGCATGGCACATACCATGTTTGATGGGCATACCCTACTTAGTTTTTAGCACTATTAATAAAGTTGATTTTTCTGATCCCCAATTAAGAGACAAAAATACACTTTTGGTTGAAATAGCTTTAAAGAAACTTTGTACTTAGAAAAATTATTACCTATTCATAAATAGGAAATTACTTGTTGCAGTAGGTACATTGAAAAATAAGTAAGTTAGCAAACTCAACTCTTCAAAACCGAATTCAAATTATAAGTTACAAGCTATAGACCCAATCTGCTGGGTACTGGAATGTGTTGTTCATATACAGGGAATATCACATACCCCGTTCATCAGAAGTTTTCGATGTTTCCATCTGAATAAAAATGTTGCTTCTGGTTGAACCGTACGTGGACATGTACTTCTTGATTGTAAACGAAACACTGTATATTATCACAATTTTAAAATCTAACGAACGGGTTACGTAGGTATAATGATTGTCAAGACAATAATTCCATTCTATCATAGTCCTTATGATACTTTCACATTGGTGCAGATACATTATATATTCATGTTACCAACCAATAGAGCAGTTGCCAGTTGTGGTGTGAATCACTTCACTTAGAAATCAAGAATTTGGAGAAATCCTCAGTTATCTGTTCTAACCACTTTTGGCATCACCATATTTTTCGGTCAGGTTATAGAACTATAATCAGTAAAGGAGCATTTCATGATGAATATTCATCTGATGCGATAAGGTAATATTTTTTAGTTTTCTTCAAAATATTTTCCTTACCAGCAAGAATTTGAGCGAAGTTTTAAGGGTTTCCGGAGTGCAAAATTCGTACTGATTATCAAATCAAATGCTTTCAGCTCGTATCTGATTTATTTTTTTTAACCCTCACGAATTTTGCAATTTTTCTGCGAATAAAATGGCTGCCAGTCATGCCGGATCAATCGTTGATGCAGCCATTTTATTCGTAGAAAAATTTGCGAAATTCGTGGGGGTATGAACAAGACTTTACCACGTGAACGCGCAAGAACTGACGACAACATTGCTATCATTTTTTTGTAAGTGGTTGACAATGTTTCACTTTGAGTAAGGTTATTCTGGACTTTCATTGTTTAAAAAAGAACAAAGAAAAATTAAATTCTCTGCAATTTTATTCACGACGTTTCAACTGTTAAAATCTACAGTCGTTATCAAGTGTATGATAACTTGATAACGACTTGCCATTTAATTTATATTGCCCCACAGCAATAAGCACTACCTTTTCTCATTCAAAATTGACGATGAAAGTCTAATTTTTTAAAGATCGTAATAGAATTAGTGTATTAGTACACGTAGCGTGTTGACAATTCTCACATCACGTACAATAAACAGTCACTTATTTTTGCACCTGTCACATAAATAACTATTTGTCCACTACATATTCATCATGAATTCTATTCATGAATAAGTTATTTATGCAACCATTTAGGAAATATTGCCATTCGTATGACAGGAAGAGTTTAATCCAAAAATTCATTGTATTAACGTAAGAACATGTTACTATTTTTTGACAACACTCGCAGAGTGCGGGTACATGGCAGCTTTTATTTGCTGTGGCGCTCCAGTGCGACTTTGCATTGGAAGCGCATTTACTTTTCATCTGTAGGAAGACCTACAGCAATACTGCTGGTGGTTGGTGCGCATTTCAAGCATTAGACATCAGGGTTCCAGCTTAATAACAAACTTGCTTTCCAACCAGGCATGTGGTCGTCTATCGATGCCGATACATGTGACAACAAATTTGTCTGCACCGACCGTGTCTAATTAATAATATATAAGAAAATGTATCAGCACGCCACTGGTTCTAAGCTTAGCTCCAGTTTTCAAAACAATAACAAATCTTCTCCTCACCTACAAATCATAACAAAGGATAGCGGTATGCAGCTTTCACATCAATATGTGTTGTTTATATAGAAATTGCACCTCTATATCTTTTATTGCTCGGAGATATCAATACTTTCACCATAATCTAGTTTCCGGGAATCAACTGGTTCTTACTATTTTAAATTTTGAATGTTGATTCAATGGAGAGTTTTTAATAAATAGTATGTATAACACTAGATTTATTTTACTGACGAATATTTAGAGAAGGCCAAATGCTCTCCGGAACATATATTTGTAAAATTTTGTTTTTACGAAACTCCCAGGTTTTCGGGAAAAACCCCTCAAAAGCAGAGCTTGTGCGAGCAAGGGAGATCCGGGACCTACAGTTCAAATAAAAGTGGAATCCGAATCACTTCAGCTCTGGGATCGAACCCGGACCGGCTGGGTGGAAGGCAAGCGCTCTAACACCACGACCACTTCGCCATGATATATCTAATCACAATTTTGACAGCTAATTCCGTAAATTTCTGATCTCTCTATGGTTGGTTTTGTTTTTCAGATTATCTAACAAAATTTGGAGATTGTTAGTACAGCTATGTACACGCTGAAGGTTTATGCCTCGGAAGATAGAGACCTCCCGTAAGCCGTGTATCGTGTGCAATTTTTTTGATTTTTTTTTGTTGTCTATATGTCGATCCATTGATTGTGGTTATTTACCTCAAGAACATTTTTTTTCTGCAAGTTATCTATTATATTTGGTGAGTGTGTATTGTTCATGGCTGCTATGTCTTTCTGAAAGCGTTCACAAAGTGGACAGCTCAAATCCCTATGAGCAAGTAAATTGAAACCAGCCAAATTGTGCTGAATATGGTAAAATCAACGGGTATGAATCTATTAGTGTTGGTTGACTTTCTGTAAATGTCAATATCCACACGTTCTCTATTCCTGATTATCAATGTGTCAAATTCAAACTATTCAGGAAGTGTTCTTTATTCTGGTTTTTTGCATCGAAACTTGGATTAGTCGAAGAAGAAGAATGCAGATTGTGTGAGGAAGGTGACGAAACCTCTATCCACATTATCCCAGAATGCATTAACCTGTCAAGTCGGAGGGTAACATACCTGGGAGAACACCAAATAGAAGAGGGAGCTATACCTAACCTAAAACCATCCGATATCCTGAACTTCTTGAAAGTCATCGGACTAGAGGAACTACTCTAGACGTTGAGACATCCTAAACGGCTGAGCAGCAGAAGGCGACACAATAGATCTTATAGGGCGCAGTGTGTTGACATCCCCCACTAAACAGAATATAATAGAATAGTTAATTTTTTCCAGTGTTCCCATTGCAGTTACCTATTATTGACCTATTATCATTGGTGGGTGTGAGCATACCAGACCACACCTACTACGTATGATCACACCCACGGTACATATTAATACGTAGTAATTAATTAATTGCTTTGAATACTACTGGTTTGATTACTTATTGAAAGTTTATTCCTACTGATGAAGATACCTTGTTTATCGAAATGGCCATCTAGGTGTAAAAATACTTCAGTGGCAAAGGGACAAAATGCAATTTGATAATAATGTCTTCATTAATATTTATTCACCGTTTTTGATACACTTGGTACAAGTGGTAAGTCTGTTTTGAGAAAATTTAAATAACATAAAAATATAAACGAGAACAGGTTTATATATACAATATATAATATACAAATACACATATCAACTCTCATACATGAAATGTATGGAAGCATTTTACAAAAATTTACAAAATTGACCGTAAGTAAAATTGGGAACACTTTGGTTAAAGTCATTTGTGAGATTGTCAGATAGTAAATCTTGGTAACATAGTAGCATTTCTCTAAAAGGATTTTTTTTAAACAATCATGGAATATCTTTTCACTTCTGGTTCTTTTGACTACTTGCGGTGACTTGTTGAAGCAAGCAATGGCATTACAATGAGGAGATTTTTTATAATTTGACATTTGATGTTGTGGGATTCTCAAAAGATCACCATTTCTTGTATTGTGATTACGTTCTGTAGCAGTCTTCTCATATAATTTGAGGTATTGCCTAACAAACATAATACATTTGAGGATGAAGATGGAAGAGGCTGCCAATATTTTTCATCTATAAAAATGGGCCAGCAGCTATCTCGGAAGTCCATTCTGAAGATTAGCCTTATGAAGCGTTTCTGCGAAGAAAACTCTAGAAAAATCCCTTGGCGTACCCCAGGCCATAACATTCAAACTTAAATGAGAATAGACCATGGCATAATATATGTTGAGTAGACCAAGTTCATCCAAACCGGATTTCAACTGCTTTATGGCATAGTATGATTTATTCAAGTTTGCGCTTTTCTGGTCCACCTGCTTTTTCCATTTAAAATTGTCGTCTAAAATTTAATATATCCTTCAGAAGTTTGAACATCATATTGTGTGCATAGACCATCTGGAGTATTTCATCTGAAGTGAAAATTTACACTTCGATTTTGACGTATTTTGGTATATTTCTTTGGCACCTGGTGCTGAACTGATCAATAATGCGTTCTGATTTGCTGATTAGTTTCTAAGCGGTTTCATCCAATACAGTTATTGTGGTATCATCAGCAAACATTGTAACATGCCACCCATTATATGTTGAGGAAGATCGCTGACATAGAGAAGAAACCGCACCGGTTTTAGAATAGAACCCTGTGGCACACCGAGTTTCACAGTTTTTGACTCAGATGACAATCCATTACAGATTACAACCATATCTCTATTTGTCATATATGATTTTATCCAATTTCGTGGAAACCCAGAACATTGATAGTTTATTGATGAGAAATTCAGAGCACACTGCATCAAAAGCTTTTGATAAGTCGAAAAATAGAGAAATCACATATTTATTACTGTCAATGTGTATATATGATTCAGGAGGTGATAGGTGGCTATTTCTATGAATTTATTTTTCCTGAAACCGTTTCGAGACGTGCATATTTGTTTCCAAATGATCTGTAACTCTGATGACTACAACTTTTTCAAATAATTTGGATAAGGATTAGAGCAAGGATATTTGCCTGAGTTATTCGGAATTACCTTTTCTATGTACAGGTGTAACTAGTGCTTTTTTCAGAACTTCTGCAATGTATCCTTGAATAAGAGCTTGATTCATTAGGTAGGTTAATGGAACAATGATGGCAGGTAGTATTTTTTTAATTGTCACAATTGGTAGTTCATCGATTTTCTTATTATTCATTTCAGATAGGGCTTTTATTATCTCATATTCAGTAATTGGATGGGATTGGAAGGGTTGAATTATAGTTACAATTTCAGTAACAGTACAGGACAAGGACAAGTTTTGCCCGAAGTGATTTGACACGGAAATTTCTGCTGCATTTGAAAAGTATTCAGCAAATAGTTCCGACACTTCATCTGAGTCTGTTTTAACCCACCATCTTGTTTAAGGGACATTGTTTTTTTAAGTTCTTTTTGTTTCTTCCTTTCTTTATTAAAAATCACCCAAGTCGCTCTAGTTTTGTTTTCTGACATGTTTATTTCAGAATTAAAATAGTTTTTTTGACAACTCTTCATTTTGTTTGTGTTCTCGCAATCTAGATTTATAATGTTCAGTCAAAGGTTTCAGATTTTTGTTACAACAGATTTGTGTTATATCAAATCTTTCTTTTTAGTTAGTGGTACAACAAACCAATAACTGAACGTGCATGCTCCGTAACTGAAACGTGTTTCGCAGCTATTTATTACCGATTATTTATTCAAGTGCTCCACGAGATCGATCGGTACGATACAGCAAAATTCCGCGACGGCTGCATGTATCTCTCGGCTCGGGAAGAAATAGAGACACTCGCTGATCGCGGCGAAAAAATCTCGATCGCCCGTTTCGACTGTTTATTTTCTCGATCGGCGGCGGGAGCCTGCGATAATGCGGATGCCACGGCAGCGGAAAACCGAAATTAAATTTTTTTTGCCACATTCGATAAAATAACTCTCGCATTCGAATTTTATCAAAAGGCGGAATGTTTCCGGATGATTTTGTTTGAGTAAATTTGAATATATTACACTCCAGAATGGTAATGGGGATTGGAGGGTGTTGATTTACGGAGTTATTTTGTTGCGATACGCGGTCTCGGTTGGAGGAGAAAATCGATTTTCTCGTCATGAGGGATTTGGGTATGATACGGTTACAATTCATCCGAGGGTTCGCCAAATAACAACACTCTGTACAAAAACTTAACAACTATTATTATAAGAATATTACAATTCAAATATCGCAGCTATCGGATTTCCCACAGACAAATTAACTGGCTGATCTATCTCGACTTCACTGACCGTCTTGACAGATTACACTGTGTCATATTGAGATAAATACTCAATATATGCACTACCAAAATTTAGTCATATAGAAATACTAGGGTGGTTTGACAAGTCTGTGAAAAAATAAAAACTACTAACGTATTTGGGGTAAATCTTTTTTATTTTTCAACATAGTCTCCTTTTAGGTTTATACACTTCGTCCAACGATGTTCCAGCTTCTTTATCCCTTCCGAATAATAGGATTTATCCATGTCTGCAAAATATCCATTAGTTTCCGTTTGAATGAAATCTTTGTCCCGCCAGCCATTTCTTCAAATTGGGGAACAAATAGTAGTCCGAGGGAGCCAAGTCTGGAGAATAGGGGGGATGTGAAACGAGTTTGAATCCTATTTCTATTAATTTTGCGACCACAACTGCTGAGGTGTGTGCTGGTACGTTGTCGTGATGGAAAAGGACTTTCTTGTGGGCCAATCGCGGTCGTTTTTCTTGCAGCTCGGTTTTCAAACGGTCCAATAACGATGAATAATATTTACCTGTAATAGTTTTACCCTTTTTCAGATAGTCGAAGAGGATTATCTCTTGCGAATCCCAAAAGACAGTCGCCATAACCTTTCCGGCCAAAGGAACGGTCTTCGCCTTTTTTGGTGCAGGTTCCCCCTTGTTTAGATTGTTGTTTGGTCTCAGGAGTATAATAATGTATCCATGTTTCATCCACAGTGTCAAAACGACGCTTAAATTCCTCCGGATTCTTCTGGAACAGCTGCAAACCATCCTGGCAACACTTCACACGATTCCGTTTTTGGTCAAGCGTGAGCAATCGCGGCACCCATCTTGCGGATAGCTTTCTCATGTCCAAATGTTTTTTCAAAATATTGTGTACCCGTTCAGTCTAGATGCCCACAGCACTAGCAATCTCACGCACCTTAACTCTTTTGTCATCCATCACCATATCATGGATTTTATCAATGATTCCTGGAGTCGTATCCTCCACAGGCCGTCCAGAATGTTCCGCGTCACTTGTGCCCATATGGCCATTCCGAAAGTTTTGAAACCACGCTGCCCTCCTAAGTTAAAACGTCCTATCTACATTTTTGGCTGTATTGTTGATAATATATTATATTGACCAAATTGGACGATTCTACCATGTATTATAGAAGTATTTTGTAGTTAGTACATATTTCTAACATGATACAATGGAATACTGAGGCACTTAGGACGTTCTAGTTAAGAAAAACATACGAATTGGCGAATATTATTTATTATCAACAATATAGCCAGAAATGCAGATAGGACGTTATTACTAAGGAGGGCAGCACTTATAAACAGTTCTAATCGAAGGTGAAGAGTTACCATAATGTTTTTCAAGCTTCTCTTTAGTCTCCTGAGGCGTCTTGCCTTTCATGAAGTAATGTTGAATTACCACACGAAATTCTTTTTCGTCCATATCTTAAAAATCACTCGACTTCCTTGATTTACACGAATGCCATGCACAAAGAAATAAACCAATACGGCAGAAACTTGGGGTGCGTTCATTCAAGAGATGATACTAACCAAATATGACCTCGTAGTTATCACAACAATTAACACTTAGCTACATGTGGTCAGTGACAGGGATTGATTATCGTGTCAGAAGGTCAGCTTTGTCAAGTAATGATCTGTGTCAAAAATGTAAGTTGTAAATCCTGTTAAATAAAACTATTTAAAGAACTAATATTCATTACATGGTGTCAGGTGTGGGGTAATAGCTACAAAGAAGCAGAAACTCTATTTAATGGACATTTTGAAAAAAATCCAATATTATTTATCTCAGTGCAAAGTTCAACCTTCGCACTCAAAAAGAAGGCGAGCTAGCATAGAAATACATAGCAGGTGTGATGGCATTAGCCAAATCATGTAAATTTGGTACAATTAATGATGAACTAATAGGAGATAGACTAGTAGTCATAACTGATATCTCTTTGTCACAAAAATTACAAATGGACATCAGTCTGACACTTGAAAAAGTAATTCAAAAAATAGCCCATGCAACAAACCACATCAGATATCGACAGAGTAGACAGAATAAATTGAGATTCGACACCAAGAATAAAATGCGAGGAAGTTATTCAAAATCCGAAGCAAATACAATGAGAAGTCGTTTTTGTAGCAGATGTGGAAATGAAAATCAACCAATCAAAGTTTGTCCAGCACGTAACATAAAATGTAAAAAATGCAAAATCAAGGAACATTGCAGTAAATATTGTAAAACTAGAATGGAGTTGATCGCTGAAGTAGATGACAGCGACGACAGATTCCGAAGAGAGCTCCTCAGATGAAGAGTCAGTTGATGAAATCATATATGTAAGGAAGTCCACAAAAAATCTCCAGTTTGGATAGTGGAATAAAGGGTAAGAGTATATCTTTCAAAATCGACACTAGTGCCGATGAAACAATATTAGCACAAATATACTGCGAGTTTGAAGGCGTATTTTCATTAAGACCAACGAAAGCTGAACTTATGGGACCAGGCAATAAAACTTTTAATACCGTTGGAAAAGTTAAATGCCCTGTAGCGTTCGGTGACCAAAAGGTAAAAATAAAAATGAAATACGAAAAATGAAAGAAAACCTACTTGGACGGCTGGGTATACTTCAACTGAATCTGATGTCTAAGAAATTACGAGATACACTTCCCATACATGACAATAATCTGCAACCAGAAGTTTTAGATTATGAAAAAAATAAGAGAAAAGATGACAAGGGAAAAACATAAATCAGAAACTTACTTCAATAAACGACATAGAGCGAAAGATAAAGATGATTTGAGTCAAGGAGACGTGGTTTGGATTACAGAAAAGAAGACAGAGGAAGTAGTCATGAAAAAATCACCACAACCCAGATCGTACTTAGTTGAAACCGAGGTAGGGAAGTTGATGCGAAATCGAAAGTATTTGGTTCATCTAACACAAGGTACTCAGACATCTCATCACATTCCTAATGAAAATATCCCAGAAGAACCCATTCGGAAAAGTTCATGAATTCCTAAGAAGCCCTACAAGATTTTGTTTTAACCTCGCAGTGTAGCTTTCACTAAACTACGAGCGCTATCTCAACTACAAATAAAGAAATCTGCATTGTTCACAATGAGCGCTTGTCATACCAGGTCCTGGTATGGCAGGACAAGCGCTCATTGTGAACAATGCAGATTTCTTTATTTGTATTGGTGGTTTTAGCATTGTTTATATAGAAGTAAGATAGTTTGCCAACCTTATGAGATTTATATTGGATTCAAATGGATGCGACATGTAGATGGCGACTGTGATTTCGCATCCAAGTCATGTGTAACTTCAGTGATCTGGCCTCCAAGTCAAGTCGTAACTTGATTGAAACAATGAGACAGCACTAAAATCAGGGTTTTTTCAAGTAATCTGCATTAAAATGACGTCAAATATTCATGTTTGTAACTAATCACGCTAGATGACACTCGCATTTGGGTCCAATACATTTTACACAGGCATTAACTATCTTACTTCTATTTAAACAATGGTTTTAGTAATCACTCACCTTTGGGTATTGCTTTGGTTGAGAGGCAGAAGTTGAGATGGCGCTCGTGGTTTAGTGAAAGCTACACTGCGAGCTCGGTCTTAGCTTTTGTCTTGACATGAATTACTAATTGAACCATTTGTTGCAGACATTAGTTATTGTCTGCAGAGACCTAGCCTATACTGATGAGATGCAACACCCCGAAATCGATCTATACGTGGTCCAAATGTTTCAATTAACATTTCCATCCAACTAGCAATTGCAGAAGACTTGTAGGAACTCTGCACGGAAATTCATTGGATGTAATTCAACGTTCGTAGTGGTATTAGCAAGGAAAGTAGTTGTTTTCTGATGGATTTCCGATCGAATTATTCCTATTATATAGGATTATGGCAGTGAGCACCGTCCTGGTATGGCAGGACACCTTGTTTCTTTCGTGACAAGCGCTCATTGTGAACAATGCAGATTTATTTATTTATTAGTTATCATTTTTTATTATTTGCCAACAATAAAACTGATGGAAATGGTAACTATTCAGATCGAACGTGAAATTTTTATTCATAATATTTACAGTGTTATTATTATCGACTTCACCGATCGAGGTTTTACCCTTTTTTTACTCCGATCTTCCTAAACTGTAGGCTTTTAAAGCAAATTTCTGGCTAATACCTCGAAGGATATTGAATTATATCAAAAATATACTCGTGCAATGTTCCTCATTACAGAGGACAGTACAAGTGCTTCTCTGTAACCACCTAGTTGTCATCTTGTTGACAACGCTATATTACTATGATATTATTGGCATTATAAACAGTTCTTATAAGCTGACAAGTTGCTTCTAAGTATTTCATCCATTAGGCGCTTATATTATGTAATAATTTCCATAAATCCGCTTCTTACAAAACCAACAACAACAAAAGAAACAGACTAGGTAAGAGAAACTCTTGCTTATGTAAAAGTATTGATAAAGACGGAATAAAAATGTTTCCTACCCGCGGGAAAAAGAACCATTTTCCTACCTTATTTAGGAATCGAACATTAGGTTGTCAAGAAAGGTAGAAAAAAAAATTAAAATGAAATTTTTGGTAAATCTGTGCTTGAAACAATATTTCAGACCTGTTATTATATGGCTGAAACAGGACAGATTTGATGATATTAGAATTGCCCATTGGTTCCTTATACGTCTACCAAATGTGATTTACGCCGTAGTTGTTCAATATTCTATTGTACTTGATCTTATTCTCTTCTAGATCCTCTAGCATCTTAGAAATTAAGGTTTATAGCTCCATTATCCATCATGCTTTAAGATGAATGGCGAACATAATGGAACACATTCTTTAACAAGTTTCCAAAAAGAAGCTGAGCGAAAGGATTGACAATTTGATATACAAACATCAAAACTTTAATCTACTGAAATATAAAATTCTGTTTTGTTCTTTCCGTCAATCGGCTGCATCCTTACGTGCATTCCTTACGTCAATCTATAGAAGTCTTCAAGAGACTTGTGCGAGCTAAGAAAGTCGACGCCACTACCTTCCAACGTGTAATGCCATGCACGAGACCGGTTATCGTGTTGGGATTTAAACCCACGCCCTTGTGGTTGAGCGAACGCTCTACCATCACGTCCACTACGGCCCGGTTCCAAATTGAAGAAAAAATCAAATTTGGTCATATTTATTCATGTTTGATTCGAGAATATTGTCGTATCTCAGTTACTTCTGAGAAATGTCGTCCAATGATTGCATTTGTTGTAAGCAATTGATGTATAATTCATGTTATGTGGTATGTGGTAGAAAGTATCCATTCAGTTCATGACTGGTCTGTATAATCGGGACTTAAACTACCTGTTTTTATCCACTGATGTGAAAGTGAATAGCTCTACATATCTTTCGAGGAGAATGGGTCAGCAGGGAAAGGAATGGAACAATGAGATTGTGAATGGTTATTCAGATATTCCGGGTTCAACCCTTTTAGTTGGGCAACCTTGTGCACAGGGTGGGCCAATGAAAACTTTCCACCACAATTTATAGAATTTAAAATCAAAATTTGTAAAAACAACGAAATTACAACTCATCAAAAAATCTTGGAATTAGACTGTTTCAGTAGAAGTAAAAGCGGCACTTTCTCCCTCAGCAAATATACCAAATAATTTTCAAGTTTATTAATCAAGTGTACATGTCAAATTTATCTTAGAAACCATTCAAAATGTCTGCCATTAACAATCATGCAATAACATAATAAGGTTTTTTAGGCTTTACATTAGAGAACAGACAGGAAATAAAAATAATATCATCCGCAAGAATTTCAGTATTCGCCTACTAGCAGCAAATCATCCGTTTTTTGTACTTTAAAGAAAAAAGTATGTTTGTGCAAACTTTATTTACTAGACATTGTCGCAGTTGTTACACCATCATTTGCAGTTTCAAGATTATTACCATTAGTTCGAGAGCTTATAGCGAAATTTGATAACTGTGGTTTAAACTATAGCTGAGCAGATCGAATAGGTTTGCATTTATTTCAAAAACAATGACTGTGCAATGACAAACAGCACGATAATTTGATGAAAGACATCAGGATGAAAATGTTTTGCATGCTTACGTTAGACAATCAATGGAGAAGTTTTTGGAAACTGGAACAGTGCATAACCCAAAAGATAATCCGGTTCGTGTTATTAGGAATGAGTATGATCGATGGTTACAATTTGTAGAAAAAATGAGTGAACGCTGTTTAATATCTGCTTTCCATAAGAATGTTCATTTCCTCTACATGGATTGGTCAATCGACACAATTGTCGATACTGGAGCGATTCAAATCCACATTTAAAGTTGAATGTGTGGGCAGCTATCTTATGGTGGATTTATGCAGCAGTCATAAGTCATAAGTTTTAAGTCATAAGGAAGAATATTCGTCAATGATTGGTTGGTTCCTTTATTCCAACCAATCACTGACGAATATTCTCCCTTATGACTTAAAACTTATGACTTATGACTGCTGCATAAATCCACCATTAGAAATGCCATAATGGGGCCATTCTTTTTACAATGCAATCTGATTGGGCAGATGTATCTTACTTTTGATTCAAGAAAATATTGTTCCTAGAAAAAGGGAAGACATTGTTGAAGATAACAACTTTTCCAACAAGATCGAGCTGCACCGACAATTTTAGAGGACGTTGAATTGAATTCGTCGTAGACGGATCTATCGAGTGGCCTGCAAAGTCTCCTGATATTTCCTTCAGGACTTCTTTCTCTGGGACCATTTAAAGTCTACAGTTCATAAAATACAGCCTGATTCTCTTCAAGTTCTGCAAGCACGTATAACTGTAGAGTATCACAGTGTTACTGCCGATATGTTAAAGAAAGATAGAGAATAGAAAGAGACTCGATTTTATTATTGCATGAATGTCGATGGCGGACATATTAAACAGTTTTTTAGATAATTATTTAACTTGAAACATCAATTATTTGGTATTTTTATTAAGAAAACAATAGTCTATTTCCGAAATTTTGAGAAGCTGTCATTTCGTTTTCGATGAAAATAATGAAATGAAATTCAAATTTTTATATTTGTTCACCCACCAGACACAGGCTTGAAGCTTTGGGGGTGAAAGATTTTGAAAATCAGTTTCCCATCAAATCAAAAATCGACGTGTTCAAGCGTTTTTTCAAATTTTTACTTTTAATCTTAAAAATTGGCGTGGTAAGTTTTCACTGGTCCTCCCTGTGTAATATGTACAGTCAGATATAACGGTTTTGCTCCTTTAGTATTTTTTCATGCGACTTTCCCAACAGCCCCAACACAATCATTTATAAATATATCAAACTCCCTGTCACTATCATCTGTGTCAGAACGTTTCCTTCCTAGGCCATAAATATCTTCATTCCCACTCGAGGGACTCTCAAACCGCTTTTCGACGATTATAAAAGCTATTAATATAACTCCAGCTACCCGGCCAAATCACAACAATATCGATACAACCAAAACCCATCTCTCTTCCGGGGAAATAATAGAAAGCCGCAATTTTCCTTTCATCGGAAATTACAGGCAAGTATTTCATAAAACCACTATATTTGATTGTATCACGTCAAAAATGTTTCATCCAACGCATTGTTTGAGTGGTTCCCAATGTGACGAATATATTATACTCTTACACTAAAACCAATAGAAATTATTTTTGGCACACGAGCAGTTTTTGAGAAAAAAAAAGTTCTGCACGCGAGTACCTTTGGAAAGTTGAGAAAATTCCCGAGAAAATCGGTATTCCATCAATAACTTGAAGGGGGTTGAAAATTTCGATGTACTGTAAAGGAACAAACTTGTAGAACGTGAAAATCTTCACGAAAAATATCTTCAGATTTCTGCGCGAACAACTCGAGATATCAAGATTAACCCCGACGCTCTACTAAAATTTCTGTATCTCCCCGTTTGAAAATTCATAAACTAAACGGTATTAAAAAGCTGGATTTATAGATTGAGTCGCAGCCGCAGTCGTTGCAGTTGACGTTGCCGTACGAAGATAAATGTGCAGTTGCTCATGTATGCCGTTGCAGTTGCTGTTGTCGCTGCCACCGGTAGTTAACCAAATTTTATCTTGGACGGCAGCGGTATCGGAAAATGACATGAGACTCAAAATTTCAGTGTCAAAAATAAACGAAAGGTCGCATAATTTAGTTTATGTATTTGTTTATATAGTTTGAAAGCAAGAATTACAGGTCTATTCACTATCTTTTAAAGATATCGTTAGCAGTCGTTACCAAGCGATAAGTCATTAAATAACGATAAAATCAATACGATTCTGTGTATTTAACGGCTTATTGCTAGGTAACGACTGCTAACGATATCGTTAAAAGTTAGTAAATAAACCTGTAAATTTTATTAAAAAATGTCAGAATATGAGAAAAATATATATGTTGATGTAGGAAATCCTACTAGAAGGATTTCCACATCTATATAATCTGAAGAAGAAGAATTATAAAAATATGTTCATGAAGGAAAAGAGTTGGCGCTCAATGATCACAAACTGAATTGGTCATAATTTTGCCTGCGGCTACGGCAGCGGAAGCTGCTGAGGCATAATCTATTCCTCCTTCAACAATCATCATTTAATGAATAATGATCTTTGATAAATAAACAATGCAATTTCACTAATCTTTTACGCTTTCCTATCAAATTAGCTCGACAAGTAGAGTTTTTTCAAAAATTAAGTAGGTCAAATTTGAACAAATCAGATTCAACATTCATTACCATTTCATCTTAGGCCTAACTGAATCAAGTTTTTCTGTACCCGTTGTTTTTTAGTTCGCTCATTTTTCATGACTGATCAAAGTGGAGATATCTGAAAAAGCGTACTTGTCATTTTATTTATTTTTCTACTGTTTCATTATTTTCATTCTTCTCCTTTTTTGTAGTGTTTTTTACCATCTTATCGCTACCACTATTTGGCAGATAATTAAATTATTTTTCAACCCATTCTTGGAATAATCCATCTAAGTGGGTGCAATTAGGCACAGAACAAACAGGCATCAATATGCTTAGGTGTATTTCACCCATGATGATGGATAATTTATCAAGTCATTTTCATATTGTTATTAATTGATATTGTATTTTATGATTCTTCATTAAATTTTACTATAAAAAATTGCCAAGATCCTGTACTTTCAGAATATGTATCTAAGAAAATCTGATAACAAAGTTTTCATTAATCATTTTCTATATTTCCCGGAAAAGAAACTAATGAGAAGAGCTGGGAATTTGACTTGCAGTGGTGAAAAAGCTGGAATTTATTGATCATTTTTCTGTGGGGCTTGTGAAGTTGTGTTTGCAAAAACGGCTCCTATTCCGGAAGAAAATGAAAATGACGCATCCGACGAAAAGATTGGAGGTGGTTCTACTATAGCGAACATAATTCACAGTCCGATGCTTTAACTGGTAAACAAGAATTGGAACATAGCGATGATGATGAGGATGATGTGATGACGATGATGATGATGGTAATGATAATGTTGATGATTGAATAATGATAAAGATGATGGTTTTCGTATGATTTATTGCCATGAAATAAATTAACACATCTTTAGTCATTCTGGTTTGTATTAGTAATCATTTCTCCTTCCTTGCTAACTGTTCCAGTTAGAAAAGTCCAGTTTCTTATAAGCTTCATTCGGTTTATATAATTTCACACAATTTACAAATTTACTTCAATTGATGTCAGATGCTAGTTATTAAGAGATGCTCTCGCGATTTTTGGAATACTGTTAAGAAATAAAATCGGCTTCGTTAAATTATTGCAACTCTCGAAGTTGTTCTTAGAATTGGCCAGAGAATTTATAACTATCAATGGTTTATAACTAGCAAATGAACTATAACAACTACGATGCGAATCTGAATTCAGTTCACTTTCAATACAAAATCACAGGGTAACAGCCCAATTACTTGAGCATGCGCGTCGCCCACCTCGCTCCAGGGTCCCATTACCAAAAAACCACACTTCAGGGATACGTTTCTCAAAACTGGAGCATTTTTAAAAAAAGCACGGAAATATCTTTTTGTGGATATTTTCACCCTTACAAGTTTGTTTATATATTATATCGAAATTTTCAACCTTTTCCAAGTTATTAATGGAATACCGATTTGCCGAGTTTTCCCGGGAATTTTCACCACTTTCCATATATGCTCGCGTGCAGAACAATTCTTTTTTCAAAGTACCCTTCGAAAACTGCTCGTGTACCGGAAATTATTTCTATTGGTTTTGGTGTTAGGTATACAGGGTGTTAATTAAGTACGTTGACAAACTTCGGAAGGTGATTCTTTGAAGGTTTTCAGGACGAAAAGTTCATATAAACATATGTCCCAAACGGCTTGGTTTTCGAGATACAGGGCGATAAAAATACATTTTTTTCAAGATTTTTTAGAGTTAACTTCGACATTTTCGACAAGAATCAGTTCAAATTAGGCAAGTACAATCCATTCAATAGGGCGCACGATACAAAATAATGCATTTCTTAAATAATTCACAGGGTCCTCCTTTTTTCAGAGTCAAGCTTTGTTCAACCCTTCAGAATTTTTTTTCCGCCGCCACTGACATATTATGAGAAAGGAATAATGAATGTTGTTTCATTTAACATCTTTTTGCTCTCTTGATGTTTTTCATTTACTTGTACGGTTCAGGAGTTACAATGAAAATATTAACGCAAACATTTTCCAGTAACGCATAACATAAAGAAATTTGAGAAGCAAATAGTCTAACAAACTTGAAGGGTGATTCTTTGAAAGGTTTCAAGATGAAAAATTCATATAAACATGTCCCAAACGGCTTGGTTTTCGAAGTACAGGGTGATCAAAATACATTTTTTAGGAGTTTTTGGAGTTTACTTCGAAATTTTCGACAATAATCGATCCAAATTAGTTCAAATTGGACAAGTACAATCCATTCAATAGTGCGCATGATATAAAATAATTCATTTCTCGAAGTGTCATTGCCACTCTCCAAAGATTAGCGCGTGACGCAATACGTCATTTTGTTCTCATTACACAAATAGCTATTTTCTGCTCGTGTAGAGAAAATGTAATGTTATGGAGCTCCCATACATTTTTTACCATAACTCAGGTTGAATATGTATTGCACAAAGTTAATTATGGCAAAATAATTTTGGACATTTTCAATAGTGAATAACTTTATTATCAAATACTAGAGCTGAACTTAATTTTATTCCTAGGGAATTTATGTTACTTTATAAATTCCCTAGGAATAAAATTAAGTTCAGAAAAGGACCATTATTGAAATTGATATGTCAGAGCAGCTGCTGGAAATGGCCACCGCCAACTTCAATGCATGCGTTTATGCGCCTAACCATAGACTGGCGGACACGCTCAAAAATACCAGGAGTGTTTCTTATAATTCCGCATGACTCCTGTATGCGAGACCTTCTTCACTTTGAACTGGAGTTCGGTAAACTAATGATTTAAGGTGCCCCCAGAGGAAAAAATCAAGTGGATTCATATCGGGTGACCTTGGTGGCCAAAGTTGTGGCCCACCACGCCCAATCCAGCGATCAGAATAATTCTTATCTAAATATTGGCGTGCAACCAATCTGAAGTGTACTGGAGCACCATCATGCATAAACCAAATTCCAATTCTTTCCCTCAGTGGGATCTCTTCTAGGAGTCCAGGTAAGATGAATTCAAGAAAATGTCGATAATGGTCACCATTGAGTCTATGAGGCAGAAAATGTGGCCCGATAAGGAAATTCCCTACAATTCCAACCCAAACATTCACAGAAAACGTCTTTTGAAAATGGTTTTCAATCACGGCGTGTGGGTTTTCATCAGCCCACATATGATTGTTGTGAAAATTAATAATGGCTTTACGGGAAAAGCATGCCTCATCGGTGAATAACACTTGAGATAAAAACCATGGATTTTCCAACAATTTATTTCGAATCCAAGTGCAAAAAGTTAATCTCTTTGGAAAATCCCTTGGCAGAAGAGCTTCAACACGCTGTATGTGATAGGGATAAAGTTGTTGCTCTTTTAAAATTTGCCATACCAATACATGGGTTACGTTAAACTGTGCCGCAATTTGTCTTGTACTGGTGTCTGGATGTTGCTCAATTTCGTTAAGTACATCGTCTTCTATCTGAACTGTTCTAACTCTCCTGGGTCTTCCTATGAGAACAGCAGACCTCTTGAAAGTACCCGTTTCACGAAGACGGGAGTGAATATTGATGAACATTTGTTTGCTGGGAATATGACGTTGTGGAAATCTTTCTAGATACATTCGTCTGGCGGCACGAGCGTTACCATCAGCCATTCCATACATTAAGTGCATGTCTGCCATTTCTGAATTTGTATATTCAACCATTTTATCCAAAGGAATATTGAATGAATCTGCTTTATAGCTTGCACTAATGAAGAATTAACAATGAGACAGTTTCTCAACTTTCGATAACTGTCAAGTTGTTGATATTTAAATAAATGAATTAATATCAAAGCCCACTTTGCTATTTTTATGAATTCAAATTGATTACAAAATTTCTGCGTTACTGCAGAAGAAAAAACAAACCGAAATTTCTGATAAAATAATGTACTCCGTACGGAAACAAAAATTTGTTTGATTTAGTTTTTCGGAGTTATGACCAGAGATTCATAAATGAAAATCAAATGTGTAATGATCTGCGACTATTAGATAAACCCTATTAACTATCTTCCATTACAGGATTACCTTTCGGAAGTTTTTTATGTTGAAAAGGAAACGTTCAATTGAAAACTAAAAAATATCTTTTTTTAAAATAACAAAAAATTTGTATGAGTTCTCTATCAAGACTGATGGGTAAAAACATTTTTAATCAAATATCTCAATGAAAATGCACATTTTTACCATCAGAATCTTCAGGTTGAAAGTTAAGGTTTTCCCAATATCTGTCAGATCTAGTTTAATATCCAGCGTACCGCAGTGACGGGGAGATAGTAGTTTTCTGTTAGATATCACAAAAAGAAATCACATCTTTACAATAACAAGCTTTTATTTAGCTTCACTTGTAACTAACTAACAAACAATTTAATAAAAGTTGAATTTGACCCACTTCTAATACTCCGATTAATTTGAAATTTTGCAGGTTTCCGTAATTCTGGTGACAATGCATTAAAAAAATGTTTGTTAAATAACAAAATGGCGGCTCCAATATGGCGGACGAGTTTTGTGATTATGATCCGATTCTGTTCAAAATTGGTATGTGATGGTTTTTGGGTTTTCAGTTTCACATAAAAAATAAACTAAAATGTTAAAAATGAAAATTATAAAAAGAAAACATTTTAAAGTTTTTATACAATACACTGAAAAGGAAAAAATAATTCATTTCATTGTTTGATCTAGGTAATCTTGTACAGAAAGATTTTGATACTCACAGAATAACCTACAAAAAATGAAACAAATTATTTTTTCATTTTCAGTGCATTTGTATAAAAGCTTGTCTTTATATTTTTTATTGTATAATTTTTATTCATCGTAGATTTTTCTAATTCTGAAAAAATATTTCCATCAATTTACAATAATTGAAAATGTTTAATTTTCAAATTTTATAATGTTATGCCACACTGGAAAATGTTTAAATTAATATTTTCATTATAGCCCCTGAACCGTACAAGTAAATGAAAAAATGCAAGATATCAAAAAGATGTTAAATGAAACAACATTAATTATTCCTTTCTCATAATATGTCAGTGGCGGCGGAAAAAAAAAATTCTGAAGGGTTGAACAAAGCTTGACTCTGAAAAAAGGAGGACCCTGTGAATTATTTAAGAAATGGATTATTTTGTATCGTGCGCCCTATTGAATGGATTGTACTTGCCTAATTTGAACTGATTATTGTCGAAAATGTCGAAGTTAACTCTAAAAAATCTTGAAAGTAATGTATTTTTATCGCCCTGTATCTCGAAAACCAAGCCGTTTGGGACATATGTTTATATGAACTTTTCGTCCTGAAAACCTTCAAAGAATCACCTCCCGAAGTTTGTCAACGTACTTAATTAACACCCTGTATGTAACATTTTGGCTACAGCGACGACCACATGCGATAATGACAAATAGCACACTATTAAGTTACGTCGAAAAAGACAAATATCTAGAGATGAAAAGTTAAATAACTCTCTAGAGTGATACGTGTATCTATAGTTATAAAGATATAAATAAAAGAGTTATTGGGTATAAAAAAAAATGATTCATTCTTCTAACACTCTCCACATATTATAATTATATTTCTTCTAACAATCTCCCATATTACATCCCTTCACTCTTATTCAGAATGGATGTTTATACAATATTGAGTATATTTTGTTAATTATTGCCGATCTATGACTGAATAAATTATTATTATTATTATCATAGTCCTCATATTGTTGTGCAACCGTAGACACGTGTCTCGAGCTTAAGCTCTCACCAGTACGGTAAAATCAAGTGCATCTATCCTACAGTTATTTATATTGCATAATGGTATTGAATTGTGCTTTGAAATTAATTTTGCGAACACGTCAGATAAACTTCAGTGTCAGTTTTGCATATGCATCATTCTTATGATGATCAATGTACTCCACCTGAAATTGAAGAGGCCGCAAAATTAGCGTCACTAAATTTACTGCCTGAAAAGTCCAAAAGAAGGTACGAATACGCTTATGATCAATTTCTTTCATGACGAAGAAATAAGGAAATAGAAGCAGCTTTTCTGAAAAGGTTTTGCTTGCATACATGGGTGAAGTTTTTAATTGAATCCAATGCTCAACATTATGGGCAAATTATTCTATTTTGCGTACCACTTTATCCATTCACCACAATGTAGATATCTCCAAATATAGTAAACTTAAGGCATTTAAAAATGGAAAAGTAACGGATATAAACCAAAAAAAGCTAAAATTAAATATACCTAGAGTAGTGGCAAAATTTTAAAATCTAAAGGATCCTGAAAAATACACGGGGCACTCATTTCGCCGTTCTTCTCCTACTATATTACTAGATGCAGTAAGAGATCTAACTTCTCTGAAAATACATGGGGGTTGGAAATCGTCCAAAGTCGCAGAAGAATATATTTACGATCAGCAGTACTTCGAGAGCCGTCACTCCGCCTCTTCGAGATACTGACATCGAGTCTACTACTGTACATAGTGTACAAATAACAGAGAGAAATCTGTCTAACTCCTCATTGCAATTTACAATTACAACTTACTAATTGTAATAATAATAATATTACTTTTAATTTCTACAATTCCAAGAAGTAATCTTGTTCAATTATTAGTTTGTAAAATTCTTAAATTCTCAAAATAAAGTGAAAATATATTAATTTTTTTGCAATTATGCATTAATCTGTGGTCGTCGAAAAAATAGTGTACATTGTGTGGAAAGTGTCATTTCACACTCGTGGGATTGTCGCAGGAGACGCTAGCCGAGTGCGACAACATTCTCCCACTCAAATGGAATGGGTCACTTTCCACACTAGTAACGTAACATACTATTTTATTTCCTCTGATATTGGAAGACAAAAAGATGGGCAAGTACATGAATATCTCACTTTAAACCTGGGTTGATTATAATATAATTTTTTTTCATGGTCCATCGAAATGGACATTATTTCTATCAAATCAAATTGCATGTAGAAAACCAATATCGCAAATAGGAGTAGTTGCAACAACTTTTCTACGACAAACAATAAAACTCGTGCAATATTCCCTCTGTTTTCCGAAACAAAACGCAATAAACTGTCTCGTAAAGCGACACTGATTTCAAATTCAAATAGCTCCTAGCGACTTCCGATGTGAATGCGTCTTTTCTCTCGAGATAATGAGAAATAAAGTACTTGCTGAGATGTGTATGTTGAAAGACGCTTGCTCTTGTGTTCTCGATACACAGTGTTGCACACAAATGCATAATACGTAAAGAAGCTCATTCATGTGCGAAAGAAGTAAGCCTGCCTTCGAGAGAGAGTTTTAGAGTTCGAAGTTTTAAGTATTTGGGAAGTATGCGAGGTAAAACATGACGGGATCTCATTTTGTGTTGGGGGTTTTCGTTGGTTACAGTGACTTGAATTCGAAATGTTTGGGGATTTGATAAAGTAACTTTTATTAGTGCTCAAAATTATGCAAATGAATGTAAATGGTTATTATATCTAGGAATCTTCATTACAGAAAATGGAAATCGTTCTCACCCTTTACTTTTGTTCAACCTTCTACGTCGGAGGTTTTTTAAGTTGATTAATAACTACACATCTCAATATGTAAGTGTTAATTTTCATTATTTGATAGAGTTGAAAGAAACTAATGTTTTAGTTTGTTAATAAAGCTACTGATAATTTCATGCTTAAACTCCTTGCATGAATTTTGAAATGAAGGACTTATCGACTTGAAAGAAACAAGGTGTCCTGCCCTACCAGGACGATGGTAATTGCCATAATCCTATACAATAGGAAAAATTGGGTCAAAAATCCATCAGAAAACAACTACTTTCCTGGCCAATACCATAACATTGAATTACATCCAATGAATTTCCGTGAAGAGTTCCTACAAGGCTATCTCTGCGATTGCTAGTTGCATGGAAATTTTAATTGAAACATTTGGAGCACCTATAGATCGATTTCGGGGTGTTGCCCCTCATCAGTATAGGGTAGGTCTCTGCAGACAATACCTAATCTATCTGCCACAAATGGTTCAATTATCAATCCATGTCAAAACGAAAGCTAAGACCGAGCTCGTAGTGTAGCGTTCACTAAACCACGAGCGCCATCTTAACTTCAGCCTCTCAACCAAAGCAATACCCAAAGGTGTGTGATTAATACAATATAATAGTAAAAATTGGGTCGAGAGGCTGAAGTTGAGATGGCGCTCGTGATTTAGCTACACTACGAGCTCGGTCTTAGCTTTTGTTTTGACATGGATTGATAATTGAACCATTCGTTGCAGACATTAGTTATTGTCTGCAGAGACCTGCCCTATAGTGATGAAGAGCAACACCCCGAAATCGATCTAAAGATGGACCTAATGTTTCAATTAACATTTCCATGCAACTAGCAATTGCAGAGATAGCCTTGTAGGAACTCTGCATGGAAATTCATTGCATGTAATTCAACGTTCGTCGTGGTATTAGCCAGGAAAGTAGTTGTTTCTGATGGATTTTCTACCCAATTTTTTCTTTTGTATAGGATTATGGCAATAATGAGCACCGTCCTGGTAGGGCAGGACACCTTGTTTCTTTCAAAACATGCGCTCATTGTGAACAATGCAGATTTCTTTACTTATGGACCTATCCAGCTTCGTTCCAGCTAAGTCTTTATTAAAACATCAGCCGCAGTGTTTGTAAGATCAATAATTTATATTTTCCACCCACAAATGGGAAAATTTCTTCACCAGTTCTATATGAGTACGTACCCTCTTTCAGACTCATTTCAAGCAGTTTTCAAAATTAAAATTAAATGTGTTAACTATTAACTATGCTTCAAATTTTTATTACTATCATCACTTATTGAGAGAATGGTACATATTTGTATTCACGGTATTCTATTCGCTAACTTTTTCTAATACATATCCTCCAAATTTCATTCCATTATCTTCAATAACAAAAAAGATATTGGGGCGAGCCACTTTTCGCGGACACAAGGTATAAAGTGATAAAACTTCATAAATTATTTCCTCAGAAAATGCAAATCCGTCAGCAAGTTGGCAAAGACGGTTATGATTGCAAAATTGAATTATGTGAGATGATGTCTGAAAAAACTTTTTTTCAATATCTGTTTCACTGAAGAATCAACCTTTCATTTAAACGGATTTGTCAATAAGCATAATTGCAGATTCTGGTACAATGAAAATCCGCAACTATTTTGACAGGACCATAAGCAGATTCCTGAGAAGATCAATGTGTGGATAATTTTAAAGGACAATTAATTGTACCTAGACCTATTACAAAAAACAATTGATCTACACAACCCTAGAGAGGCGAATCGATTATCACGGAATAGTATATTGTGTATCTAGTAGGTAGTAAAAGCAATACAGTCCCGGACGACAATGTAAATTATTGGCCGAGGCGTTAAGCCGAGGCCAACAAGCATTGAAGTCTGGGAATGTGCTTTTACTACGAGGTACACATACTATTTTTTCTGAAATCGCAATCAGCATTATCAAAAACTAAGGAATTCTACATATTGTTTGCGTGAATTCAATAACTGTCTAAAATGTAAACAAGCCGGCAAAAATTTTCCCGTATCGTTTTCGATACGGGAAAGTACTTTTTCGGCAAACATCCGGGAAGTGTTCACTTCCCGGACACATTTTCTTTGGGAAAGTAGCACTTCCCGGCCTAGTCCGGGAAGTACGTACTTCCCGGACTAGGCCGGGAAGTGCTCGAATTTTAATACAAATATTAATATAAATAAGAATTAGAATGTTTCTGTTGGTACCTATCTTCTGTTCGAATTTCAATATATAATACAAATAAGAACTGAAATGTTCGAAATATTCTAATTTGGAATCGTTTCATCCGGTTAACAGATGGGTGAAAGTCGACCTCTCTTCGTCTCTTAGACTAAATGCGTCTCATTGATTTGTTATTCTACATGATTGCCGAAAAAATAGTGTACGCAACAGTTTTTTTGGACTCGTAGACTTCCAGGACTCGCTAACGCTCGTCCTAGAATTTGGTCTACTCGTCCAAAAAAACAGTATTTTCCGGACTTGTTACGTAAATTACTATTCCCGTACCGCTTAGGTCCGAAAACGGTCCGGGAAAGTTCGTTGCTTAGCAACGGACTAAAATACTAGATTAGCGTATTTTGAGGCCTGAAGTTGCTCCTAGAAAGTGGGCATTCTTGAACGATTTCAGAAAAAAAATATTCTGAATGAACTAGAGACAGAATGAAAGATAACTTGCTAATAGTCCAAAGATATGAAATCTTGTTGAAATAATGAAGGTCTAAAATTGACCTTAAATTAAAGTTAAGTAAATAGAACAAGAAAAACAACACCAGAACATGATGAAACATACAGGGTGGGCCAACTATTGCAGATCGGAGGATAGCTCCTAAACCACTGTAGATAAAAAAAATTTTCAAATGGAACATCCTGTATATTTCGATATTTTTTGAAAGTTAATTCTTTTGCCTTTCCATCGATATAATATTTTCTCTGGTGAAATTCATTAGCTTCCTAGTTATTGGGGAAATATGGCATTTTCTCAGTATTTCTCGATTTCAAACCAAATCCCATCTCTGTTATTAACGTATTTGACGATCCAGTAGTCTGTTAGTACATAATTTTTGTCTTGTTGATAAAAGTGATTTGACATTATTCACATTAGTTCACCTCTATTCAAATTAGTGAAAATTATTGATTCAACATGAATTATTCGAATGAAGAGATGAATAATATGATTTTTGTATTGGATTAGTGTGATAAAAATAATTTCCTTGCTAGTAGGGAATACAGGCAAAGATACCCAGAACATCACACCCCAAAGAAGCCTGTTTAAAATTATTAATAGGGAGATTCAGTGAAACGGGATCTGTAAGCTACAGAAAGCATACTGTTGTATTGACCGAAGAAAATGAGGAAATAATCATGATCGCTGTTGTGAAGGAACTTCACATAAGTACGAGATAGTTAAGTATAATTTATCAAGAACTACAATAAGGCGCATTTTGAAGAAGAATAAGTTCCATCTCTATCATGTTCAGCTCCATCAGGAACTTCTGCAGCGTGATTTCATTCAGAGGCGGAGACATTGCATTTGGTTAATAAATAAAACTAACAATGATAGACATTTTCTGAATAAAATTTTATATTCAGATGAGGCTACCTTTCACCGAAATTGAACCGTGAATCGTCACAACTACCATTATTACTCTGACGAAAACCCACTTTTATTCAGAACCACGTCGCCGCAAAGATGGTCCTTGAATGTATGGGGCGGAATAATTGATTACTATGTGACTGGCCCTTTATTCTTCGAAGGTCCTGTGAATGGCCTAATATTCCTGCAGTTTCTCCAGAACAATTTTCGCGGACTCATTAGAAATGTGCCTTTGAATATTTTCAATACTATGTGGATTCATTTTTCGGCTATAGTGAGGCAGTGGATTGATAAAGAGTTTGGTGAAAGATGGATTGGTCGCGGAGGTCCAGTTAGGTGGCCAGCTCGATCGCCAGACCTCACACCCTGTAATTTTTCCCTATGGGGATATGTGGAAGATAAAGTCTATGCAGAGCCAGTCACAACGAAAGAAGACACGCAGCTAAGAATTAGACAGGTATTTTCTACAATTTCCCTGGCTATGCTTCAGAATGTACGCAGATCCATTAAAACTCGAGCAAGAAAATGTATCGCACAGAATGGCCGACATTCCGAACACCTTTTAAAATAATATTCGTTTGTTGGTACTTTATCATTAAAGACCAACCTAAGTATAAATGTTTTATACGTACATCATTGATGGGAAATGAAGAATTTGATTACCTATTCCTTTGTTTCCTCCAATATAATGAATACGTTTCACTTATCTTTTTCATATCTTTCGTCAGTCGAGTATTCCGTTCATTATTGACATTGTTGAGAAATCCATTCTCTATCATCATGTGTAGAGTAACACAAAACCAAACTACCAAAGAAGGAATTTGGTTTAAAATTGAGAAATACTGAGAAAATGTCATATTCCCTCAATAACTCGAAAGCTGATGAATTTCACCAGAGAAAATATTATATCCATGGAAAGCCTAAAGAATGAACTTTCAAAAAACATCGAAATATAGAGGATGTTCCATTTGAAAAAAAAAAAAGTTTTATTCTTGCGCTCTGTATATTTCTAAACAATTTTCAATGATTCAGTGCTGTACTGGGAGCTGCAATAATTTTTTTTTGCGACTCCCCTTACTGCTGAGTTTTTATGGAATTTAACCCTCCACAATGATTTTTCAGAAATTTTCATTGGAAATGCAATAACTCGGCAACCTCGCATACAATTGAAAAAAATCAAAAACTGTTGTATAGCTTGTTATTCGCACAATTCAAAAATGGAAAAAATACAGGGTGGGTCATTTAAGAAAAAAAAAATTTGGCACCTGCTCACGGAACCCTCTGTATACTTCAGCATATTTTACAGAAATAGTTATTTGTGTGCCGTTTGATCTCCAGGTGAAAAATATTTTCTATCTACAGTGGTTTAGGAGCTATCCTCCGATCTGCAATAATTGGCCAACCCTGTAGTATCAATCAATCAAAGTATACTTTATAGTCTGAAGAAAAATACATTCTTATTGACAAAGCACAAAAAAATAAATAGAACATTACTTAAGGAAAGTGAAATGTACTGCATGAAATTTGACACCAAAACTATCACTACTATATAAACCGTCAAAACGCAACAAGGTTACAGTTGTTTGGATGCCCGGACATAGGGGAATTGAAGGCAATGAAAAAGCGACCAACTTGCAAAGAAAGCATCTGAATCACCATTCACAGGACCAGAACAAGCGTTTGGAATTAGCAAAACTCGATGCGGAAACCTAATCAACGAGTGGAAGAAATCAAAACACCAAACGTGTTGGGACCAAATCGAAAGGCATCGACACAGCACAGCCATGGTGAGGCATCTGAGCCAAACACTGACGGTTGACACACTGAACTTCAACAGATCTAAGATACGCACGATCACTGTATTATAAATAAATAAGTGAGATTTGGGTTAAGGTTGACGTAGGGGTAGAGAGTGGAGCTTGATGTGATATACGTATATTGTGTGTTGAGGGGGTATTTATTTCATTTCTAAATTTCTTTTGAATTTGACACACTATTTCTAGAATGAAAAGGCTTGCAAGTGTTGAAATATGTCGTTCTGTAAATAATGATCGACAGGAATCACGTTATTTGGCTTTGCATATATACCCGATGACCCTTTTCTGTAGAATGAAGTCCATTTTTCTTGTATTAGCAATAACTAATTCATTAGATGCAATGCGCACAGCATAACAACCTGAGGCCAACCTCTTGCACAAGTTCCTGATATGGCTTTCAATCTTAGTTAAAATCACTTGTATTACGCCAGGATGGAGCTCCATCACATTTTCTTCCAACCGATGAGAGAATGGCTGATTCAACGATTTCCAAGCCAGTTAGTTGAGTTGCCGTAGAATGGGCGATGAGATCTCCAGATTTGACACCTCTCGACTATTCACTATAGGGTCACGTAGAATGAATAATTTATAAAGCTTCGCCAGACAATATTGAGGTACTTCAACGTAGAATCACAATCCTCATAAATAAAAGTTAGAGAAAATTCACGTCTGTCGCTATGAGGAATGAACCGGAGCTCAAAATGCACTTTTATGGCGCGTCATGAAAATTCAAATTAACGGAAGTGACAGTTCCGAATTACTATAACGGGACGCTTTTAGATACATTTTATGACTCCCAATGCTTGATGAAAATAGGGACTGGCGTTGAAACTATCGAACGATCTGTGCGGGATAATTTCAATTTTACCATGTTTTCGAAAGTGAAGAACAGGAGTATGCTTTTATCTTGTTACGTGGACAGTGAGTTATTGATAGGGAGATTTTATGGGAACTGGCAAATATGTAATTCGAAAATATTCTTCGCAAGCAAACTGAAATCATGCATATTATTTCCTTTCATACTTTACGATAAATAGAGTTTATAATAATAACGTTAAATACGACACAATGTTGGTCCAAACCACTACAATCTTTTAAAATATAAATCGGAAAATTGAATTGGCATTTATTTCAGATAAGGATATTAGCCAGAGTATAATGCATTGCGAGGAAAAATATCAGAATGGAAAACTGTATTAAAATTTGTAATCATCCAATATTGCGTCTATAGGAAAAAATAAAGCAGAGATGGTGGTGACCAAGAAATTTAACGTCAGGTAGTAAATCTGAAAATACTATACATCGTATATCGGGGAAAATAGCAATATGAAGAATTTCAGTCACAATCGATCACTTTATTTTCTTTCCGATATATCCACGTATAGGAACTGACAATGTATGCTGACTAACATTTTTTAGTTAAGTATTGGCAAATTTCATATTTACTATGAGTATTCACAAAAGGTAGGACAAAACACGTGTTTCTAGAAATCATAATATATTCATCACAAAAACAACTCAGCAAGTTTACAGGTCTTATCTTGATTCGGACATTTTACATACCTTTCTCGTTTTCACCATCATAATTGTAAAATTTCAACCCAATTACCTATACATATTTTCTTTCAGAATGTATACTAATTCTAGAGGACTCATTTGAACAAATATTTAATTCTGTGAAATTAATGAAATCACTGTGATATCGCAAGACAATATTTTTTGATGAACTGTTGGTAAATCACACTCTTACAGTGAATGTATACTGTGAGCACCATATGTAACGGATAAATTGATTTTCTACGTTATTAAAATTGACAAATGATCAATCACAGTACAAATCCCATGCCACCAATAACCAATGATTTTGTAATTTCACAAATTTGTGTTTTCTGTGTATGTAATAATGAATCCGTATGAAAACAATAATGGGGATAATGAAAATCTTATCAATTCTGAATATTTATGTTACCAAGCAACCCACTTTCGAAAATACTCGTAATTACTAGTAGCCTTGGAATATTATATTATCAAGTAATGATAATAACTACATCAACGAACTGAATCATACAATAAAAATATGATAATAATATAAGTGTAATTTTATATAATAATAATATAATAGTAATAATAATTTTTTCTCATCGTTTTACAGTAGTATTGGTAGATAAGAAGGGAAATAAATATAGTGAACCCATAAAAGGTTGCCCTCGATCGAGCATGGGTCTGGGGAAAAATAAAATACATCAGGTGTTTCAAAAACAACGATGATACATAACATAACATATGGGGATAAGATAAATAACAGTAATTATATAATAAATATTATTAAAGATAAATGAAATGTTTTTTTTTCCTCATTATGGAAGAAACGCTTATTTTAAAATCGGTAATGATAAAAATAATAAAAACAAAAAAAGTTATAAAATTATTAAAAGAAATCTCTGACTTAAAAATATTTGTCATCTAAAAACAGTATTGAGAGTCTTCTTTCAAATGGTAGGAGGGAATCGTAAGACTATTTCCTTGGGAAGATTGTTAAACATCTGGTCCAAACAAAACTTGGTGCAAATGAAGCAATATCTAATTTTGGTCGGTCCTGTATTATGTTCGTGGAAATTTGTATTGAGGAAGATATTTGAATTTTGGAACATATATAGATATAATTTAAATACATTTATACATCCGAGACTGTCTAAAGATCCTTTAAATTATTTTTACATGTACCTATAAATGTAATTTCGAAAATAATACCCAAAATTCGTTTTTGAACTATGAAAACATCAGGGGCAAATCTGAAATCGCCCCAGAAGCATGGATCATATTTTAAATGGAATTTGATTTCGATTAGATTCAACAGATGAAACAGTGCGAAGATTGAAGATCATACTTTCCAGTGAACGCAATCTTGAAATCATTTGCATTGGCGTTGAGGTTTCGTATTCCAGAATTCATCCAGATACATTCCTAAGATTTTCCTGGGTTCATGAGGATTGAAGAGAATGTTGTTTTTTACATGGATCTCTAAATTTTCTAAATTCTCTGGCGATTACATATCCTAAACATGTTTTTTTCAATATTGAGAAAGACATCGCGTCCATGAAAGGATTTTTTTGTATAAGAATTACATACGACTAATGGGAAGTCATTTGCGTATCCAGTGTAATGTTTTTTGTATTCCTAATAACTAAAATAAATAGACTGGGCTCTAATACTGATCCATGATCCATGCGGAATAACTTTTATCAAGTTCGCATTATCAGATTGAATGAATTTTGTCTTTTCCTCATAATCGGATGCGCTCTAATATCACCAAAAACTGTAGCAGAGCTCCAGCCTACAATAATCATATATATACAGGGTGTTTCTTAAGTACGTGTAGAAACTTCAGGAGCATGTTACTGACGTCGAAATAAGAAAAAAAGTTTCCATAAACACATGTCCGCAAGTTATTCGTTATTCTAAGAAAGTTTAATTCTTATATTTGTTTTTTGTGAATAAATTCCAAAATATTTGTGATATTCGAGTAAAGTATGGTATCTGGGATGATTTTACAATGACAAAATCGAATTTTATGTAAATTGTGAAAAAACTAATTTGTAGTTGAATTTATTTAAAATTTAAAATCTCAATAACTCGAAAACAGTTGCTCAAAACAATATATTTTTTACACAAACTAAATAATAAATATTCCCAGGTACCAAACTTTACCCAAATATCAAAATTATTTTGAAATTATTCACAAAAAATAAAAATTAAGAACTCAACTTTGACACTCTGTATCTCAGAAACGAATAACTTGCGGATATATATTAATAGGAACTTTTCTTCTTATTTTGACGTCAGCAACATGCTCTTAAGAAACACCCTGTATATCTCTTCATGTTAGAATGAAGAGATTGCTGTAGCAGTTGATAATTCTGAACGAAACCCACGTTGTTTTTCATTTATAACATGATGCCTATCTAGAAATTGGAGCATCTTATGAAGAAATGCGTAATCAAAGATTTTGGATACTGGAAGGTCGTATTTTCTCTGCAGAGTCGGGTTTTTTTTGTGCAACTTTTCCTACATCCACCAGACTCGAAGGATTGATTTTAATTGAATACGTTAGGGGTTCTATTGTATGCAAAGATCTTTCCTGTATCTTGGTTCACGATTTCAGATAATTCCGATTCAAGCATATGAATACTTAAAAAATGTTCAACACTCCAAGACTAGAGGTATAAAATATTTGTACGAGGACAATTACCATCTGGACAAAAACCCCTTGGACTTAAACCCCCCGATATTCACCGCGGGACTTGAACCCCCTGGTATAAAATAACCCCGGTTCAAAACCCCCGGTATGAGTCCGGGGGGTATTTGTCCAGGGGGAAATTGTCCTGAATTGTTCGTCCATTTACTAATACATGAACAGTATATAGTTGATAGAACAGAACAGGGGCCGTTTTGAAAGTAGCTTCCATGAACTGGTGTGATTCTAATATCTTGGTTCCAAAAACTAACATCACGTTATTACTTGCTAAGCCAGAATCGAATAACAAATTTTTGGTCATCTCTGGTAAGTTTATATTTATGTGTAATGATTATTTCGCTGACGTTTGATGGAAGTGGTAATGGATTTTTTTTCTTCTGGTAATTTATAAAATATGAGCGAGCATCTGCTTTGATTTCACCGTTTCACACTGATTAGTGATCAAATTACCAGCAACTTGGAAAGCTATGTTAGGTTAGGTTAGGTTGTGTCCCTTTTTTACGTTAAGAAATTCGGTGGGCAGCCAGAAGAAAGAGACAAGCCGAAGGCGTGTTTCTCTCTTCTGGTAATTCATAGTGCGAGCATCTGCTTAGTTTTCAGTTATTTAAACTAATTAGTGATCGAATTACTAGCAACTTGGATAAGTAGGTTAGGCTGTGATCCTTTGTTTACTTTAGGAAGTTCGGTCCATGGCCGAAAACGTGGTAATTTGAAAGGTATGTCGAAGGCGTGCCTTATTTTCAAATTAATTTAATAAGACTGGCCTATCTTGTGTTCAAATGTTTTTTTTCAGGTGGTTTTGTTCAGGTGCTAATTTTTTTCAAGTTTGTTTATTTTTTTTCAGAATTGACAATGAAATTGAGAATCAAATTATATTGTGGAATTGTGTTTTGGTTTATCTTGTACCGTTTATTTCAATGGTTTTCTTCACCAAAGGTATTTTTTACTAGGTGGTTATTGTCGAGGTGTTTTTATCCGGGGGGTTACGTCAAGGGGGTAATATTCCTAGAAGTAAAAACATGATATTACATTGTAACAATACTTTTAATCTTAGTGTATAAATATTACTATAAAAATAATCATGAATTTCTCCCCTACCCACTGGCTTGATTTTCTGTAGGGTTCCCAATTTGTTTACACCTCTTTTATTAGATGGTGCTTATTTATCTATGTAATTGAAAGTTGAATTATTATTATTACTTTAAGTACCACCTTAATCTCTAAATTCGGAACTAAAATACAAAATTTTCTCCCAGCGAAGAAAAATATATCGAGTTGTACTATCCAATTTCCTACAGATTCTTGACTTTTATTTGAAAAGTGTAGGGAGTGCAGCTTGGGGATCAATTGCAAGTAGAACTTTCACGGTCTCGTTTGTGTTTGCTATACAAGAATTCGATGACAGTTCGTGATTCTTCTTAAAGGAAGTAAATGAAAGAAAATTCCCACCCCCTTAGGTAAAGGCTAGGAAAAAATATAATAATACTATTGATGAACAAATAAAGTTAACAATTCTTAGTGTCTCCCTGGAGTAGATGTGAGACATGAAACATTTAGCAATAGATCAATAATAATGAACGGCATTTTTTCCTTTCATGTGAAAAAGAAACGCTATGTGAGACTGTTCACGATTGTGGAAATGAACTTTACATATTCTACATCTCACACAGTTGTGAAACATGTATCAAAATCATAAAATGCGATCAGAACGTTCAATTTATGGCAAGCTAACTTGTATCATTCATAATATGTATATTTATTATAAAAAAATCTCTACCAACATACATGGCCAACATGTAATTTCATCTGTCAAACAGACACTCTTTGTAATTATGCAACAAGTTATCGATAATACCCGATAATTTTCGAACTACTCATGGTATTACTACTGAAAATGCACACAAGGCGATACCGTTAAGCACTGAAGAGGATTACAAAGAAGAAAACAATTTCAAGAATGTACCGAAACGACAATCACCGTAAACATATCGCATTCCCAATTCCATCAGCTTTCTTTCAATTCATTGCTCACACAATAGTACAAATTGAAACTCCCCTAATAGGAGAGTGCAACTAAATGGAAACAAATCGGCAGAACAGACCAAACATCGTTAAGTGGAACAAGGGCAAGGACGACTTCGTCTAAGGCTTCATGTTCGAACCTTTTAGTAAATTGATTAGGGATTGACCCAGAAATCCCCGTGAATAGTTTACACATGAATTTATGTTGGGGGTGGCTTGTATGCGAAAGGTATGAAACCAATTTATTTTTATAACTGGCTTTCGATGAACAATGGGTTTATGAATGTTTCACATATACGATATACGAAGGAGGAGTAACCAATACTGTGGGATGTGGGTGTTCGTCGTAGAACATCAAACTTCTATGGAAGCATAACTCAAAAGAGTTTTTTTTTTTGGTTTGACATTCGTCATTCGGCCATACACAAGTTGAGTAGAATGATTTTAAGTTAACTAAGAACTTACAATAACAAGACATGGGAACTTGAAATAAAAGACAGTAACAACAGGAGCAGATAGGGACACTCATTTCTGGAATTCTATCAAACATTCATACAACTTTATGCTGTTCCAACAAACCTACAGGACCCAGCGAATATAATATGGTTTCAGAAAAATGGAACACCGCCCCATTACCAAATTGATGTCCGGCAGTACCTCATCAGCATATTTCCAAATCGGTGGATAAGGAGGCGAGGATTGATGGAATGGCCAGCACGATCCCCTGATCTGACGTCATTAGACTTCTTATGGGGATATGTCAAAAGTATTTTAAACAAAACTAAACCACTTCACTTAGCTGACTTAAGAAGACGAATAATAACACTGGCGATGTCGGGGCATGGCGCAGTGGTTAGAGCGTCCGACTCTGGGTCGAAAGGTCCGGAGTTCGAGCCCCACATGCAGCTGGGATTTTTTAATTTTATTTGACCGATTAAATTATCCAAATCTCGTGGCTGGACTGGGGTGAGTCCTGCACGATTCACTGTTGCGTTCCAATTAACAGTGCTGCCCCTAAGGTGGCGCATGGAGTTAGTAACAAGTCCTTTATTCAAGATTAGGATGCTGCCATTCGCGTCGAGCATTTTGAACAACTTCGACTTTGTCATTTTTTTTCTTTCACACGTTATCAAGAAATAAATAGTACCTGTTACTTAGTTTTTGAGTGTGCTGTAGAGAATTTCTATAATCAAATGATTTTCTATTTTTAATGTTAATTTTTACAATAAATCTGAAAACACTCAATATATCTGAAACAGTTGAAGATGGGTATATGACATTGCACATGAAATATGTCTAGAGTAGTCCGAAGAATCCAAAAATTCTGAAAGTAAAAATCACTCTAAATTAAGGTATCAGAAATAATAGGTCGTGTACCACTAACAGCCCTAGATCCTTCACCATTTATTAAATGGAATATTCTGGTGAAGACTCAATACTGACTATCTCTTATGTTGTCGAATCATATTTAACCCCTACTTGCAACCTTCAGAAGTCTTCGAGAGACTTGTGTGAGCTAGGGAAGACGCAGCCCTTACCTTTTAACGTGTGATGCTATGCACGAGACCGATGACCATGCGGGGATTTGAACCCTCGACCCTTCGCTTCAACGCTCTACCAGTACGGCCACCACATCCATTATGAAATAGTAATGATAATTTATGCTCTTTCTATATAGACCAGGCAGTACTGGTGGTCTGACCTTACGCTCTGGGGAATATTGAGTCCATTGTGGAGAATGAAAAGTGTCGACTATTGGAACTACTCATTTCCCACCCTCAGGAAAATACAAGCCAATCAGCATGATTTACACCAAAGTAGAACGAGTTTCGTTTTGAAGTTTTCTGCTTCAAGCGAATCGATTATCTCCAGAAAAGAGAAGGGAAAATAGACAAAATAACACGATTGAGTCATTGAACTCTGCAGGCTTTATTTACCCAAACTATTCTGTTATAATGGATGTTCTGATCATATAGGGATCCTGAAGAATTCCCACAACTCAAGAACAGCACAGTTATCCCAGTACCCAAAGTTACAAATACTAATCAAGCTAACATTTTTCGTACAATCAATACACTACCATGCCTGGAAAAAGTACTTGAACTAACTGCACACAGGTACTTTTAGATTCTAATAGTGAAAATACTTGAACTAACTGCATACAGGTACTTTTAAATTCTAATAATGAAAATAAACTCCTAATGGAATATTGATGTGGTTTCAGATCTAATTATTCCTGTGAAACTGCTCTGCAAGTGACATTGTCAAAATGGAAAATGGATATTGATTCAAACAAGTACGTAGTAGCAGTTTTTCTTGATGTCAAGAGAGCTTCTGAAACCATAGATATTTCTATTTTACTTTCAAAATTTCAATATTATGGATTAACTGATGGACCCTACAGCTGGTTCAAAGGCTTCTTGGAGAATAGGTCACAATGTACCAAAATAAATAACACTCTTTCAACATATAAAGACATCATTATTGATGTTACACATGGCAGTGTACTGGGGCCACTATTTTTCATTTTATACCTGAAAGATATCAATTACATACAGGATTGTGAATTCATCAACCTTTTTGCAGAGGACACAATACTAACAAAAAGTGATATTGATCTACCGAATGCCATGCAAAAAATCAACCGAACACTTTGCAAAATATCCGAATTTGTCACAATCAATAAACTGAAAATTAACATAAAAAAAACAAAACATATGATTATAACTACGCAACATAAAAACAATTTGGTTGATAAAAACTTGATAAACATAGAAATCTATGGTGAAACAGTTGAATTGGTTGAAGAATTTACATATGTTGGATTTATGATAATCTACTCACTGAACCTGAAAATACACTTCAATAGTTATTTATGTACCAAGGGTATAAATGGATGTTTATGCCCTGATGGCGACGTTTTACGAACCCGAGGGCCTCTGGCCTGAGGGTATACACATCTGTTTATGCCCGCGGTACATACATAACTTTATGTCATACTAGTTCGTTATTGGAATCCAATCTCAATACAAATCAGTATTTTAAAAAATCCGGTTTGAATTAATAACATTGCCATTTTATCATAGTAGACACTATCGTTGAGGTGAAAGTTGACAAACGTAAATGTCATAAAATCACAATAATTTTTATATGTGTCAAAGGTAGAAGTCAAAATGAACGAAGATTTCGGAATTCCTGACGAAATTATTTCTCTTTATGCCCGCGCGGGCCAAAAAGTGAACTTTATGCCCGCACGGGCATAAAGTACGACATTAGATAGTTGGTAACTAAGCAATAAAAATACAATAATGAACTAGTATGACATAAATATATTTATAACAAAATTGGAAACAAACATTCTTTTTCATAATGTTCCTTATCAGTTCCAACTGTATCTCATCATTGCATTGAAAATAAAAATTGCTACAAAAGCTTGAGTTTTACGGATTTCGAGGATGTGCCCTTGATTGGTTCCAGTCTTCCGTGGGGAACCAGACGTGAAAAGTATTGAACGAACAAGAATCTTCCGAATGCGGGTACATTGATTACGGCGTACCACAAGGGTCAGTTTTGAGACCAGTACTAATTTTGGAATAATTGAATGATCTGGCGCTTCTTAATGTTCAAGGCAAGTTCACACTTTTTGCTGATAATCCCACCATCTTGTGGCACGGATAATATTCTTCAACATTAACGGAATCAGTTCAGAACGACTTTTCGTCTCTCAGAAAAATATTCACTCTACCGTCTTCACTTGTACTAGAAAGGTATGCTTAGTCTTTAAAAATCTGGATTATTCGGATAATCAAGATTATTTATAACGGACTCTAGTGAATCTCTCGACTCAAATAAAGAGGAACAATCAGCTCATAGTTAAGTTATTGCGTTTATTCAATTGATGGCAACTCATTCGCATAAAAAATAAAGAGGATTGGCCCTAAGACTGATCCTTGAGGAACACGTAGGTTAGTAATTACCGGTCACACTATATACAAATAGCAGCAAATCTTGAGTTCCTTGAAACTTTTTTTTGGCAACAGGTTTGTAAACAGGTTATTAAGTTTATTATCTGAATCAACGTCAATAAGTTGTTTTGTAAACATTTAAGAGACTAATGGCCAGTTTCACAGGTTCCAGTAAAGCTTCAGATTAATTAACTGATGGTTAGAATGTGAACCTTTCTACACCATTTAAAGAATGTCATTCACCATCTAAGTACATTGAGAAAATCTAGAGAACAACTTTTGGATGGAAAAAATACAGCTCAAGTAACATCATATCTATACAATATTTTTCGAGAAAGATGTTTATAACAATAATGATTAATTTTGCATTTTTTTTGTTACAGGTTTATAAACATGCTATTAAGTTTATTATTTGAGTCAACGTCAATAAGTCGTTTTGTGAACTTTTAAGAGAATGTCATAAAAAGCAGTAGGAAGTTTGTAAAATAGTTTTTGTCGATCGTATGAAGCGAGTTAACCCAGAACGTTACCACTCTATGATGAAGGTAACTGTTGTTAATTCATTCTAGAACAGAACCCGCAAACAAGAATTTCTCCTTCATTATCCCCATTAGAAGATAAGTCGTCTCGAAAGCTCAGAATTAACTCAGTCTAGTCGTACAAAGGCGAACAGAAATCCATTCAAAAACTTTCCATCCAGCCCTAATACGAAAATTAATATGCGGAACTAGTTTTGTATAGCTAAACTTCTCATTCTCGCGTATTAAATGTGAAAATATAATAGCGGGATTTTATTAATAAGTTTTGCTTATGGCGGTTCTCCCGCACAGACTTATATAAGCCGCCAGAGGGCGCGACGCGAGTGAAATATGACTAGACCCGGCGTGAACGGTGCACTTAGGCCGTAACGTTCGCGCGGAAAAGATTTCATTTAATTTTACTAAATGGCGTAGTTTATCACGAAAAGAGGCGATGTTGTTGAAATTGCCGAAGGTTTTCTTTATCGTGTTAAATATTCTTTGAAATTTGAATTTGTTGCTTTTTTATTTGAAATGGTTTTTGTACATTGTGAAAATCTAGAGAACAACTGACTACTATTAAATGTTGGATGGAAAAAATACAGTAGCCCTGACATGACCAGACCAATAGACATGATTTTTGTCACACGAGCAGTTTTTGAGCAGTACTTTGGAAAACTCGGAAAATCGGTATTGTAGCAATAACTTGGAACAAACTCGTAGAACGTGAAAATCTTCACAAAAAGGGTCTCTACAATATTTTTTCAAAAATTGCGTCCTATGAGAGCTAATGAGCTATAATGAATATTTTCAGATTTCCGCGAGAACAACTCGGAATATCATAAGATTTACCCCGACGCTCGACTGAAATCTCTATATCTCCTTGGTCTGGGTCAAAAATTCATAAACTGAACGGCGGTATTTTAAAGGAAAATCCTTCAAAAATTATCATATATACCTGGCGGGTATCGGCAGAAGTGGTTGTTTTTGATACTTGAAGGTGAACTAATGATCTTTGATGAATACGAAATGTAATTTTACTAATTTTTTACGTTTTCCTATCGAATCAGCTCGACCAGCTGAATTTGCTCAAAGATTCAGTATGTCAAATTTGAAAAATCAGATATAACATTCATTCCCATTTTATCTAGGGCCTAACTGAATCAAGTTTTTCTGTACCCGTTGTTTTTTAATTCGCTCATTTTTCATGACTGATGTCTTTACAATCGACGTGAAAATATCATAGTGACAAAGCGTACTTATCATTTTATTGCCAAGACCCTGTACTTTCAGAATATGTATCCTAAAAACCTCTGATGACAAAGTTTTCATTCACCATTTTCTATTTTTCCTGGATCTTTCCCAAAATACATCAAAATTCTTCCGAAAATTCTTGCGACTATATCTCTGAATTGCAGATGCTAGTTAATAAGATATTCTCTCGCGATTTTTGGAATACTCTTGAGAGATAAAATCGGCTTCGTCAAATGATTGCAACTCCCGAAGCTGTTCTTAGAATTTGCGAGAGAATTCATAACTATCCATCGTTTAAAACTTGCACAATAAACAATTACCGTGCGAATCTGAATTCAGTCCACTTAAAACTCTAAATCACACGGTTACAGAATTACTTGAGCATTTTTCGAAAAAACGTTTAGTTACCTTTTTTGTATTTTTTACGCCCTACAAGTTGTAACGATAATTCGTTTCATTCAAATAATTTTAACAATTCCATTCAAATAATCTTATTAAATGGGTTAGGAATTGTCAACTATGTTATACACTAGCCTACTCTTATAATTATACTTTCATTCATCTGTCATCACAAATACACCAACATGTATACTCCGATATCAACCATATTAATTCAGAACTTTATCCCATCTAACCGCTACGCCACTGCTAAGTCACTGCTAGTTCGAAGGGCGAATGAGATCGAGGATCGGTTGGTCTTGCGCGAAGGGCAAAAATATGAGTTTCGGACGTGGAATGCGGGGAATTGCTCTCTTGATTTCCGGCATCGTTAGCGAAAGGTTGTGAGTTTGTTTTGATTGAACTTGGAATACATTTTCTGGTAGGCCATCTTAAATTGTTTATAATATCTCTATTGGATTTAACAGATATTAGTTCTGGTTGAGTATATTGTTTTTTATTTAAATAATAGTGCTTAATTAGCATGAGATTGCTTTATCAAAGTGTATTTGCATGATTTTGGTAACGCCATACTGCATGGTTTGAAGAAATATTTTTGATTATTCCATTGTGTTCTATTAGCCATCGATCAATTTCAAATGTGTTTTCGTAATTTAGAGGTCCTAGTCCGACTTTTTAATATCATATTTTTGGTCTTTTCATATTAGAAGTAAATTTCATATTTTCACTTTTAGAGGTTAAAAATCCTATTTTTCCATTTATTTAAGTAATCGCTACATAGTATTAATTTTAGAGGCTTTTAATAAATTCAGGACTCAATAAATAAATTATTCAATAACATATTTTTGTCCTAATTGATTTTTGGAAGACAGTGTACCTGTAGAGAGGTTAGAGTTGTATTTGCTGATTCAGTTTCTACGCTTTGTCAAATTTCAGGTACCAGATAATTGGTAATTTCTTCTTGTGGATGACTCCCATCAACTAGCAGTGTGACGATACTATTACCACCAAGAGATAGGGTAGAGTTGAACCTTGTAGAGGAGAAGTGGGTTGATTGCTTGTGACTTCCAGGCGGAACGTTGGCAGAACAATTCTTCAGGTGAGCATTTCTTTCTATACTGCTTGTTCAGTTATTATCTTTGAGAAATAAATGCAAGCTTGACAGAGTTTGTTCTCTGGCCTGTGGAGTTGCACCACACTCAACCACGATTCTGCCTTTGTAGACGAAAGCACTTATTTCTGCTTCGTAGACAAGGGTATCGTCTCTTGGTTCAATTGTTTGTTAATTACAATCGTACTCAATCAGATATCTGTAGATTAGGTATCTTCAAGGTCTACCAGGTAGTGTTTCCTTTTAGTCAACCAAACGTGCACCAACCTTCACTTATCGAGCATAGTTTTATGTAGGACTTGCCACCTACTTTATCTTTCTTTCTCTTACATATTTGAAAGTCAGAAACCATAGATCGTAGTTTCTTTGAATTCAGAATAAGTATTCAATCTTTGCGAAGGACTTATCACCTTCAATTCTTTCTTTATATCTCTATATTACTGTTTCTCTCCTTTCTTTTCGAAAGGGTGTAATTATCATTTATAAGTATTGTTATCTAGTACTCTTATGGTACATTAAATTATTTATCATTATTACCCTTCTGGTACATACATTTCTGGTAAATTAACAATTTATCAAGGATATTTCTTTATCTTCTATTATTATACTGTAATAATTCCTTGGAAGGATTTCCAATGTTTTTCTTTTAAATATTTCATCTACAAATATTAATTATCAACTTTAAATAGCTTCACAACTATTATTTCCATTTATTTGGAGAATAGTTATTTTTTTATTGATATTTATTTAACTATATTGAGCATTCTGAGTTGAATGTTTGAGTAGTTTTCCCAATCATATTTCAAGTGTTGAAATTTTGTTTTTTCATAAAATTCAGAATATAATCTTGCGGTACTAAGGATATCCTTGTCCCCCACCATATTGTAACTATCGAATCTGATTCCTTTCGTCTGCTTCTCATGTCCTCGAGGAAACCATACATTGGATGAAGGACTGGTACCACTAGGAGATCCCATAGTTGTCAAACACAGATCCGAGGGGCTCAATTCTCAGTCAAGCCAAGTCAACGGGCAATCTTCGTGAAGACCAACCATAACTAGTAAGGTCGAAGTCCATACGAGACAACTACCAAGTCTCTGACTGACTAAGCCAAAGACGATCCAACAACAACTCGTCGTAGGGATCATCGACGCTAACCCAGCCTCCAGGTATTATCAAACAGGACCATCTTCGGTTGAATCAGATTTGTTTTCAAAAGTGTAAATATTCTGAATTTTGTAGCCTTCAGCTTGTTAATTTTGTAGCCTTCAGCTTGTTAATTTTGTAGCCTTCAGCTTGTTAATTTTGTAGCCTTCAGCTTTTATAAAGTTTTTTTGAAATAAAGTTGTTAATTGTTTCTTTGCATATTTATTCTGCCTTCACAATCAAGCTAGATACAAATATCTCCTATCTTCGGTTTTGTCTTTTACAACCTGGCGCCCAGATTATCTGAACTAGTCAGGTCAACTGGTGCCCTATTCGTTCAATAGTTAAAAAATCTCTGTAGTACGCTATTGAGCAATCAGTAGTTGAAACTTATCCACACCCTCACCGTATCGATCTGAGCAGCCTATCAGCCTAAGTGTTAACTTTCCATAATTTAAAATCAGGATTTATTCCAAATTTGTAAATTGAAAATTTATGAGGTTACAAAGTTTGTTTCTACATTAAATCGAAATATTCAAGCCCTTCCAAGTTATTGTCGGAATATCGATTTTCCGAGTTTTCCCGGGAATTTTCCCCACTTTGTAGAACAATTTGTTTTCTTAAAGTACTGTTCATTGTCAGTTTTTAGTAACATTTTGGCTGCAGCGACGGGACTAATACGCATGCCAAGGAATTAGTATTTGGGATACACAAAATGTGCCACGGTACATCTCGAAGAGAGAACAATACAAGTAATTCAAAGATAACGTTCAGCCTGAAACAAAAGTATCCAACTCCATCTTAGTGCAGTATGGTTGGAACAATGCTGGTTTCATGAGGTAAAAGAATATCTCTGCTGCAAGTATGAACACGAACTCTGACAGAACCGGTCAGAGTTCCGATTCTACGAGTGAAAACGAGTGAAAACTCGAAAAATTATGTTTCATAGGGGATTGCATTCAAATTGTTTGTTCCACAGTGACATTTGCCCAGACGAAAGAAAGGCTGTGGAATTTTGAGGAATTGGATGGTAAAAAGTCCTGCATGGGAGCTTCTTTAAGAATCGTCAAAGACGTTCTTTTATCTGAAAATATAAGTCAGAGACCAATGAATTCATAATGATTTCCAACACTCTAAAGGGCTACAGTATACCCTGAACCAAAAATATTGTTTCAAGAGGACCACACGAAAATTGCAGAGATATTCTTTCTTGTCTTAAAACAAAGTATTCTGCCTCATGTCAAGTAGTTCATAAAGTATCCTCAGAAGAAGATGTTATTAGGTTATATAAGTTTTTGAGTATTTGGGTTAACTATGTGGGTTTTTCTTGGTGCGGCTCTCCCATATAAATAATGATGATTCCAAATGGACATCTTTCAACCACCAACGATCCTATTTACCAGGTAGAGAATACATTTTCAAGACTACTGTACATTCTTCAATGAGACAGAGAAACTGCGGGATACCTCAGAGTTCAGTCCTGTGTCCAGTTCTTTTTCTACTATACAGTGTGTGTCATAATAAATGCGCAGGACTTCAGGATGTGATAGCTCGTCCAAAAATATGAAAAAAAGTTTCTATTAACTTACCCTCTAAAATGCACCATTTTCGAGATACAGGGTGTTGAAATTTAAAAAAAAATTATCGTTTGAATATTTTCTGGAACCGTTTATCGCACAGACAACAGATTTCGTAGGCATTTTCTACTCATAATAAACTATGTTTTGTGCGGATTTTTTATTTTTTCAAATTCATAATTGGTGAAAATTTTGAAGGAGTAGTGGGTGATTTTTTTCTCCAACTTCTACGCCACTGAAAAAAGTATTGTTTTGAGCGTCCTGTATGAACCGCCAATGTTTTCTACACAAAAAAGGTATTCCTGGTCATAAGCTCTAAAGTTGACCGTTTTCAAGAAAAATGAACTTTCATGTTGTTTTTAAATAATGTTTTTTCCTCGAAAAAATGCTGCGTGCATTGAAGCTAACGGCGGACAATTCCAACAATTCAACTGAGTATGATTGTTATTGTTTTTTATTTATTTTGCAATTAAGAAGTCAACGTTTGGTTTTGTTACTTGTTTTAACGTTTAAATAAATTTTGTATACCTAATTAGGAAAAAAATTATTTAAAAAAATGTTTTTCAACATGAAAGTTGTTTTTTTTTTAAAAACGGTCAACTTTAGAGCTTATGACCAAGAGTACCTTTTTTGTGTAGAAAACATTGGCGGTTCAAGTAGGCGGCTCAAAATCATACTTTTCCAGTGGCGTAAAAGTTGGAGAAAAAAACACCCACTACCCCTTCAAAATCTTCACCAATTATGAATTTTAAAAAATAAAAAATCTGCACAAAACATAGCTTATTTATTATGAGTAGAAAATGCATTGAAAATCTGTTTTTTGTGCGATAAACGGTTCCAGAGATATTCGCAAAAAACTATAATTTTTTTAAAATTTCAACACCCTGTATCTCGAAAATGTTGAGTTTTAGAGGGTAAGTTAATAGAAACTTTTTTTCATATTTTCGAACGAGCTATCACATCCGGAAGTCCTGCGCATTTATTATGAAACACCTTGTATATTAATGATATAACCAACATCAATATCTCAGGTAGGTTCACACTATTTGCAGATGATACGTCCATCACATGGCTCAGCAAAAATACTGATGAATTCATAAAGTTGTCAAACGAAGATAAAATTAAGAAACTTCGACTTCTTTGATCCACATCCAGGAACAAATGTCAGATGTATAATTGATTGGATGAATTCTTGCGGTTTTTTTTGTCACCATCAAAAAGCCAAGCAACTGTTGGCACGGTTACAGTTTGGATGGGCGTCTGACATATTCGGACGGGCGTTTTCAGTGAGAATTCTTGACCTTGTTTGGGATCGCAAGTTAAAAAGTAAGACCCTCGTCGTATCAGCTCTCTAATGCCGAATTCTAAGGTCACTGCCTGGGAGATGGAAGTGAGGTTATCAAAATAGACCGATATGTTAACTCTTGGTCTACTTTTCTGTTTTTGTTTTTTTGTTGATATTTTCATCAACCGATTGCACCCCTACGCGTAACCCTTAGTAGAGAAGAGACCTAACACTATTGCACCATCACCAGTATTGCTCTCAAAGCCATCAGTGTATGAAGCGAAGTCGTGTCTGGCCTGGGAGGTATAATCTCCTGACTAATCAGATCTCTCTTCTACTAATATTTGGGGTACTAGAGAGACTCATGTCATACCAAGTTGTTAAATCAGATAATACACAACATATCGGTTTTCCACCAATAACAGTAGAATGTTTTTGTGGTATTCTTCTCTACGATAATATGAAGTGTAAGGTGAAGTATTTACATAGACCCATAATAGAGATCGGGCATGCTAACTGTTCAAGACCAGGAATTCTTACTTTCCCTTTAAGCTGGAGTTCTGGAGTCCATCACACAGAACCCCCTCACATAGAAGTGTTCAGTGTGCAATGTTGACCACTGAACCACTTTTCTCAGCTCCTTCAGTGTTTGGCATCCGAAGCCAAGAGATATAGGGCGAAGTTTGAAATAGTGGTTTTTCGTATTTTACATCTTTATTGTTGTTGCCACGTTGCTTTACTACCGGCCACGTATTGTTTTCACAGAATTCATGGAAAAATCTTGGATATGAAGGTTACCAAATGATCTTCCAAAAAGAACTTTGATCTGTATGAACGCAGTTCAAAATTTGTTCGAAAATATACACATTAACCTCAACTTCATAACAGTGTCACCATCTTCAGATTGGTAGAGGCGTAACATATCACCAAGTGTTGCCATGAGGCTACCGACGGATACTGATTCCGTTGTGAATTATCCTCCCTCAAGCAAATATCATTCAATGAGTCTGACGTAGCGAAAGGAATATCACCCGAAATGAAGAGAATAAATGGATATTTCGAGATGAATTCCGTAGACTCCACCAAAACGATGATTCTGATTTTAGATGAACTCACGGGAATGATGTATTCTCCAATCATACTGGCAGAAACAGCCGAACGAATGCAGAGGACCGGTCGTTTCTGTTCACTTCGACTGCTCAGGGCACATACTTGTTGGATTAAATAACCTCTCATTCTTTCGATGCGGAGAGTGGTTGTTGGGTAATTGGCACCACCGCACCATCAGAATATATCGGAAGTTTGGCAAATGAGCCGAACAAGAACATTTATAGAGTTATCATAAACACTTTTTGTTTCAAGCAACTGAGAAACCGGATCATCCAAACTGTTCACGGAAAACACTTTATGTGTACAAGCTCAACCTTTTCCCTAGAATTGTTTGAGAAACTCGAAAAATAACAATTAGCCTTAATGAGACGCAGTCTGTTATTTTTAGACATTCTCCACGTAGAACATATCTATCGCAACTGGTTCAACGTGTGAATGAGTGAATTTTAAATTGGAATGGAATATTTCAAGCGGTGATGCATGCAGCGATTTGCATGTCTTTTATAAATAGATTGAAAACATAGAAACATTCCAAAAATATGGATAGCACAGTGCACAACAATTCATTGAAAAATTATGAATATCGGTTTATTGTTTAGAACATATATGTTGTCAACATGGTCAGTATCTTTCAGGTTAGATTTGCTTTGAATTTCGCAAAATAAACAACAACAAAATAAAATTCTTGTCGCATTGCAATTGAAGAGAAATAGGGCTACCTTGAAATTAATGTAAAAATCACCACAGATGAAATTTAGTAGACAAACTGAAACTAGCAATTATCTCAGACAATATTTATGAATTCAAGTTAAGTGAAGTGTAGACTGCCAAAACTATTCCTCAATTTATTGAAGACTTAGAATAGGTTATTTCCAAATCATTTCAATATAAGAGTTAATTACAATATTTTTTCCGTCTACCTCACTCTTGTTGAAATAAAGAAATTCTAAAATTTATTTCTTGCAATAAAGTTAAAGATGCTACTTTAGAAGTTTCTGCAATTTCTGGCAACATAAATTTATCGGCAATAACCATTTTATCTTTCATAACATCTTAATTCGTACACGTCTATTCAACAATGATGGATTCATAAAGAAATCGACAGATCGACCATTAATAGGGGTCATTGATGGTCGATTTCTCGAAATCATCCATTAACAAATCGTCCATTGATAGGAGGCATTAATGGTCGATTTCATTCGCATTGAAGAACATTAAACAGACACGTTAATATGAGGTAGGAGGAAATCATTATTTTATTTCTCTTTTTAAAAAGTATTAGTCCATATTAGCCAGTAGCAGATTTACATGACTAAGTTCCTTTCAAGCGACAATTAGTGGAATGCATTAGAGAGTTGTATTATCAAGCTTCGTGAACGTCAACTATGGTTCCGTGGTGGGCATGAGCAGCGGTAGCTTTTTAGGCACGAAAAAAAAATTTAGTCATTTCTTCCTACCTGAAAACATGTTAAATTGTCGCTTACCCAATATTTCGAAAAAATAATACAATCAGCTGACTATAACATGGTGTATTATACGTCAGCTGGTCGTTCGAACACGAAACAAAAATTTACACTCTCAATGATTTGCTCTCAACTAAAAATTTACCTGATGGTAGCTTATAAGCAACTATGGATACATGTCAGCTAGCTGTATCTCGGTGGAAATACCGTCAGCTGATGCTTTGAAAGTTATAACGGAGGAATTAGGCAGGAGCATATATCGCCTATTCAAATGCATCACCTGACAAAGTTTCCCTCGACATACCGCCAGCTGATTTTTTTTATTAGTTACAGCAGTATATTAAAAAACAGTTTACAAATTTTCATCTGGGGGGAAATGACCTATCTTAAATTATTCTCTGAAGATTTTTATTAGAAGTTATTTCTAAAGATTGAAGCTACACACGCTAGCATAACGTAGAGTTTAAAAATGTACGCTTGGAGGAGATAAGTTGTACCTATGATCTGAAGTAGAAAAGAAGGCTGCGCTAGCATAGAAGGACAAACGTTGTCAGACGAAGAAAGTGCTCAACAAGCATTAGTAGTTACCGTTAAATATCAAATAAAAATTTCTAATATAACGCCTTTCCTTTTGCAAAAAAAGAAGTTCTCATTCAAAATCATTCAATGAAGATGATTAATTAGATAATCAAGTGCAGTGCTACATTGATTGTTAGAAAAAATAATAAATTAGCTGGACACGAAACGTAATTCCTACACAGCAAACATTTTTGTACAGATGATGATGAAAATATCACAGCAGACAGCTCTGACAGTGAATCAGAAAGAGATGAGAGTGACACAAGCCGAAGCGGGAACAAAAATCATTGAATTACGTTGTTATTTTTAAAAACTTTTTTGTAATAAATAATAACCGAGTAGGTAAGTTATAATACACTATGAATTGATTAATCGACTCATATCAATATTTCTTAAGTTATTTAATTATATTCTTATTACTTTTAAAGTATTTATATGGAATATTTATTTCATTGGAACACTCCTATCGGAGCGTAATGCTGAATAATTTAAGATAGGTCATCTCCTCCCAGATGAAAATTTGTAAGGTGAATGTAAATACAATGCTGTAATTAATAAAAAATCAATTGGCAGTGAGACAGCTGACGCATTTAAATAGGCAATAGATGCTCGCGCCGAACTCTTGCGTTATAACTTTCAAAGTATCAGCTGACGGTCTTTCCATCGATATACAGCTGACATATAAATTTTATCCATAGTTGTATATGAGCTACCATCAGGTAAATTTTTATTTGAGAGGAAATCAATAAAAGTATAATTTTTTTTTGGTGTTCGAGCAACCAGATGACGTATAATACACAATGTTATAGTCAGCTGATCGTTTTCTTTCTTCGAAATATTAGGTTAGCGACAATTTAACATGTTTTCAGGTAGGAGGAAATGATTGAAAATATTTCTTTTCCTTCGTGCGTAGGAGGCTACCGCTGCTCATGCCCCCGCAGAACCTAGCTGATGTCCACGGAGCTTTATATATCAGAGAGTTGTATTCTCTCTGATGTATTCCACTAATTATCGGTTGAGGGAGAATAATTGAAAAAAAATTTACCTGGCTCCTGGACTATATAAAGTAGAAAGTATTTGTATAAATACAATAACAAGAAAAGCGTCACGAAGAACATGAGTTTTGTTATGTTACGTTATTTTTAGTGGTTAAAGAGTTTGTCTCTATTTTTGAAGGCGGTTATTGAATCCTTTCCCCAGATAGTTTTCACTTACAGTTCCTTCCTAATCAGTATCAGGGAAATCCATTATCACATACACGCCTTGAATACCACTCAAAACATCACCCATTTCTCATATAACACTAGCGATAAATATCCCAAAACAGGCGACAAACGAACGCGTCAAACCACCCTAATAATGCACACTTCGGTGACAAACGAACGTCGAAATACAAAGTAGCTTTCAGGCGAGCCAATGCCAGAAGCGCACTGAAAATAAACAACTCTAATTGTACCATATGTTCGGCTTCTCTCCAACAGCTGATCTCACGTAAATGGCAAAAAGTTTTCCAACACGAAGGCTTACAACCATTTAGAGACAAGACGATATTTATTCAACTAGTTTTTTGCCACGATCATTGTCTTTCCGACGTGTTTTATGAGGCTGGTTATTAGCATTGGTACGTTTTGTTATTCAGCAGGAGAAGCGATTAAACTGGTGCAGGATATTAGATGAAACCAACACTGGAACTTGAATCCTTCAGAAGTATTTCTATTGAGGTGTTGCTCAGTGATTTCGGAAGCAAATCCGAAGGAAACTTATCGATTCAATTTAAATACGTTAAGGTTCATATAAAGTCAAATATTTCGCATTTCTGAACTGTAAGATGGCACTGACAAGACATGTTTTTCATACCATAGTGACAGCGATCTTCTATAATATTTCCAAATAAATTACAGTTTTCTGCTGGAATGTCTGCCGAATATCCAACGGTAAACCCTACTACTAATGCATTGTTGCCAAATCTCAACATTATTCAGAGTACTGCGAAATAGCCCACAGGATTATTAATTATTATCTGATATTAACTGTGGTAATGTGATTCAATGCATTATGTAGCTATATTGTCAAGGGGGGTGTGAGAGAAAAAGTGAGCCGCCATCTTCTCTCTTCTATTATTCCTTCCATTTTGAAGGGGACTACTAACGATTGTATCCATATCTTCTCTACCGTTTGTAATTTGGTGGTTTATTTCATTGTTTTTCGGAATTATAAAAACAAAAAAAAAATTATGAGTTTATTGATGTTCTTGGGCTACGTTTTCAGGGTTCTTTCTTTCTTTTCTTCTCTTCTCCAGCTCTTCGTATAGGCTTATTGTTCAGTGTTCTACAAAATATTTCAGTTTTGCACATAGAAATATAATACTAGACTAGAGCGCCAAACTCTCCTTCCGAGATTCAGTTAAATGACCCCTCATAGGAAACGATGACAAACTATCGCACTTGCGCATTATTGCTTTGTCTGGTCACGTCGTTGCCAAGTTGTTTTTTATTTTTTCGTGTTCCATATGAAGTTCGGAATATCGTCAGTGGTTAGGGCAGGTAATTGTGGGAAGTCCAGTAAACTTGGCAACACTGCCTTAAAATGCTATCGTGACGTATCAAGCGAAGAAAGATATCAGTGTCGGCTTCCGAGATTTGGGCGTTGGCTTTGTTACTTGTTAGGTTTGAGCATTCAGCAGTTGTTGATACCTAGGTAGTTTGTTTTCGTTGCCATTTGTGTTGTTTTCTGAGTTTTCCCTTGTTGTTTCTGACGTTCCTGTAGTTTGGTTGCGAAGTTTCACTTCCGAAGTGCTTGGACAAATAATAGAGACAAAATGAAGTGCATGGTTCTCTGTTGTGAAAATAAAGGAAAAATTCTGTTATAAATATTTGTATTTTCCTTGACAGAAAAATCCGGCAAGTTCTTGCAATTACTGATAATTTTATGCCAAATGAAACAAATTTTTTGGAAACCTTCATTCACCAAACTTCCTCAATATTATTTCAGGATGAAAAGTTATTCAGCTCAATAAAAAACCACATTTTCGATATATCTCCCTATGAGGTGAGTCACAAGATGAAAATAATAAAAGCAATAACAAGAATTTACACCAGAATTAGATTTTTCAATATTGCGATGTCGCAAACTGAGAAAATCAGAGGTGAACTGAAGAGGAAAACACTCACAAAATTAATTCTATTTTCTCACCAATAGATTTTGAAACAAAATGCAATTTACGTGTGATAGAAATATATAGAATATAAGTAAAATGTATTTATTGAGAATTATTATAGTCCTTTTTCCTCCAATCCTACCATTTCTCCTTATTTAAAACAAAGTGAAACAAATATCCTGTAACATTTGACAATTTGAATTTTTGACTTTTCATATTTATTTCTCTCAACATTCGATAATCTACTTCTGATTACAAAAAATGCCATATGAATTTAATGCGAATCAACAACATTTACAATGATAAATGAGAACCTCTGGCCGAATGCAAAAATGTAGTATTTTACCAGAGTAACTATATTTAGCAGATTTTTACCCAATTTTATATCCAATCAATAACATTTCTGTTCTTCAACAAAAATGGTTGAAGAGTGATAACAAGAGTCAACAAGTAGAACTCATGTAAAAAAAAATTGTAATGCCTTGTCAATAAAAGCCTTCATTATTATTATTATTATTATTACATACTTTTTCGCATTAATAACTAATTAATCAATTTGTAGATGTAGATTCTTTCATCACATAATGTGATTCAAAATCACCACTTACATTGGGTTCTTAATTGATTCAACTCACATCATTATTCATAACAAAAGCATTTGTAATCTCTTGAACACAAAGGGCTCAATACCCAAATTTCTCAAATATTCATAAAAATTACCTTCAATATTCAGAATTTCGAAAATAAAAAATATGCCTACCTCAAGAAAGTGTTCCTCACTCTGATTTGGATTTCGAGTATAATGGGCTCAATGGTTTAGGCGTGAGGCCGATGGACACACAATTTAGTTTTTTTCTGAGTGGAATAGAATCAATTCTTATCAAATTTGGATTTTTTGACGATCACAATAATTTCTCCCTACTTGCTCGCGAGGAAGCACAAAATAGAAAACCTACACTCAATATTTATATTTTAAAAAGTCAATTATTGGTTTTCTGTATATATCATTAAAGGAAAACTCTATTTTATTGCAAATGCTTTTAACGAAAACTTATACCAGATTCAGAAATAGGAAGTCAAAAATCCTAAGACCGTCCCTGGCGACACTTGCGCTCTATTGCGCAAACTCATGGATTGGTGTATCTGCCGTAGAGGGACCACGTTATTCTGAACTAATTGGCGTTCTAGTCTAGTATTATATTTCTATGGTTTTGCAGTATCTCCGTTTTTTTTTTGTGAATGTAGACTTCGCGGGCCTCATTACTGTTGATTAGCGACCTCTACAGAGCCTTGTCAGTGAATTTAACAGGGTCTCACATTTTTCAGAAACAGCGATGTATTTTCCTTGTCTGCAAATTTTGGTTGATTTGCAGAACATCCAGGCTTACCATGGATAGAGACCTCCTTTTGTTGTAAGAGGGGTTAACTTTTCAATCGTTTTCAGTGTTTCCAAAGGTGGGGACCATTTTCTTCAAAGCTGGTTCATTCTTTTTCTTAGATTTTGGTTTATTGGGCTTCCAGTTCACCTGTATATTATTTTTGTATTCATTTGACTGAAACCCTACCATGGCAAAGCTGTAGCTTTTGATCGGAATGATCAAATTTGGAAGGGGGCAGTGACGCCTCTGTAATCTGCTTCCTGGACCACAATGTAAAGAACAGCTCCGGTTGCGTCATTTTGTCATGACTGGAGTATTCAGATGAACGATTCGACAAGAAACGTTTCAATAATTCGAATGGTGCTAAGGATTGCGAACCATGGAGCCGTGGAGAATTGTAACGCCTAGAAAATGTTACAGGGTTAGGTTGGTGGAAATAGACTACCCACCATAAAAAGTACTATAAATATTTGCTGTAAAATAAATTCTGGATGCAATTGTACATATGCATTCTTCATGTGATCAAAACTCTGTGCTCTTGCCTTTCACATATCGCATCTCACACTATTACTGGCAAGATTCAACCCCTTCTGCTCTTTTTCAGAAACCCCACTAGTTTTATTGACAAATAGATAAATTAGTCAATGTCTAGAATAGAATAAAATCCACCCCTAGCAAACAACACCGAATGAAATAGCGTTTTTTTCACAACACCCCACATACCGATACTGTAACGCCCTTTCGCTGTCTTCCAAAATTTAAATACAGGATTGCCAACGCTGGATTTTAAGAGAGTTCAGCTCGGTGTAATCTGATTGGGGACTCAACGGATCCGGAGGTTTACGCTGAAATCATATTATGGAATAAAGTTAAAGGCGATTAGCGATGTGTACTAGGAAGGTATCCCTTCTGTAGTACATGCACGAGGATGCGGTTGGGTTCGGTTTGTTGAATGAATGTTTCGGATTCTATAAGGGTATTGTGTCGGTTCAGGTATGCTTTGTATGGCAACAGAGGCGTTTCTGATAGGAGGATAATGGGACAAGATGAGTAGGAGAATAGAAAACTTTATGTGGAATGTTCCAAATCTGATAACCTACAAATTGTAGAGAATAGAAACTTTTATGAATGAGGACCTTCCCGTACACTTAGACGGTATGTTAATCCATTAACTGATTTAATTCAATCTTGCATTTAACCCCTATACAGGGTGGCACATCGAAAACTTAACATGGGGGTTTTCGGAACTAATATCGTAGATCTGGAAAAAACGATCGGACAGGTTGATTTTAGTTTCGAGAGGGACATTGTGCCCTCCTACATGCAGCACAGTCTCGTCAACCCTCGAGCAGTAGGGTGAACAACCCTGAAATTTGAATAGGGAAGAGGAGTCTTATGATGGCATATCGTTTGAAAGCCCTTTGAATTCTCGGAATAACGGTCGACAGTTTTTCAAACGGAAATGAGCCATAATTGGGTTGAGAGTAAAATTCACTTACATTATTCTCATCTTAACAAATGCTCGAAATGCGCACCTCCAACTTCCATGCAATGATACAGATTTTGTTGAACAGGTTTCGTACATTTTGGAGCCTGTCTGGGGTGATTCTGCGACATTCTTCTGTGATTTGTTGCCGTAAATCTGCTAGTAAAGCTGGTGGTGTAGCAAACATTTTGGTTTTCAAATGACCCCACAGAAACGAATGTAAGGGAGACAGGTCTGGTGATCGTGGGGGCCATTCAATAGAACCTCGCCTACCAATCCAATGACCATGGAAGTGTTGATCTAAATATGGCCGAACAGGCATAGCATAATGCGGAGGAGCACCATCTTGTTGAAATATCAACTGATCTTCCAGAAAATGATGGTCATTTTCAATAATGTTCGTTAACATTGGTTCAATTGCGCCTTCAAGCAGTTCCAGATACATTTCCCCAGTTAGATTGCCTTCTAAGAAGATAGGGCCGACGATACGATCCCCAAAAACACCGGCCCATACGTTTAATTTTTAGGGATATTGCGTATGTACATCATGAAAAATATGGGGATCAGCCCAAGATCGACAATTATGGCGATTAACTATTTATTTATTTTAAAAAAAGAATATTAATCGCAAAACCATTGTTTATATAGAAGATAGTTGATCAACCTTATGGAATTATAATTGTATCAAAATGGATGCGACATGTAGATGGCGATAGTAAGCTCGCATCCAAGTCATGTCGTAACTTCAGTGATCTGGCCTCCAAGTCATGTCGTAACTTGATCGAAACAATGGGACAGCATTAAAATCAGGGTTTTTTGAAGAAACCTGCATTAAAATGACGTTAAATATTCATGTTCTATCGTGGTGGCATTTAACATGTGTAAATTCATCATGAATAATAAATAAAGAGGAAATAAAATCTTCCAATTTACACAAAAAAAATATATATATATACTTGTAACGTGCTTACAATTGTTTCGACACACGGTGTCATCATCTGAGCGAGTTATCAACTAAAGAAACGTCAAAATCACCTTCTTAAATATTAAAATAACATGCATGAAATTTCACTAATGACAATTGCAGGTATGAAATTTCCTAATGACATATAGCTTGGATTAGGGAGCATTTGAGTAGTTACTAGTGAGATAATTAATTATAGGTGAATTGTACAGGTCAATTTGGTCATTGAGAACTAAATTGCTATTGTTACGTAAATGTTTCTTGATTTCTATGTATTCTAATATGTTTAATTTTTGACCTTTAGGTTGAATATGCAAAATTTCAGGATTTTGTGTGAAGATATGGTTATTGCCAATAAGGTGGTTGGCATAGTTTGAGTCCTGTTTATTTAATCTGTTACTTCTCAAATGCTCACCGAATCTTTGATTAAAACTACGGCCTGTCTGGCCTATATATAATGCATTGCAATCCTCACACTCAAGTTTGTAAACATGAAAAATATTCATGTTTGTAACTAATCACGCTAGATGACACTCGCGTTTGCGTCCAACACCAATTACACAGGCATTGACTAACTATCTTACTTCTATATAAACAATGCTAAAACAAATGTTGAACAGACACTGAGGATTTGCAATCACCTGCTCACTTAGTACCTCACAGAATTGTAAACGCCGATCAAAATCATCTTCATTCAGTTCGTGTGTTAATTTAATTTTACAAGGATGGAATTCATATAGTTTTAAAATTAGCTGAATGCTAGTTCTTGAGATACCGGAAACAGTTGCTAGCTGTCTTGTACTCAACGTATTGCTAATCTCAACATGGCCCAAAATTGCCACTGTTGTCGCCTTATTTCTTACTGGCATGGCGGTTCGATTTGCCGTTTTTCATTTGCTACCGATCCCGTTTCTCGGAATTTTGATACTAATTCAGACACATACTGCCGCGACACAGTCCTGCCATATTGTTGATTGAACCGTTCCGCAGCCCTTTTCGCACATCTATTGTTTTCATAATACAGTTCAATCAACGCAACCCTCTCTGCCACTGTATACACCATTGTTTCGTTTTAATTTCGACGTACGATACCACACACGAATGAAACTCACTTGTAGAACACACGTGAAAAACAGAAACTGCATGCTCTATCTGTTTGTTCTATTTTATAAAAATATTTTTATGGGTACCACGAAATAAACTGAGCAAAAACATTCACAGTCGCGTAACCAATAAATGATTGATTGCAAAAACAAATTAGTTTTACAGAGTCGTACAAGTAAGCTCTTAACTATCGTACAAGTTTATTCTTGAATTTATTTTTCCCAAACGGTTCATCCCAACTTCAAAATCGGGACGCAGTTGGATAGAGAACTTAACGGGCTTAACTCCACCATTACTCCCAATTCAAATTTTAGGGGTTGTTCACCCCACAGCTCGAGTGTTGCAGTGACGGTGGTGCATGTAGGAGAACAAAATGTCCTCCTCGAAACTAAAATCGATCCGTCCGAGGATTTTTCCACATCTGCGATATTATCACCCAAAACCCCGATGTCAATCAAGTTTTCGATGGGCCACCATGTGTGTATATCGAAATGAGATACCAATTTCCTAATGGTCAACTAGATTACAATTAATTGAAAAATTGATATCTATCTCATCGTTTGAACTTGGGCCTATCATTAATACAAAAAACTAATACCGTTCATCCCAAATATATCAATGTTCTCAATCACGTTTCTGGCTGGAATTTGGTGTAATTTATGTAAATGGGTGGCAATCCCGGATCACTGAATCAACAGCGTCAAGCATTGACCAGAATGTTTCCAAATGAGGTTCGAATGTCTCCAATGATAACACTGTCTCGGACCAGAGAAAAGTCCTGTTTAATTTTGACACTACGTCTATTCGAAAAATTTAAGTTATAAGGTATTTGCATGATACAGATACATTAATAACAATTAGACTGAAAAATAATTATTCAGATTGATAGGAAGCCATCTAAGCACTGATGTGCATGTATTATGTCTTCCGGTACCAATTAAGCGACAACATATTTCAATCATAGAGGTTTAGCGTGGGAGCTAATTAACTGATTAATTGGATCAAAAAGGTGATTTATTTTTATATTTATTATATATAGCAACTTTTTAATATTTCACTATGAGTAAGTCAGTGCAACCGCAATTCAGCGGTTCACATGAAAGTTCATAAACACTTAGTTGGTTGATCCACGCTAGTCAAGCTGAATGTGATGAATTTATCTTTTGAAAGTTGAGGCTGAGCAAACTGTAATGTAGCCATAGTCAGACTTTTTTCGGCTTTTCTATACATCCCGTCCCCAAGAATCCTCACTGAAAACGATTGCCGTATCATCTGCATAAAATACTAAGTGGCCTTGAAATTCTTTCAGATTTGCAATTTTATTAATATATACCAAGAATATATACCAAGAAGAGAATTCCTTGTGGTATTTTCGACTTTGACTCTCTGGATTCCATCTGTTAAATACCCTATCAAGCCTATCTGATATCACATTGTGAGGAACAGTATCAAAAGCTTTGGACAAATCGAGAATTATTTTCTTGACTTGTCCAAATCTACCACTACCACCTGAATAAGATCTATAGCTGCATATCCCTTGCTAGTATTTTTTTAAACCTAAATTGTCTGTCAGCACGTTTTGAATTCCAAAATGGTCTACCAGTCTATTTTAGAGACATTTTTCAACATTTTTTGCTAAATTGCCTATCAAAGATATAGGTCTGTAATTGCAAGTATTTTTATAATCTCCTGCTTTATGGATGGGGGTAATCATAGATTATTTCCACTGACTTGGGATTACACCGCTTGTAAATGATTGATAATGTGAGTCAGGGATAGAATGATATCAGTAGGAATGAACTTTATCAGTTTGACGGAAATACCATCTTGACCTGCCGCAGTGGTCATTGTTAGTGACGGGTTTCAGAAATATGGAAGATGACACATTCTGTTTTGACAATATTCTATTTAATGCGAGCATATCAGTAGCTTTTTTATTTTTTAACATTCATTTTCCACATTAACAAAGTAATCGTTGAAAGTATCAGCTTTTTCTTTATTGTCCTTTAGTTCCATTTGGTCCTTGTTCTTTATTTTTTTATCACTCAGTCCCTCTTTCTTGATTTAGAATTTAAAGCCCAATTTATTGTTTCCCAAATTTTTCTGTAATTATTTCCAGCTTCTAGAATTTGTGATTTGTAGTACTTATTTTTCGTTCGATTCAGTAGTCTATTTACTATATTTCTATATTGTGTATATCGTGCTTTTATCTCTGCTGAAGAATGTATATTCAATTTCCTCTTCAAGTGATACCTATTTTAATAATAATAATAATAATATTTATTCAGCTCTGAGATCGTTACATTAACAACACAAAGAAGTTTGTAAACATAAGACCTATTGGCCTTGTCAAGAAGAACAAATGTAAGGGTGGATTTAGTCAACTTTAGCACAAGCATTATCATAAACATAACAGTAACATCAAAGGTTTTTAGCATAAACTTAACATTGTTGTATAAATAGAGCCCCTTTGATATAACAGATTCAACTTTCGCTTTTGACATATATTTAATCACAATTTTAAAATGAGTTGACTAAATGCACCTTAAAACATATAAAATACATATAAAAAGTGTCTGATTGATTTCTATCTAAAGTCTCAACAACATTTATTCTGTCATAATATAGTGAGTAGCTAAGACATTAATCGAATTTCTGACATATATTAAAACACCATCATTTTAATTATCATGAGAATAATTGTTATAATATGCATTTAAGTTTGGAATATTAAAATCACTTACCCTAGTATTCCTTATTGCTTGCATGTTAACTAACTTAAACTGAAGGGTAATAACCCTGAAAGTAATGAACACGTGGTTTTTCGTTTTGGATTATTTTATTGCTTTCATACAAAACACTCAGAATGTTATTATTTCCAACAGTTATATTTTACTGTTAGATACGACCGGAAGAAATTCCTATCATGAAGGATGTTGCCCAAGGTTCAATTCTAAATCCATTATCCATGAAATGATCTTTAGTCAAGTGTTTCCTAATTATGCGAACTTTCGTACTGCTTGATTCTGATTATTTGCAGTTATTTTCGTCACCACTGTTATGATAAGAAAATTCCATTCCATGAATATTTCACGATAAAGAGCTACAACGTTGCTTGACGGAAGATCATAAACTAATAATGACGTATCGGTATAAACAATCCGGACATGAAATAGAATTTTCCTTCGCAAGTCTCCATCAGAAAACAACTACTATCTCCCACGACCGTTGACTTATATTTGTTAGATTCTTGGCAAAACTTTCTACAAGAACTAATCCCTTAATACGATTCATTCGAATCATCGACAACTCCTATATCGTCTAGAACGCCTAGAAAGGCCCAGCTCCTGCTTCGAACTACGACGGCCGCTGAATTTGTCGTCACGTCGCAGCGGTTTCGCCGGCCGCTGTAATTGTCCTGTGGCGACGTATGGTATTTCGTAAAAATATTTTTCAGTTCATTTAAACGGTAGCAAAAATATTTTATTTAAAGTAGTATCAACATTGAAAACACATTCACAGTTATTCCGTTTCAAATGATTTATCACTGTTAGATGTGTCAGAAATTCCATTATGAATCCTAAACAAGACGGGAGTAGAATATTTTTTTGGACGCCTACAACAGTGTTTATTGAACTCAAGCCACTTTGTCGAGTGCGAAAATATTTTAATTCATACAAATAGGATTTATCGTCCTCATAAAATTAAGTGTTATTTAATTCTGTTGATGAGTTATGGCGCAGTCGAAAACTCTCGAAAATCACGTATTTATTGCCGACATTAATATCAAATCCAAATACCTTTCTTAGGCTAAATGATTTATTCAATATTTGCACCCACTCATTTTTATGTAGTTGTAAGTCCGGATATTTCGTCATGAATCCTCAGATGTCAAGCACCTCTCTCGGACACGATTTGAAACATAATATCCGATACGTCAGTAAACTCTACAGGGTGGTATCATCAAAAGGTAGCGATGGGACAAGGAATTACGTTAGCGTATTCTTGATTAACAAAAATACTATTGAAAATTATAATACTTAAAAATTGAATATTACGTGCACTTTTTTTTAATTATATACCGCATCAACCATTTGAGGTTATTAGCGGTGGAACAGTATCTAGATGTTGGTACTTAATCTAAATTTTGTATAGAATGTTAATTGATTTGAGAAATTTCATAAGCTTGCTGGTGTTGATTCCATTGAGACTTCTGTAGGTCGTTCGGTAATCCATGGTATTCTCTCTGTTGTTGATAGTCGGGACATTCTGTTATGATATGCTTCACCGAGAGGTTTGTTCCACAAGACTCGCATTTGTTGGGTTCCTCTTTCGTGAGGAGGTGCTGGTGTGTCAGTTTGGTATGCCCAATCCGTAATCCTGATACGTCAGTAAACTCTACAGGGTGGTATCATCAAAAGGTAGCGATGGGACAAGGAATTACGTTAGCGAATTCTTGATTAACAAAAATACTATTGAAAATTATAATACTTAAAAATTGAATATTACGTGCACTTATTGTTTTTTATGTTTTCATTTGTTAATAATGCACACCATTTTATGATAATGATACAAAATCTTGCCTTCTAGGTTTCTGACTGATGATATCTCAGATGCCAAAAATGTTTACTGGTGAATGGAAACATACGACGCAATTCGTTTTATAACTTTTACAACTATAACACGTTGAAAATTTGAAAAATTATTGACAATAATTGTGGTATCAGATTAAAGAATGAAATTTATTTGAAATAAATTCAAAATGAAATGTTATGTGAATATAAAACAATTCTTCAAATACATGATGAGTGGAAAATGAATTCAATGAAGGAAGACAGAACCAGATTATTGAAGAAATTCGAATCTGTTGGAATTGCAGGTGCAGCATCACAATGGCCTGCAGACTATTTGGATAATTGGACGCAAAAGTTACGACTTAACCATGTTACATCTGGCACACTCGATAATAATATAGAAGGAACTCAAGGTAGTATTCTGGGTCCTCTATTGTTTCTAGTGTATATAAATGATATGGTTGAGATGATGATTGGATGTTGTATACACCTATTTGCTGACAACGCTGTTATTTATGGTACTGGAAATAACCTTTCAACATGCTTCAATACAATCAATGAAAGTCCAGGAGCTATCAACAATTATTGCTGTGAAAATGTATTGAAAATAAATACACGAAATACAAAATGGATGTTGATCAGTAGGGACAAAGTGTATAAGGAAGTAATGAAAACAGCACCAAAACTGTCAATCGGTGGTTCCCAGATAGAAGTGGCTGAGAATTTTAAATATTTTGTGGTGTGGGTTTATAGTCAACTGTACTTCAATGACCACGAAGAAAATGTTATAAGAACTATTGCCATGAAAATCTATTAACTGAGGAGATGTTCTCCGCATCTCACGAAGTGGAGTAAAATTATATTTTATAACACCCTTATACTTCCTCATTTCAACTACTGTGCCACTGTGCTTAATCTGGTGAATCAAAAAGTGCTAAGCCGTTTAAAAAAATTACGAAATCGAGCTATAAGAATTATTCTTTGTTGTGCAAGTGACACGTCAATAAATTTAATGCTCGACACCCTTCATTGGTTAAGAGTTATCTATTACGAGGATATATTGAAAAAATTTTAGCCTACTATAGAACCAAACAAAATTTCAATGCCAGAATATTTTATTTACATTACATTTTAATACATTTATTACAGCGAACTTGCAACGTCTCTAGACCTTTCAAAAAAAAAATTCTTCTTGCTCTGCAAACCAGACCTCCACAGCTTTTATTACCTCCTCATTGGAAGAAAATTTATGACCTTTTAAACTTTTTTTCAGTTGAGGAAAGAGATGATAGTCGGACGGAGCCAAATCTGGTGAATAAGGGGGTGTTCTAGTAATTCAAACCCTAAATCATGGGCATGGGCGTTGTCCTGCAAAAACAAAACACCTTTAGATAGCTTTCCGCGTCTTTTCTCTTTAATTTTTTCCCGTAGAGTGGTCAGTAGTATCGAATACTAATTTCCAGTTGTTCTACCCTTATTCAAAAAATCAATCATGATTACTCCATGACAATCCCAAAAAACTGAAGCAAGAACTTTTCCAGCAGATTTTTGGACACGAAACTTCTTAGGTCTTGGAGAACCGAAGTGTCGCCATTCCATCGATTGTTGCTTTGTTTCTGGGTCGTAGAAATGTACCTAAGTCTCATCCATAGTAACAATTCGGTTTAAGAAGTCTACATCGTTTTCAAATCGAGCACAGATCGAACGCGATGCTACTACCCTTGCACGCTTTTGGTCAACATTCAAACATTTGGGTATCCATTTTGCAGCAATTTTTCTCATGTCCAAATTGACGTGAACTATATGATGAACGCGTTCGTATGAAATATCCAGTGCTTCAGATATCCGTTTTAGCCCAATTCGACGGTCTGTTAAAATCATGTCATGTAGATACTGCATCGATATTTTCGGGGACTGGCACAGAAACTGGCCTTCCCGATCGGTCATCATCTTCAATGGAAAATTTACCTCTTTTGAAGCTTGCAGTCCAATTTTTCACGGTCGCATACGAAGGACATTGATCACCAAGGGTATTAAGCATATCTTCCTAAATCTGCTTACCCTTAACCCTTTTAATTACAGGTACTTGGTGATGGCCCGATACTCCAATTTTTCAATTTTCACAATTTCGGTGGACATATTTTTTCTTGTAATTTATTGCGTAACTCTGGTTTACATTTTTGACGTCAAACTTTACACTGACACTTCTAATAAGTAATTGTTCGTTGCTATTGTAACGCAATATTTTGTTTATGCAGGGAACTGGTCTAGGCTAACTAGATATCAATACATCCTCGTATATAACTCCCATACATCCATTCATAAAATTAAAACCGGTATGACACCTGAATATTTGCAGAATATTTTACTTCTCATTCAGGATGTTCATAAGCACGACACTGGATGTAGAGGTGATCTTCGTGGTTATTAGAATATAATATAGCCAAATCTCTATTTTTGTTAAAGGTGTAACCATGTATTCCAAATTATGTGAAGAGTTCTGCTACTCTGGATATTTTCAAAGTTAGACTTAAGAAGCACCTATTGACTGATAGAAATATATTGCAGTAACATAAGTTTTTCATATTGTGATGTGTTCGGTTCATTTAGTTTATATGTTTGTAAATATATACCTACACGTTTACGAGTTATCCATTTGTTTTTATATTTTTATACTGTTCACAATGTTTTCAGTAATTCATGACTAAATAGAGGATTTATATATACAGTGACCGCCAAAAAGTATGTACCATATGGGAAAAATTTTTATTATTGGAGTATTGGAAAAAATATTCTGGGGAAAAGTTTGTGCATGTCCGATAACCTAAAAATCAATTTTGACACATGTTACGTGATCGCTAGAATGGCGGCAAAATGAAAAAAATTGCAATGCAAAGGCAAAAAAAGGGGTAAAATGGCAAGATATCAAAAAAAGTTATTTGAAAAAGTCATTCAATTTTATACACATAAACGAAGTTTCAAGAGATAATTTAAAAAAATTGAAAATAGCTATTTTTTAAAAATATTTTCCCATCTATTTAAAAATATAATTTTTTTTCTTATAAATAGCTTGACTATACTGAAACATTTGCATTTTAATGATAATGACAAAACTTTCTCATTTTCTCCACACCAGAGGGCACTAAATTAAAAAAATTGGTTTTTGCCAGAACCCTCGCTGTTACATTGGTTCTTATCTAACAGTTATATCAGAATTCCAAGACTATTGTGTTGATATGGCAATCTAGAAACACCATGTTTCCTGATTTTAATCAAGTTTCAATAATAATGCTGTATGAGCGTTTTACTTTGCACATAAACTTTAAGAATCTTTAATTTGACGCACTATTTTCAAGTTTATGTGCGAAGTGAAACGCTCATGCACGATTATCATCGGAACTTGATTATAATCTGGAAATTACCATGTTTTTGGAGTGTCATGTCATCACAATGGTCGTGGAATTCGGATATAACTGTTAGATACGAACCGATGTAACAGCAAGGGTTCTGACAAATTCCCATTTTTTCAATTTAGTGCCCTCTGGTGTGGAGAAAATGAGAACGTTTTATCATTAAAATGCAAATGTTTCAGTATAGTCAAGCTATTCATAAGAAAAAAAAAATATTTTTAAATAGATGGGAAAATATTTTTAAAAAATTGCTATTTTCAATTTTTTTGAATTATCTCTTGAAACTTCGTTTATGTGTATAAAATTGAATTCTAAGTGACTTTTTCAAATAACTTTTTTTGGTATCTTGCCATCTTACCCCTTTTTTGCCTTTGCATTGCAATTTTTTTTATTTTGCCGCCATTCTAGCGATCACGTGACATGTGTCAAAATCGATTTTTAGGTTATCGGACATGCACAAACTTTTCCCCAGAATATTTTTTTCAATACTCCAATAATAAAAATTTTTCCCATATGGTACATTCTTTTTGGCGGTCACTGTAGGTATATCCATCGGGGCAAGTCTACAACATAAAACAACTACTGTCCTCTTTGACCGTTGAATTATATCTGCTATATTCTTGACCATTTTTCTACCAGTACTACTAATTGGGGCCGGAACTCCTGAGATGAATGCTGAAATATGACATACGTCGGCATCTTTAGATTCCGAAAAGAGCTCCGACTATAACGTTGACTTTTTCTGAAGCCAAATATTTTCAAGTAAGTAAAGTCAACAATTTTTCTCTTGGAGACGTGAAAATATACGGGAACATAGTTCTACATTGATTGCACTGCTTCTCAATAAAAAAATATATATCAGGGGATTGGAAAAATGTGTCACCTTTGATTTTTTGTATTTGGGTCACCATCACAGATCAGGAAACTTCATTGACATCTGAATTTTGAATAATTTCTCTTATGCCAACAACTTTTAAGCTGTTTTTTTATTTATAAAGATTACAGTAACATTTCGTTATCCATCCTGTAAAGAGAGGATGTGATATATGAATGTACTCACTCACACAAGGTGATGTCATGCATAAGGGACGGGTCAATTCGTAAGACTTCTCCAAGCGAATCTCTGATTGCATAATGAACTTCTATATTAGATTGTTGACTCGAATAAATAACGCTATTATGTATTTGACACGTTCATGATGCAAAATACCGTTTTTATTGGGAGCTCAGGCTCGATTTGGGTATGAGTGTGATGATGGGATTAGTGGAGCAACATTGTCCTTCAGTTGTGAAATAGAAAAAAAAAGTTAAGAAGGATGCTAAGAAAATGCAAGCCGATATGTGTAAGCAGTGGTAAATATTGTAATGACTTACCTATCTGAGTCAAATGAATATCAAACTTTTGATAGGTTCCTAATGAAATGAAATTCAGAAGAAATATTTTGTTGCTTCATTGAAACAAACATTCTATAATCTATAAAATAAATTGAATTAGTTTTAAATTCGCATTAATATTATCATTTATTAAAAAAATTGATATTCATCGGAAATCAATATCTTATAGTTACCATTGTCAAAATAAAAAATTCTCGGTTTAGTGACAAGCCCTAAATATAAATAAATATAAGATAACACACTTGAATGTAAAATTATCTAGTCATTTTTATGCAGGAGTGCAATTCAATGGAATATTTCACGAATAGAGAAATATTGATTTTTTCTGAGAAATATCACAGAACTGACAAAAGACTATAAATAAAATTGTGTTCGACAAATTTTCCACTTTTTGAAGTTTGCCTTACATTTTTCAGTATTGCTTATGGTATCATGGCGACGGGATGTTTTCGCAGTGTAATTGCTGTGGTGGCCGTGCTGGTAGAGGGGTCAGGGTTCAAATCCCCGTATGGTCATCGGTCTCGTGCATGGCATCACACCTTAAAAAATAGAGGCTGCGTCTTCGCTATTTCACACAAGTCTATCGAAGATTTCTGAGGATTGCGCGTAGGGGTGCAATCGGTTGACGGAAATAACAATTTTAACAAAAAACAACGACAAAAACAACAACAACAATTATTGTGCCGCAGAATTACCTTTGTTATTTTTCGATAAATGCTTTCCTCTCATTAGAAATTTTATATATGAGGGAAATATTCGGAAGTAATTTCACAAGTGCATCAAAATTACTGATAATTTTCCATGAGAACATGTTGTCTAAAAACTGCATGCGTTTATTTTCATATTTTGTAGAAAGAGCCCGACTCAAAAGGAGGAGGGCTTTTTCGACAAATTATGACAATATCCGAATGCAGTTTTTTACTGACAACATGCTTCAATGGAAAATTATCAGTTTTATTTTGATGCATGAGAGTAATTCGGTAGAATATTTCCGGAGTTGAAAGAAAAATGTATGTGCTGCTGTTTCACTTTCAACTACATTTTCCTCAATAGAACGTATGCACCACTCACCAAAACGCGACATTTTTTCACTTTTTGAAGTATATCTGACATTTATCAGTATTGTCAGTCAGTGTTGTAAAATCAAAATCGTTCCAACTGAACCCATAAAACAACAATAATTGTTCTACCCCTAGGTAAGTATTGTTGTTGTTATTGTTATTTCCGCAAACCTCAAAAGTCTTCGAGAGACTTGTGCGAGCTATGGAAGACACTGCCATTACCTTTCAACGTGTGATGCCATACACGAGATCGGTAACCATGCTAGGAATCGAACCCACTACAATGGGAGGCGAACGCTCTATACCAGCCTACCACAACGGATGTGAAAATCCAGTGAAGCGGATGACTGGATTATTATTTAATCCATTTTTGATTGTTAGAATAATGGTCTTTTCGCCTAGTATCAGCAATATTTCTTTATGAAAATTTTGCTTCGGGGTGCTCTCTGGAAACTAAAGATGGCGCTGATACATCCTTCAGTATTTATCTTAGGAACTCCCAACGAAAGCTGAAGTAGTTTTTCTATTTAATTGAGAGAACTAGCCTTCGCTAATAAATGGCAAGAACCATGAAACCGGTACAGAGGTGTAACACGTTTCAATTAAACATTTCATGGTTTACTTAATCCTTACGCTATATAATTAATCGCTTACAAAAACTCTTGCAAAATATTGATAATTACTAAGGCATCTTCGTATTGCAAAGCAGAAGGCAAAGTTGCGCTCTTCCACTCAACCGTAACATTACCTTGCTTTCGTTTATTTTGTTACGATTTTGAATGCCAAGTTTGGGTTAAACCGCGACCAGCAATGGATCCAACTCAGCAGCATGCAATTAGGTTTATTTGAAAAGTCAGTGACAGCGAAGTGGTCGTGGAGTTAGAGCGTTTGCCTTCCACCCAGGCGATCCGGGTTCGATCCCCGGTCGCGTGTCACTGAGCTGAAGAACCCCTTCAGCTCAGTGACACGCGACCGGGGGAATTCCACTTTTATTTAAACTGTAGGTCCCGAATCTCCCTTGCTCGCACAAGCTCTGCTTTTGAGGGGTTTTCTTAGAAAACCTGGGAGTTTCGTAAGAAAAATCGGCGTCCACTTGATATCTTTGGATCATGGATCACAACTTCGAAAAAATATTGATTGCCATCTAAAACATGTCTTACTTCGAAAAATAAATCACTCGTGGCAATTACCTTTATTATTTACTAAAGTCAAATTACAGACTAATTAATTTCTTGTCACAGCACTGGATAATTGGAAAAACTTTCTCGGATATCCTCCTCTTCGGAAATTTTTGAAAATAATTATCGAATATAATGTGCGTTGGGAAGGGCTATATCCACACAGGATTTAATGAACAACACTTAGATGTCACCAAGTCGGCGCATTAATTAATATGCAAATTCAAAACGTAATCATGCATACCATCAAGTGATACTTGACGTATATATACAGGGAGTTTATTAGGTAATTGTTCAAAATTCACATCGAAATTTTAATTTCAATTATTTTGAATAACATTTGCAAAAAATATTTTTTGGCACAAAAATTGTTGAACTGAGAAATCAAAATTTGGTATTAATTTTTATATAGCACTTTTTAGAGTAAACTTTTGGAATTCATTATATTTAAATCTTATTCCTACACCTCTTCTAAACAAAAAAGGTATATTTGTTCAACAATGCAAGCGTTTTTGAGAAATTTGAAAGTTTCTTCATCGATGCAGGTTATGGGCTCACTTAGGCGCCAGATGAAGTTGCTCAGAACTTTACAAAAACTGAATATCTGATAGATTTCGCCAAAATAAATAACTTTTTTTTAATCAAGGTTCATCGATTCATTATTCGTTCTCAAAATACAGGGTGTTGAAATTTAAAAAAAAACGGTTTTCAACATTTTGGATCTTGAGAATGAATTATTTCTCCATAAATCTACGTAGAAAAAATATTGTTTATTTTAGAGAGATTTATCACATACTCAGTTTGTTTAAAGTTCTGAGCAACTTCATATGGCGCCCAAGTGACCCAATAACTTCTTTGATTGACGACTTGTTTATTTTGTGGAAATTCATGTTCACTTAGTATTCACAATAAAACACTTTTTGTCTATTTTCCACGATAATTTTATATTTGTTGACTAGTTTCGGTCATTACACCATTTTCAAAACTAACTAGATTAGGTACATCCAAATCTGAGTATTTATACCTACATTGCCTATACCTAGGATATACCTTAATTAGTAGAATCAAAATACTGCTACCAATTGATACCAAATTTTTCATTTCTCACCTCAAAAAACCCGTTCTCCAAATTTTGTGTGAAAATGTCATTTTTTGCTAAAGTTATTCAAACTGTTTGAATAGAAAGTACTTAAAGAACACCCTGTAGATCGTACAGAAGGGGAACTGTTTGAATGCTTAGATTGTGTTCAAGGTAATATCAATGCGGTAAACATTTCTTAATTTAACGCTGATGGTTATTGCACAAGAAAGATACAGTTACAGGAATGTATCATCTCTCTGTGGACTCACCCTGTACCTGGTAACGCCACTCAGGACGAGGTATGTCGAGAATGTCGATGATGTTTTTTGAAGCGCCGCAGCCGGTTTCTCGCCAAAAAAAGGGACATTGTCGTCCTCTTGTTTGCGTAAATTAATTTGGAATATATTAAAACATTTTTTCGGATTTTTTCCTTTCATTAAATATACAAATACCTCTTTTCGGACCTAGAGAATGCGGTCGGAAGTTCTTTATGGCGCAGATGAAATGAAATTTTGAAAATTTAAGGGGACAGCAACGTTTGTTGTTTGGTAAAGAGTAGAAAAAGCAGACCTCATTTGTTTTACACAGAGAACAATAATTGTTATAATAATTCGGATAAAAAATAAATAAATTTTCTCTATTCGTCAGAATTTGTGATAATTGTTAGATCCAGGTCCTCATTTTCGCCAATAATATGGGTATAGGGTGAGTCCTGCACGATTCACTGTTGCGTTCCAATTAACAGTGCTGCTCCTAAAGTGGCGTATGGAGTTAGTAACAAGGTCTACCCAGAACACATGGCTAATGATCATAGCAGTCGATGCCAAAACACCAAAGAAAATGAAAAAAATGTGTATAGATGGATATGTACTTTCTTTATTGGTGATCAATTGAGACAAATTATTTCTTTCATTTGGATGGCTGGTGCCCGGTCGTTCTAGGTCTCTAGTGCTCGATTTTCTGGGTGCATCTGGCACAAGTTCAATCCACCAATACGGTTGAATCGATCCCTATGGGTGCCCATGTATCATTTCAACAGAAGTATGATTTGAGTTGCCTAGATACCAATCCTAGTGACAAGTGCTTGTTTGTTTGACTACCCGAAGCAAATATTAATAGTCATACTCTGCCAGCACAATCTATACCTTTTGGTACACTCTTGTGAATGTCTATAGAGGAAATTATTACTATTATAATTTTAGCAAAATACAGTTTTAGAGTTTTTCATTGAGTTTTCGTACCATTTGAATAAGTCTGATCAAGTTCTGCATTAAAATATGGAAAAAGTTCCACGACAAATTATTATAATAGGTGCCCTCTACCCGCGTAGGCTATGCCTTTGGATACACTCTAGGATTATCACTTTGATTATTATTATAATTATATTTTTAATTTCTGATTCAGAAGGATTCACGAGTCGATAAACTATTTCAGGCCAGGGACGACACCTTTGAAAATGGTAAAAAGTGAAAAAAAATTAGAACAGGATGATACCCATTTCACATTGCCTCAAAATTAATGCGAAAAATAAAAAAAAACGACTTTTTGGTTTTTTATTATATACAGGGTGTCTGGCAAACCTTGTAAAATAATGAAACTGGTGATAGACCAGGTCATGACTGTTCAGAATATCGGAATTTCACCTCAGTAGAAATCTCTCCGTTTTCGAGATAATGAGCATTTTTTGAATTTCTGGAAAATCACTACCTCACCTTGGATTTTTGAGTGCCATGTCTACAAATTGAGACCAATTATTCAGACGTACAAAACAGTTTTTCAGAAAATGATACAATTTTTCAAGAAATGAGGGTAAAATGCCAGATTTGAGATTCACCAATTTTTTTAACAACAGTTTGACATTATTGTTTGAACAAAACATAACCAAGTGGAAGTGGATATTCATTACAAAAGAATGCCTATTTTGTCCAGACTCTACCATGGTATAAAACATACGATAATTATTTTTCGAAGGAGTAGAATTTCGATTGTATCAGAGTGTGATGTTATTCTGAGTTTAAATAAACTCCATTATACTTAGTCACTAAGGTATTTCATTTTTGTCATATCAAGATGAAATTATTGAATGATTATGACTAATAACGAATCAACTGCTTAGAAGCTTTCAATGAGATGAAAAGAAGTAAATACTAATTCAACGTTTTTTTGAATCAACATAATACACTATAAACCACAATAACGATTATTCAACATCGCACTGAATAATATAACAAAAATGTTATTTTCCATCCACTCGTACGCAGAGACGACATCTTTTCAAGAAGAACCTTTCCAAATGCGTTATAGGTTATAGCCCCCAAATCAGCGATTCTCTGAGCGGCATTGTGCAATCGGATATCGTTCTGCTTAAAGCGCTGCTGCAGCAGTAGCACTACCTCCACATTCACCATAAATGTAGTGCATATGCGCATATTCTCGGGGAGTATAACGTGTGTGCGGCATAACAAAGAAATAAATACCAATGAATGAAACAAGCGGAATAATTTCAAAATACTACGACAGACAAACAAAATGTGACAGTCACCTACTAGATTTTTCAATTCTATTCACAGAAGATCCGTTCACGCATAATGCTGTATTTTATTTTTTCATTAGGAAACTATTGCTTCTACGGACACTACACAGGAGTTAGAAAAGTTTTTAATTTTCGACAAGGATTCACCTCCTAAAAATGTTTGCACTTATTTGGTTACAACCCGTATATCTGTCTTCGATGGAATCTGGATGTAAGACAATTGCGACATTTATCACAAGAATTCGTATTAATCGGTGCCATGTCGGATAATCGACATTTCATTTCGATAATTTTATTAGGCTTAATTACATGAAAAGTTAATTTTATTGACATATTATTTAATGCTACCAAGCAGTCTATTCTTTATTATTAATAATCATTTCCTAGAATGAAACCACGCCTAATTCAACGGAAATCACTTCCTCCAAAAATAATTATAGTTTGTTTCATACCATGGTAGAGTCTGGACAAAATAAGCATTATTTTGAAATGAAAAACTGTTCTGTACGTCTAAAAGCATCACTCATCAGTATTCTTCAGCAGCAAAGATATTTGAATTTGTCTCAATTTGTATACATGGCATTCAAGAATCCAAGGTGAGGTAGCGATTTTCCAGAAATTCTTAAAATGCCCATTATCTCGAAAACGGTGACATTTTTACTGAGGTGAAATTCCGATATTCTGAACAGTCATGACTTGGTCTATCACCAGTTTCAATATTGTACCGGACACCCTGTATAAATATATAAGTGAAAATAGAGTATATTTCGTTTTAATTCCTAGAGGTTCAAACTTTGACAGCTGTTTCGTGCTCACGCACTCATCAGAAAGGATTTATGGAGCTCTCGAAATCAAAACGAATCCACTCAAGAATTAGTACCGTGAAGGCAAGACAGATATAACAGAAAGTTACTTATGACATCTACAGTCACTAGTTGAAACTTAATTTGACACGAACCAAGGAATCCAAAGTAGAGGTTTGTCTACAAATTGACAGGCAGCCAACAATTCGTTGTTCTGACCAACCCAAGGTTCAATAAATTTTCTAGTACGTTATGAGGTATAACCCTCAAAAAATAACTTTTTGAGGGTTATACCCAATAAACTTTTCTACTTATATTTTCATATATTGCCCCTCGCTAAATCCATCCTTATAAATATATATATATATATATATATATATATATATATATATATATATAAGTATATAAAAAACTTGAATTCGACGATATTTTTTTATCATCATGTAAAATTTTGAGCTATTTAATAAAATTTACAATTTAATTACTCGAAAAATACAAGTTTTCATATTACATTGATAAACTAAAAAATTGCAAATCGAAATATACCACTATAATTAACAACCAAATAAGTTAATAACTTGATACTTTTTAAGGCATCTACAATATTTTGAGGAAGTTGTAATTTTTAAATTATATGAGTAGGTCCCTATTTATTGCGATTTTAAGATAACTTGTATACATGAATGGCCTACGGAAAATTTTAGCACATTAGAAGATATTTCATAGAGAAGTGGGGCAGGGGCTAGGAGGCTCTGGGCGATTATGTCGTAGCTGCAAAAACCGTTAGCCAGCTTTCGAGACACAGGGCAGTGAACAACATCGTTTATAAAAATATACAACTGTGAAACTGGATATAACAGTCTAAAATGTGGCTGCCGAAAACATGTTTTAAAATGCACAAATTTATGTTCAAATTGTCATGGTTGTGAAAAATGCGCCAATGTTGAAAAAAAAAACCTACGAGGAAGTTATTGATTCAGATGAAATTGTGGGTGAAGATATTGGAGATCAAGACAATGATGGTCTTGAAGATTTCGAAGATCTACTAAAAACGGGAACATTTGTAGAATCTGACGATGAAGAAATGCCATCAAAGAATTAAAAACTAATGAATAAGTGATTATGATTCAAGTTAAAGTATTTATAAATATAAATTCCATTCAAATCCTATTTTTAGTACTTAGAAAATTAACTTATTTTAGCATGTTTTTTGGAATCTCTTATGTTTCACGGATTTAAAATTTTTTAGTTTATCAATGTAACATGGAAACTTACCTTTTGCGAGTAATTGAGTTTTTTTCATTTGTTTGCATTTTCTGAGAAAGTAATGTATGTTTTTATTCCATCAGAAAGTAGAGATTTCAACGAACAAACAGCAGACCAATTTTTTTCAAAAAAAAGATATTTTGACATGAGGATTTTTGATTGAAAATTAGGGTGCTTTTTCGATATTAAATAAACATAAGGGGAAACAATAAATATTTTGAATCAACAAAATTACAGTGTGTTTGGGACATAAAAAAGTAAGTTTTCACCAAATTTCGTGATTTTTTTTGTTGCAGATAAAAATAAAAAAACAGAAAACCGGTCTTTTGGAGTTTTCGCATAAATATTGTGGTTACGTGAAAAAAGTGCGAATACAAAAGATGGACATCTTTGTATTACCTACAACTTTACCGGTAAACTTTTTCCGATAGGACTGGTAGTTTTGCCGGAAATCGTGATAAACTGTTTACCGTCCTAGGTAAATTTCGTTTCTTCGTATGTATCCCATCTTAGGAATAACACCTACTGTAAACCGAATGGTGGATGAGTCTTCCCCACCCCTGAAATATTGACATTTCGTCACAAACTATTACTTCTTCCAACGTATGATGATGATGACTCACTTGTTGAAACAAAAGATCTATGCACTGAAATCGATTAAGTACTCGTACTCGTGTATTAATGAACCACTGTAGTTCGAAGGACACTGCAATTGAAATAAATTCTAGGAAACGTAAGACGCACTAATAAATTCTCAAACAAGGTCAAGTATCGAATGATTAAGTCTGATCAGTTTCCACAAGTTTCGATATGGCGAAACTATATATTTAAGTCGAGTCAGACTTACGTGAGTCAAAACAACATGAATATTTACCGAAATATTTCATACTTTTACGTTTTCTTTATTCAGCAATTTAACATGTGAACAACCATGCAATACCTAATACAGGTTTTACGAAAGATTCTTTATAATAAAATCTCAAAACCAATTAATTCTGGAATTGATCTACTCCGTATTTACTTTTACTTAATGCATGTAATTTCCATAATTATTTTCTCAACATTTTGTATCATAATTGTTATCTGCTGCTCAATTAATAGCGATTTTGAATGTTGAAGGCAATTTCTTCAATTTATTCATAGGACGATGAGTTATTGATTATAAAATAAAATACTGAATTGATTGGAGACGATTAACTATCACCCAACAAGATAAGTATTCTCTTTGTGAAACATTGCACAAGTTTCAGACGCACTTCAATCAATGTCCGTCGCAGTATTAGCCATGGATGTGGCTATTTCCTTAAGTTTCCTTAATAGCTGACCATTTTATGCTTCTCAACAGCGAAAGATCGAACGTTGACACCATGGCTCGATTTAAATGAATATGTTTCAAATATCGTTGTTTTCCTAAAACAATACGTTTAGGATAATTTCACTCGCCGTGAAATGTTAGGACCAATAAAGGACGTATGTCTCGATAATACGCAGTTCCTTCCCTTTGAGCCGGTAATACCATTTTGTCATGACTACCACGTATCAAAACAACATTGGAGAATATAATATCATCTTTTTACTAATATGAATGTCAGTCTGACAAACTTCATGTCTATCAGGCATTGTCAATAACTATTGAACAATTCACGACAATGGAACTTTTTTATATTCTGTTGGTTCGTGAAATTATCTCAATAAATACTACTCGTCCTCACAATACATCTATAATTCTTTCAGAAATCTTAAACTCGATCAAATTGCTTTGAGGTAAAACCAATCGTCCTAAAGGACGAGTATTGCGAGCATTTGTGGTATTACCCCCGATAATAATATATGTATTATGGGATCGAAACTCTGTATAGAGAATAGTCCTATTGTAAATCCAGCCAATAAGCGACTAAAAGGATAACCATATGCACAGAAATGCAAAATTATTCCATGTAATCAGAGGCGGATTAAACGTGGAGAGCGCCCTAGGCAAGCACCTCATAGGCGCCCCTCTAGTACACAATGTTTGCTAACTTCGAAAGAACGAGGAATAAAAAAATTATAAATTATTCATTTCAAAATTAGTATCTACTTACCTATCACAATCAATGACAATTGTCAAAAATAAATGAAAATTTCTACGTCTACATTTTTGTCTTGTGAAATTGTCAATAATATCGTCATGGTTTAAAGAGAGCAATAAGTTTGATTCAATGTTAAGTTTTGCTAACGAATTTAATCTCTTATCTGTCATAGTTGAGCGAAGATAATTTTTCACTCTCTTTAGACAATAAAAACTCCGCTCACCACTGCAATTGCTGACTGCCGTCGATATACATATTCTTAAGGCTATGTCAATGTATGGGTAAATTGTTTCAAGTTCTTTATTCCATAAAACCTGTAAAATCGCAGTGGTTGTTCGGAGCAGTTTACCGTCATGAGCTAGCGTTGTTGAATAGGAACGTATAGATGGATACATTCATCAACAAATCACTTTTCCAAATCTCCAAAATACGTCGTCACTGATATATTTGCTCTATATTGAATTTCTTCAGTGCTCAAATTGATCAAATTGCTTGAAAACGAAAATTTACTCTAAAAATTACTGTGCGCTTCTCGTCTCTTTTGAAGTTCAACCACAAATCTATCTATAATTACTAGACAGGTATACTGTAACTCTGAATGTTTCCCAACCAGATAATGAAGGAGTATCATGTTCGGCAGATTTATCTGCTGTGAGCTTTCTCTTCCGTACCCTCCTTGTGTACTTTTCCTATTCTTTGACAAATTAGATTTCAACCATATTTATTAAAATTATCACTTTCAGCAGAAATTATTTGAATGAGACTGACATACATTTGAATAAAAATAAAACCCAAAAACACGATCATGACAGCAGTTTCTAGTCGTTCGAGTTTCAATCTAATGCATTTAGCTTCACATACAACATAACGTTGTTGCTCAGGATTGCTCTTGATAGCTGACCAGCGTGTGGCAGATGGATTTTCGACAGTAATTTTGTTTTTTATCATTACCTAGAAGTATTTGTGTTTATAGAGTTTCCCATCTTCGAGTTGAAGCAGTAAAAACCGTGTAACTTGAAGGAGACCAAAGAACCATCAAGCTGTTTGAGCACATTCAGCGGCACATTTACCCACTAGGTTAAGTGAATGTGCGGAGCAAGGTATATATTCTGCTGTGGGACTTAGTTTTATTATTTTGGCAAACTTTTGCTAAGTCAACTCTAAACGAATCGCGTGCGCCCCTTCGTAACCTCGCGCCCCTAGGCACATGCCTAGTTTGCTTTATGGATAATACGCCTCTGCATGTAATGTTGATAAAGTCATTCCATTAGCAAAGGATTCCAACTCTGAACAGTTTCCTGCAGGACTTTCAGAGGCAATTTTACTTCTTCAGAGCTGCTGCCGCGACTTGTGAGCGGGAAGAAAGTAGAAAAAGCCCCTAGAGGGAAACGTGACATTTTGAAAACCTAATTGTGAAAACATGTTTTTCCCTATACAAGGTAGGAAATAGCGAGGGGAGGAATACCGTTTTCTCCAGAGTTGAACACATAATTTTTTCTGGGTGACTTACTGACGCCAAAAACGATGAACCTCCAATGGCTTCACGATACAATGCAGAACTTGATAAAATTCCCATATTTTATAAATCTTTGTTGGGTCCGGGAGTACTTATTGATTTAAAGTTTGACTTGTTGGATCGTCCAAGTAATTGATTGATATAATTCTCTTTTTTTTCACTATTTTTTTTTTAATTTAGACTTTACTTCAATTCCAGGAAACATTTTATTTCTTCTTATTTCAAAATAACTTTCAATGTCTTGAGCAAACTTTTCGTTTCGAATGTACTAGCTGGTGCCATCAATCCATCATCGACAAAAATGGCGAGAAACATTTTTTCGTTTATTTTCTTTTTTTTTATTCGGATTTTTCAGAATTTTGGTCTTCAAATTTGATTTGTTTGCTGTCAGTGCCTCAACCACATCATAGACTCGTATTCCTCTATTTACAGTAATTTTTTCTTTGGTTATCAGTCTTGAAGACAAAGTGTTGAGACTTTTATCTCGAGGGCTATCCCAGAGTGAAAATGTTTGAAATCTTCTGGAAAGTCATTAAAATTTTATAGACCAGCATGCTGTCACTGATTTCACCGTTCCTTCATTTTTGAAGGATTAAGCATGAAACATCTGCTGAAGAGAATGCAAATTCGCTTCTATAGTTTTTTTGAATAATGCTTTTTTCCTGGACCATATCTGATGTTTGACAAGCAATCAGATGAGTGATGTCTTCCTCATTTATTGAAATTACGATGATTCTCTGATTGCTTAAATCTCACCCCATTTCTTGGCCTGCGATGTACCTGTTCTCAACTTTCGAGCAGTCCTGATAATAAATATCAATTAAAATCTCCTCGCTGGATAGTCATTACCATCAAGCACTCCTACTCTCTTGAATTCAACTTGATCACTTCTCCTTTATTGAAACAGTTATCGAACAACCAGACAAATATTAACAAATATGTATGTAAGTTTTAATAACCAATATTTTTTTCCTCCAACTACTGCTCTGCGCCCACAACTTGTTCGGATTATGTTTTTTTTACCTATATGAAGTTAGCGAGTCAACTTCGAAAAAATTGAAAACGGATTATTCCATAATTTGCCGCCTTTTTGTCGCTAATTAGTTGCAAAGAAAAAAAATTTGTCGCTCTATTTTTTAAAAAAATATGCGTTGTTTCGCTAACTTCATATGAAGTTAGCGAAACAACGCATATTTTTTTAAAAAATATAGCGACAAATTTTTTTTCTTTGCAACTAATTAGCGACAAAAAGGCGGCAAATTATGAAATAATCTGTTTTAAATATTTTCGAAGTTGTCTCGCTAACTTCATATAGGTGTTTTATTTTTAGAAAATAGCTAGGAGAAACTGCATTTATTGAATGCATAATAACAATGAAGATACTCTATATTCAATATTTTTGATTGGCCTTCTGCTATATCGTTTTAAAAATAATATCGATACATAAACTTGGAATGGTTATTTCAAATACCCAAATCCTTCCTACTTTCCCTTGGTTCTTATAACGTTCCTTAAACATTACAGAATTTTCTTTTGCATTGAATCGGAATGGAAAAAAAATAGTCTGCGACTATACAGTCAATAACGATTTTATCGTAGTATTATTAACATCAAGTATCGAATAATTATTTCAGATTTGATTCTGAAAATTGATGAAATTTCATTTCAGTATATTTTCATTACAAAACATTATTTTCCATGAAGTAAATCATTTATTGAATGACTGATAAATTATTATAAAATAACAGAGCATGTCGAAACGTTTGGAGTATCGGCTAAAAAACCCAAAGCAAGCCTTTGTCAAACACAAATTGAAATTATTTCAGGCAATTAATACAAATTGTTGTGTTCTCTCTTGTGCATTTGTTTTCCCCATTCCAGTACAAATTATGGAAGTTATGTAATATGGTGGATAGAAAGCGTTATTATTATCATTCGCATGTGATTAGAGACTGGAAAACTATTAATTGGCATTGGACTGGGTCTGACTCGGGTCCAGGTTCATGATTTTTCAGATTACTAACAATAAATAATGATAGTTGATCTTTGTATAAAACAAACATTTTTTATTTTGGTTCACCCCAAGAGGAAAATCCTGAAATGTTAAAATAACACTGTGGGAGCCGAGGAAAGTAGAAGAACACCGATTCCTGTGTTATTCTTGAATTTCTGCAGGCTGTATGCCTCACGGAACACCTCCCGATGCAGTGAGTTCCAAAGCTTTGCCGATCGTTGGAAGAACAGATGTTCGGCATTCGATATTCGCATTGAATTCTACCAAGTTGATGGATCTTCATTCTGGAATTTTGAATTCTTCCTTGTTCTTTTCCAGTTTCAGGGGCTAATATTGAAACTTTGGAAGAGAATACGATACGAAGGGTACCATCATCCGCAAAGCTCACTGGGCATGAGGTAGCACTTTTCAATTCACTTCATTGTTTGCAGAAATTTGCAATCTTCATATCTACATTTTGAGTTGAAGGAAACATTCAGCTGTTGGAATGATAATTCATTACACCAAGAACACAAGGAAAAAGTCAAGAAAATCACGGCATCTGTTTCCCACGGCATTAACCACCCAATGCCGTGGCAAAGTCAAGGTAGTCTGAAGGTTGCTTTGCAGTGTGGTTTTTCAAATATTTATAAACAGAAACTGAAAAGAAATAATAGTAATTCAAAAGACATCAGGACTGATGGGAATTCAACATAGAATCAGGAAAAGCTCTTGTTTTCATCACTTCTTTGTTTTCCGATGCCCTTCTGACATACCATCAATTATTAGTAGAATTCTTCTGAACATTGTCTAGAAACAAAGAAAAATAAATTATTTGCATGTGTTTGAGTCACGACGTTTCAACAGTTAACATCTACTGTCGTTATCAAATGTGTGAATGCGACAAGATATCTCGGATACTTATTATATAGCCTGCAACTGATGTACCTGCTATAACGGTAATTATGATCTTAGTGGGGTCTCTCTCAGGTCATCAATGTTAATTAATGTGTTACAAAGACCTTTTTTCTGGTGAGTGTTGTTATTGATGACCGATTTTGATAGGTCTCGACACAGAGTTTTTATTGATATCTCAATCGATCTAGCTGAGTGATTAGTGGCTTCCACACATTCCGAATCTCTATGCTCGGCTGACTGAACACGTCATTATTCTGAATATAAGCCGACTCTATAAACTTTCTCTTATACCAATGCTGTTCTTTGTGGATAACTTCGGCTTCCGACCATGCGATGCTGTGCTGATTAGTCCATACGTGATCTGCTATTCTCGACTTCGCTGTTTCTCCTCGCTGAGTATTTCTCTTGTGTTCACCAATTCTCACATTTAGTGGCCTCTTAGTTTCTCCAACATAATCCATATCACATTCACACTGAACACGGTAAATGCAGTTTTTGGAGTCACTATTCTCGTTGGGTGGTCTCGTTTCTGTTAGTTGGCTACGGATGGTATTACTTGATCGGAAGCATGTTCGGATGTTGTACCTTGATCCAATTCGCCTTATCTTATCCGATAAACCTCTCACATAGGGAAGACATAGGGTAGGCTGTGTTGTCGGAGTACCCATTCCGTCGCAGATCTTTCTTGATGATGTTCAATTCGTTGGTCAGATTCTCATCGGTGTTACAGAGGCTGTAGGCCCGGTCAACCAACGAGCGGATCATTCCTCTCTTCGTCGCTCCATGATGGTTCGACTCAAAATTCAGGTATTTTTTTTTCGCCCAGGAGGATGGACTACCAATGGGATCCTCACTGTCACCTGTCATAGCAAATATATATATATATATATATATATATATATATATATATGGAATGGTTCGAGGCTTTTGCTATAGACAAAGCCGATAAGAAACCTAGGATGTGGCTAAGATATGTTGATGATACCTTTGTCATATGGAACCATGGAGACGAAGAACTCGAGGCCTTTCTGCGGCTCCTAAACAACATTAGACCGTCCATAAATTTCACAATGGAAAAGGAGACCCAGGAGGGGTTACCCTTTCTTGATGAGAGAGTCTGAAGAACGAATGGCAAGTTTCATACGTCAGTGTACAGAAAACCCACTCACACCGGACAATACCTGAATTTTGAGTCAAACCATCATGGAGCTACGAAAAGAGGAATCATCCGCTCGTTGGTTGACCGGTCCTACAGCATCTGTAATACCTATGTGAGTTTGACCAACGAATTAAATTACATAAAAAAAGATCTGCGACGGAATGGGTACTCCGACAAACATATAACAGCGGTCCTTAACCGCAGAAGAGGCAACACCGAGAGATCAGATGAACCAACACAGCCTACCCTATGTCTTCCCTATGTGAGAGGTTTATCGGATAAGATGAGGCGAATTGGATCAAGGTACAACATCCGAACATGCTTCCGATCAAGTAATACCATCCGTAGCCAACTAACAAAAACGAAACCACCCAACGAGAACAGTGACTCCAAAAACTGCATTTACCGTATTCCGTGTGAATGTGGGATGGATTATATTGGAGAAACTAAGAGGCCACTAAATGTGAGAATTGGTGAACACAAGAGAAATACTCAGCGAGGAGAAACAGCTAAGTCGGGAATAGCAGATCACGTATGGACTAATCAGCACAGCATCGCATGGTCGGAAGCCGAAGTTATCCACAAAGAACAGCATTGGTATAAGAGAAAGTTTATAGTAGGCTTATATTCAGAATAATGACGCGTTCAGTCAGCCGAGCATAGAGATTCGGAATGTATGGAAGCCACTTATCACTCAGCTAGATCGATTGAGATATCAATAAAAACTCTGTGTCGAGACCTATCAAAATCGGTCATCAATAACAACACTCACCAGAAAAAAGGTCTTTGTAACACATTAATTAACATTGATGACCTGAGAGAGACCCCACGAAGATCATAATTACCGTTATAGCAGGTACATCAGTTGTAGGCTATATAATAAGTATCCGAGATATCTTGTCGCATTCACACACTTGATAACTACAGTAGATGTTAACTGTTGAAACGTCGTGACTCAAACACATGCAAATAATTTATTTTTCTTTGTTTCTAGACAATGGAAGTCCAGAAGAATTCTACTAATATATTGTCAACCAATTTCAAACAAAAAAAATACCATCAATTGTTAGACCAATAGCAGTTTCATCGAGAATGACGAGCAGGTTCAGTTTTCCCACCTTTTCATTGCCAACTTGCAGACGCAAATCCTTCACCAAATATTTTAGAAAGAAAAATATAACACATTATAACTAAGCTATCCCTTTAGTTGTATGAAAATTTTGCAAGAAATCCTTGTTTACTTTGAAAATAACATTTCACAATGAAATTATGTTTAGCTTAATACTCAATAACTTGCTGGTCAAACATTATAATAAAGTCTTATCAAATGATGACAGGAAAGAAATGAGCTAAGGAGCAAATCAATTAATACGTTTTTCGTGTGAGATAAAATAATTGATACGTAATTTTTTATAAAAACTTTGACATGTTATAAACGTTTTCAATAATACCGCGGTTTCTTTACATATTCTCGAATAAAGTTTCAGGTATAAACATCAGCAGCAGCCGAAATGAAATAATCGTGGAAAAATCTCGAGGTTAAATTGAACTTCAATCGGCTCCAACCGATCAAACGGAATGAGCGGCATCACAATAAATTAACGACTTTTTCAAACTTCAGTCTTGTTTTATTTTCGACGGCCAGGTCCGATTTCAGAATAAAAAAGGTAATCAAAAGTATTGGCAGGTTGCCTGGTTACTTAGTCACTCACGGATCTAATAATGATCGGTGAAATTAATTGGTCAGGTGAACATTTTGGAATCTGTTACTGCAAAATTTTTGGCTCTGACCTTTTTTCCTCAACTGAGTGTGACTCAGACTCAATTAGAGTAAATGGCTGTTCACAAATGTCCTTCATTTTTGCACCATCACGTTCACAGAAAAAATCTTACATATGATTGGGGAACAAATTGTTGGGAGGGAATAAATATTATTAAACTTTTAGAACTTGCAATATTTCAGAAAACCTCACCAGGCAGTGGTTTCAAAAACTCTGTCATTTGTCCGATATTGCTGAAGATGAAAGATATATAAATTATTGTCCTGTTCGTTTCTCAACTAAGTACCGCTTAGGAGACGGGTTACCTATTTTCTGTCCACCTCGATCACCAGACCCTATTGAAGTTGTATCCATATGCGTGACTGGATAATTTTTCTCATCAGACGCAAACATCAGACTAGAATCTATACGGAGAAAAATTCATGCTTATTTTAGTGAATTCTACACAGATAAAAAAGATTTTTTGCATAAATGCATAAAAAATAAATGCATAAAATGATACCTTATTATTTGATGAAATTCAGGAAGAGTCTCAAAACAGATAATTGCTGAAAAAGCTTAATATGAATTGGAGGAATATTTCAGTGAGGTGTTTTAGTATTCATCCTATTAATTTCAATTACTATCCCTCATAGTCAATCCTTTCTATGACAGATTCTATGTTTAACATTATTTTAAAATTGTATTATTATATGATATGAATTTTTTATCTTTATTATATTGTTTGTTACATATTTGTTATATTATACTTCGACTGGTCACACCCGAATAGATCACATTGTAGTACTACCTCTTTTACTAACTATGCGCAAGTTGAAAGAATGAATCACCCTGGTCTCCCCACATTCATCACGCTCGCTGCTCGAATATGCTTCAATAGACTTCTTGCGCTGAACGTGCGAGGTTGTCAGACGACAAGTGCGTGATCTTATCAAATCTGCACATTACCTACGGATTGTACGAAATGGGAAGACAATCCATCAAAGAAAAATTTTGAAAAGGAGAAAAATATAGTACAATAAGTATATATACCTACCGGCATTTAAACTGATTTTCTACGAGAGGAAATTTGAACAAATGAAATGCTCCATGAAGGGTATTTTCAAAATACAATAAAAATTCTTCGACATAACGAAATATGAGAATCCCACGATGTTTTTGTCCATTTGGAGAAACTCCATTGCTTAGAAATTCTCAGCTCCGAAACGGAGTTCATACAACTTATTATTTTTTTGACCTTGTGCTTTCCACAAATGGTTCAAACATTGTCAAAAGGAAGATTAATTAACATCAGTATTCGAGGTGAAGGAATGACTATAAAAACAGTTCATATCCAGTTCCAAGAGACCACTACCATTACGAGCTTTGTGTATGGAAAAAAAATCTATGTGTAGCTTCCACAGATATTCTCTATACAACACACCTACCTGGCAATCAGAATAGAAAATGATTATCATCAGCATATTTCCGGTTCTGAGGAATATCAAGGGGGCATAAGTATGGACACATTAGGAACAAATACAGGTTGGCCTGCAAAATTATTTTGTGAAATCTATAATAAAACTCTTATCAGGCAACAAATACAAATTCATTACAAGTGAATAATTACTATATTTACATGCACACACCATACACTGACTGTGTATACCTTACTAATCACATACGAGAAATGCAAAAATGATCATTACAAAAACAAGAAACCATGAATACAAATTTCAATCAGGTGGGACAACATTTGAATGAATTTCTTTGTTGGTTGTTATAGGATCGCCTTTTCTTCAGATTCTTTAAACATCTATTCGGATGTGACCAGTCGAAGTATAATTGAGGATTAAACGACTTACCTTAAGGAAGTTCAATCCAAATTATACGAGACTGGTCACATCCGAATAGAGAAACACGTACGTATACGTAGACAAGTATCCATTTTTGGTAACCCTGCCCCAAAGGCGATAAAGTAACCATCATCGCAAAGTATATTGAAGCATATTCGAGCAGCGAGCGGGATGGATGTGGGGAGACCAGGGTGATTCATTCTTTCAACTTGCGCATAGTCAGTAAAAGAGGTAGTACTACAATGTGATCTATTCGGATGTGACCAGTTTCGTATAATTTGGATTGAACTTCCTTAAGGTAAGTCGTTTAATCCTTAATTGTTTGTTGTATTTTTACACCATATCTTTGATTATAAGAATGACCTTTCTTCTGAAAATAAGGAATATTCTGATTCTGATGTGTAAAATGTTTTCACTGCAAGCAAATTTGTTTCAAGATAATTTAGGTAAAGAAGCAAATATCTCAATTAGTTTGAAATGGGAGTATATTCATCAATTAAATATAATTATTTTCTTCAGAAGATTTTTCTATTCAAGAGTATGTATATTTTTGATTGAAGATATCCTTTTTATCTGTCTAGCACAGACTGAATAAACTAGGGATTATTGTTGATCGAATAAAATCAAACAATGAAAATTATCCTACGAAAGCATTGAACAATCGAAATGGAAATCTCCAAATAGCAGGGCAATTCAAAATCAATGATTACAATTGATTTCCTTGACGAATGAGTAATTTTCTCCAACCGAAAAGTAATTTCCTTCAGTAAGCGGTTCCCCTTCACTCGGCCAATAGTCAATGATCCTTGAATTACACTGAAGATTCAATTTCCGCCATATACCAGACCCGTGACTCATCCACTGTGTCAACCGAATTGGTAAAATAATAAATTGGACACCGCTCAATGCAAGCCAAATTGAACCGCACAGCTTTTGGACGAGAGTGTACCACTTAATCACTTCCATACGAAACGGGTCTTCTTCACAAAGAACGAAACAAAAGGCTTCGACTTGCTGAATCATCAGGATTTTTCTATACGAGGGTCAGCAAAATGTCCTGCATTGGTTTGATGTGGTTTGGAGGGCTGTTTGAAAGAAAGTAAAGGTTGGGTTTGGTTGGCTCATCTTCAGTGGCGTATATGAAATACAATTCGCGAAGTATATACTGAAAATGATGCTCTCGTTCCTGGCACGCCATTAATAATGCTGTTTTCGCTCCAGTGGGTTCGAATACATTTTCCACTGGATTTGAGTCGCGTGGCTTTGTTTTGGCGTCTTCATATTGAAATTTTTTTGATATTTTTGTATGTCAATAATACATTTGAACGTGAGTCCAGCGACTGCAGACTATTCGGTTTGTACCAAATACTTCGCTTATGGTCTACTAGGCGGACACTAATGCTTCCTTTCGTTTGTCCTATATAAACCTTGGTTTCCGACCGAAGCCAAAAGCCAAACCCAAAATATATTTATTCATTAAATTACTTATATATGTCGGAGATTTAATATCGATGGGTTATTCCTCTGTAAATATGCCTGCCGATAGTTTGGTCGTAAACTATTGTGGGCTTATTCAAAATAGAGACTGAAATTTGGCGTGGTAATTGTCACGAACGAAGGACACATGCGACAGGACGTTTGGGTATACAATAAAGCAGACAGTTGGTCTTCTGGGAAAAATGATTACTTGAAGTTGGAAATGAGGAAGAGAGAACATTTTTTTGATATCAGTCTAGTTGAGTTCTGGTAGACGAGCGAAGTGCTTGTTAGGCCAATAAACAGAGCAATTTTTCTAATAAAAGTTCAACTTAAATTGCTCCGCCGATTTCTTTTTTTGCAATTCGTCACGGATGGTTGAATAATTAGCAATTAAGTTATCAGTCCCGCACACAACTCATCATCTACTTCATCTTCAGTCTCCTCGTCTTCATCTTCACAGTCCGGATATTTTGAAACAGAGCTGAGTTGAACATGAAACAAATATTTCAAAAATAAACTCACCATTTTCAATAAATAACAGTGACAAAGCGCTAAGAGATGTTTCCTCGTCTCCGACTATCGATGTTATCCCAGTATCCAGTGTTTTCTGCAAAGGAACTTTTATATTATCTGACGTTTACATAGAGCAATGTTGACTGTAGCTCACTGCGCACCGACAATACCGCGCCATTGTATACTATACAGCGGCGCGCTAGCTGCCGCATTGACAAGGTCCCAAGCCGATATTATTCAAGTTTTAGAATCTCAATGAGTTTAAAGCAGGTACACTTTGTGACAGTTTCCTTTGGTGCACTGTCTTCCTTGTTCTCGAATCCCCATATTCTATCATGGACTGATATTATTTTTCTTTCCATGGAACAATAATGCGATCAACTGCCGAGTAACCTCTATTTTAAGTACTTAAAAGATTGACAGGATTGCATTTAAAATTTGTACAAGTAACCAAATTTGTATGAATATTTTCAATAAGAGCAGGGTTTTTTCTGCAAACTGGCTTTTCATTCATGTTGATACGTGCTTTTATCTCTGAGTTATTAGCATTTGAATTTATAAACTCCCTCAAGATTTTGTAACCTAAAATATGCGAAGAATTGAAAACACTCGTATTTAAAACCAACATTATTTGGACCGGTTAAACGTTATGCAATTTGACAATGAAGTATTTCTCAACTGTTCATTTTACTTGCTACAAGTGATAAGACATTTCAGTAATCACAAGCATTATTTCACGAAGTCAGGAACTTAAAGATTTTCAATTGCAATTTTGCAGCTGGCAACTGAGCGTATAAATATAAATAATATCAGAATACAAAGCCTGCGATCTTTATCTTCAAAACGACGTAAGATTTATCCGAATTGAACATTTATGTGAGGAGTTAAAGAACTTTACTTCACGCGCTGGTTGAAAAGATGCACGTTGGCGGGAGCCGACGCAACACCTGCCCCATTGCGAAAGCATATAACTTCAACAATTTTTTTCAAGAATACCGTGCGAATTCTCAAAATTTTGGTAGAGCCAGTTTTTTTGTAAAAATTTGTGCTCTTTCTGAATATCAAGTTATTTTTTTGATTTAAAGTAAATTTTTTGAGATATTTCGAAATTACCTCAAAAATTAATTTCAAAGCGTTTTTTGGGGGGGGGGGGTTCCACGGAGGAGCAATTTAAGTTGAGGTTGATAGCCCTGTTGATTGGCCTATGTACGTTGTTGTCCTAGTTGCCGTGTGTTCGTTGCCAAGTTTTAATTTCAAATATTGATACAATTAATTGTGAAATCGTTTTGGATTGATAGTTGCGTGTGCATATTAAGTGTTAATTAGCTGAGAAAAGACATCTGACTTCGGAATCAATCATCACAAGGACTCATATGCTACACTGAAAGCTCTGAATCGTCATATAAAAAACAGGTAGTATACTAATAGACATTGCATATATAAAAATGTACTATATTCAAACTCCGCCACACTTTAAATATATAGACACGATAAAAACTATGTTTCCCATCCAAGGGAAGGGTACAAGGAGGTTTAATCGGTACCTTTTTGTCTATATGGACATTAGGACCTTCCCCACCTCCTCTTAATTATGTGGGGGAACTTTATTGTTTTTGAAATTTAGATCATCAAGTTGTATGAGTCTATAGTTGATGTTGTAATGGCAAGAGGGTTATCCCAGAAATACGCGAAAAAACTGGGTTTTGATGTGGTATCTTGCGGCTATGGTATTGAATTATTCTGGAATCTCATGGTAGATATCCAGGGCTTGATAAATAGGGCCTCCATGCTTAATATTGTGTACATTATTATGGGCTCTTGTGCGGGTCATATATTTGGTCAAAGGGCCTATCAGGATGATATATCGGTAGAATTTTTCAGATAGTGATTTGATATAGTTTACGATGGGTTCGGCATTGGCAAGCTCACGTAACGTCTCCAGCCGAATGTACCTGTCACTAATCGTGACGATACGGAGTACCTTGTTCTGCACGCCCTCCAATCTCATCATCTGATAAGTAGAGAGGCCGCAGAACACGGGGCAAGCTTATGTTATTGTAGGTCTGCTAATTTGTATCATAATTTTGTTTTCCATCGGTGACCACCGTCGAAGCTCGCTGGTTCGCCAGGCTGACGTATTACTTCATGTCCATACGCTTGTCTAATTGTACTCTCAGGTACCTCACGGAGGAAGCCTTTCTAATCCTTTGATCAAGAACCCTAAACTCCACAAATATTTTTGTAAGAGTACTTTTCCTTATGAAGTTTATAAGTTCTGCCTTCTCCGGATTGATCACTATCTGGCAGCCGTATCGCTATGCCCTGATGCATTACATATAGCTGTGTCATCTGCGTATGCGGCTGTCTGTTTCAAAGAATTTAGGAAAGTCATACGTATACAGTGAATACAAAAGTGGCGACAGGCTCGAGCCCTGAGGAACTCCTGCTTCGGATGAGTACGTACATGAGTTGGAATTGTTCACTCTCACCTGAAAAGTCGTATTTACCAAATATGAGTTTGAAAGAATGACCATGTGTATGGGCATACTTGCCCGTAGCATCTTACCGACGAATCCATCTATCCAGACGGTGTCAAATGCTTTCTTGATATCAAGCAGAACCATTACTGGGTTAAGTTTTGCTTGGAAGCCCTCCCTTATTCCTTGAGCAATTCTTGCTACTTGCGAGGCAGTTTAATGTCCCTTTCGGAATCCGAATTGCTCATCCGGAACAAAGTTGAGCATCTCTTCCAACTTTTCCACCCTGTCCAGAAGGATTCTATCCACTACCTTCGCATATTCCCATATTCCCAGCATTTCCCGGCTGCACAATAAGGATGATTTCCACTCGTTTGAGACACTCCGGGTATCTTTGTCATCTAAAAATGCCATTGATGATGTATATGAGATGCACCAGTGACCACCTCGGGATGTTTTGGAGCAGGATTGTGTCAACTTTGTCCAGACCAGGCGCCTTGTTACTAGGCAGTATTTTTATCGGTTTCACTACCTCACGAGTTTGGAGGAGGCCAGACCACTTGGTCTGACCTTTTCCTCACTTCGCAGTTTATGGACTGTCCTAGTAACCTCTTCCTGTCTTGAGATGTTTGGATGACCTCGTGGAAATATCTCCCGAACAGCTCCGCTTTCCCTTGTTCAGACGGACAACGTGTGCCATCTCTCTCTACAGTAAGAATATCTTCGAATTCATTTCCGGCCAAGTGCATTTTACCAACTGCGATATTGATCCTTTTTCAAAAACCGTCAAATTACATTTCAAATTCAGCTCCATGTTAGTATGCATTGATAAGTGTGAATTTTTCAAATTTAGTTCTAATTTTCATTATCCTGTCTGCTATGCCAACACTGATAAAAAATATTTTTTCCATCAACGCATTATTGCGTTGATTCAAATAGATTGTATTCTTGAATAGGTCCAACAAAATATTAGTTTGATTTTTTGACGGATTCTTCTTGTCGACTTACAAGGAAAATATTTTGAAACAAGTGAACACTTGCTCCATAAGTTGGTTGAGGCAAGAATATTTTAGCTTCAATAATGGGCACATTTTCTGTTGAATCATGGAAGTAGGTTGAGACAAGAATATTGCAATTTCAATAATAAATACTATTCTTCTATCTACTTGGAGGTTGAGTCCCAATCTGCACTTTGCACTAGGTTAAAAAATATAGAATGGAGGCCATTTTCATTTTGGCAACAATGAATAGATTAGACAAAGCATATATTCACAACTATGAACAATTTAGGTATAAATAATGGTTTTATATGAGAATAGTTTTAAGTTTAAAAACTGTTTTCTCAATAAAACCAGTTAGTAGTGACGCATATTGCAGTTTGATTGAATACATAAACAACGCCATTCGCTTTTAGACACAAAACTATAGAAGACCAAAATATATTTCACTCATTTTCACAACTGGCCCATAATGAGACAAATTCAATTTTCGAAAGGCATTTTTATTGTATAGAAACAGTTTCCACTAGGCACGAAATTAACATTCATATCGGTACGCATAGCCTCATAACCTCCAACCCAAATGGTCAAACTGGATGAAATGGTCGAAATGGAAGTCGTATCCACAGGTCGCGGTGCCGCCACCTGCTTTGATTGCTCATTGGTTGAATGTGTCGCGTGGCACGAGTAGTGATATCTACCAAGGAATTATATTCTTGTGTCAAGAGAATTATGTTCCACAATGAGTTAATGTGAGAGTTTTCTAGAATGAAGAGTAGGATGCTTTCACTGCAAGCAAATTAATTTCAAGAGAATTTATGTAAAGAAGCAAACATCTCGATCAGTTTGAAATGGGAATATATTCATGAATCCGAAATAATTATTCTTTTCAGAAGATTATTCTATTCAAGAGTATGTATATTTTTGAATGAAAAAACCTTTTTTATCTGTGAAGAACTTATTTTCGATTTATAGTAATTAGCTTCCAACTTCAAGGAATTCATCAAAATGGACGCCCAACGTTTAGAAAAAATAAAGAACGTCCTAATGATTCAAGCTGCTTGCTGTCCCCGGTATATCCAGACGATATTGCATTTTCGAACGTTCTGAATCTACTTTGAAGTTTGCCATCAGACCGCAAGGTCGACCATATACATAGGCACTTATCTCAGCATCATTAATATAAACGGCCCCGATGAAACACTATGACATAACCAAGATTTATACTAACTGTTTGCGTTGCGGATAGTTCGGGTTTGTTGTTCTGTGGTCTGGAACGATAACGGTTCGGAAGATACATCGAAAATGCGTATCATTCTTGGACTATTGTCGATATACACTCATAGAAGAGCTGATAGTGAATAGGCTGGTGCTAAAACGAATTTTAAACGACTAAAATAAGGAAAAAAGTCACAGGAGGAGAATGTTGTTGGGATTCCAACTGCAGGGAAAAAAAATTTTAAACACGAAAACACTCAAAGTGGTGAAATGGTGATGCAGTTTCGGGGTTGAAGACGGTTTTTTGCGATTTGCGGCTAAACGTGACCTCTTAGCAGAAAATGTTCGATAGAAAATTTGTAGATAATAAAAATATCGAAAACTTTTGTGATTAACACTTTTCGGCATAACCTCAAATTAACCGCCAAAATGGCGACTAAACCAGTTTTTCAGTATTTACTTTTTTTCTCGCTTTAAAATTTATTTTTCATGAAAATCTGAGAAAATGTCCTTTTTTGATGTCAAATGAGCATGATTTTTTCGTAATTCAGAAAACGACTGGTTTCCGTAAATTTTTCAAAAAAATTCCTTTATCTTTTTTTTTGTATTTCGAAGGTCTGTAAGTGATCATTTTAATTTTTAATATGTTCACTTTAAAATGGTTTATGTAACTTGGTGGTTTATTGATCGTTAAACCGCCTAAAATTGAGGTAAACCGACAATTAGCCTATCTGAATCATAATTTTCTCAATATTTTCAATGATTTTTGATAGTTGTTAAAAGATTAAAAATTATATTAATGAATTAATTTTGTAGTGTAATTATATATTCAAATATTTTATTAAAAATAATTAAATATAAACTAGGTACTCTTTGTTATAAAAATAATGAAGAAAGTCGAAAATCATTGAAAATATTGGGAAAATCATGATTCAGAGAGACTTTTTCTCAATTTTAAGAGGTTTTAACGATCGATAAACCACCAAGTTACGTAGACCAATCGAAAGAAGACATTTCAACAATTAAAATGGCCACTTACAGACCTTCGAAATACAAAAAACACCAAGACAATTGTTCGTGGAAGATAAGGGTATTGTTTTCGAAAAATATACATAACTCGGAAACTGGTCATCTTGAATTGCGAAAAAATCATGCTCATTCGATACCAAAAAAGACATACACTTACAAATTTTCATGTATATTGAATCATTAATACGTGAGAAAAAAATAATTCTGGAAAATCGGTTTTTCGCTATTTTGACGGTTAAATGAGGTTATATGAAAAGTGTCCAATGCAAAACTTTTCTACAACTTTTCACCCTTATCACACTTTCGTGTTTAAATATTTTTTTTCCTCAAAGTTGGAACCTCAACAACAGTTTCCATCTGGTCCCCTTTTTTCACAAAAATTATAGGCACAATTCTAAAAAATAGGAAATCTTCATTAGTCCAAATTGTTTTTCAACAACTCGATCTTGAAACTTGACTAGCATCCGCAATGGCGATTTGAAGACACATTGTTCATGAATTGTGTATCAATCACAAGGATAATATTTTGAAAATAAATACACTTCAAAGGTTGTTGACTCACGTTACCATTAGCGTATGTATTTGGTCATCAACATCTGAATGGCGGTCAGAGAAGATGATTCATTATTCAAATTTACTAAGGATGTATATAGGTAACGATATTTTAATTAGGCAGTGATAGTGACAAATCTGTGGGCGCATTTCTAGTTGTAGCAAACACTAACAATAAAGAGAAAAACTGTAAACCACAAATTGGCGAATTGGGATCGGTAGGCTTTGTTAGAATATATCTTATAATTATAGACCATCAGATAATGACAGATTTTGCTAATTTTCACTTTTCTAGCATTTTAACCACAAAAATTATGTCAGTGTTGAGCTCAAAAAAATGAAAATTTAGCAATTGGACGTGTGCTATGCATATGGAAGATTCATTCATTCAAATAAGGGCGCGATCTTGTCAAAAATACTCGGATGCTGATGCTTTTTCTCGTTCATGGCAATTGACAGAATGAAATTCGATATCGTTAAGAACCCGAACAAAATTTCCCATAAGCCGATCCGCTGTTGAGGTAAATTTTCGGACAGGATAATTTTGTGAATTTTTTTTCGTTTTCCGGCAGACTTTCTTGTTTATGACATTTGAACTAAATCTATTACCCATCAAACAACATCGACTTTGGCACATTCTACTCTCAAATTACAAAGTTTCTAATGACCGACCATGCGTCGGCACACTGTCATTGCAATTTTCCTCCTCCCAACGAGAGCGAAAACTCTTCTATTTTGAGGATACACAACGGTTTCACGGAGGAAATTTCATAACCAGTTTATAACAATTTAGTTCATCTCATTTCCTTGTTTATATTCTTCCAATTCTCAAACTTCTCAAGTAATTTCTCGAGTAATTTATTACATTCTTGATTTTTACTCTCTTCACTCTCAAACCATGAGAAGGTCTATAGAAGAGAACACTTGACGACAATCCATCAATAGTATGAAATCAATAGATATTATAGACCGAGATCCCACGCCTATTTTCAAAAATGATTAATAACAGGCTGAATCTTCCTGAGTAGCTTCATTTTGCCGAGACGCCCAACTTTTTCCTCTACGAAAATTCTCGATAGTGGTAGCTAATAAAATGCGCAGGCGTCAAACATGTCGATTTGGTGAGTGCAAAAAAGTCATTAATAACAGTTAGTTTTACAGTTGAACCTCGAGATAATTCGATTAAGTACTCGAAATAACTTCTGTCCTACAAAATGGATGGTAGGACTGAAGAGTCCTCCACTCCCAACATGTACCAATGACGTGGTCTTAAAAATTCATTAATAACCAGCGGTTTTTTTCACCGTTGCTTGGTTAATATTTGTATAATTGAATGGTCATATTGTCCTACAAATTGAATGGTAGGTGTTCCCAGTCCTACGCTCCGAAATTGTCAATTCCATTATTATATATTATATTATTTAGGTGAAGAATACACTAACCTTTCATTGTCATTTCATTTCATTATCATTGTCCTACAGTTATTAATAAAAAAAATTTTACCATGGAATTGACAATTTCGGAGCGTAGGACTGGGAACACCTACCATTCAATTTGTAGGACAATATGACCATACAATTATACAAATATTAACCAAGCAACGACAAAAAAAATTCGCTGGTTATTTATTAATGAATTTTTATTACCACGTCATTGGTACATGTTGGGAGTGGGGGACTCTCCAGTCCTACCATCCATTTTGTAGGACAAAAGTTATTTCGAGTACTCCATCGAATTATCTCGAGGTTCATCTGAAAAACTAACTGTTATTAATAAATTTTTTGCACTCTCCAAATCGACATGTTTGACGCCTTTTATTAGCTACCACTATCGAGAATTTTCGTAGAGGAAAAAGTTGGGCGTCTCGGCAAAATGAAGCTACTCAGGAAGATTCAGCCTGTTATTAATCATTTTTGAAAATAGGCGTGGGATCCCGGTCTATTATTATTAGTACAACAATTTCTAAGAGGTTTTCTGCAAATAGTGTGGGGAATTAACCCACTTATGTATTTCAAACATGTCAATTTAATTTATCAATCAGGATAATATTTCACAATTATTTTGTAACTTCTGTATACAGGGTGGGCCAACTATTGCAGATCGGAGGATAGCTCCTAAACCACTGTAGATAAAAAATATTTTTCACCTGGAGATCAAATGGCACACAAATGTAAAAATATGCTAAAGTATACAGAGGGTTCCGTGAGTAGGTGCCAAATTTTTTTTAATGACCCACCAGGTATTTTTTTCCATTTTTACATAGTGTGAATAACAAGCTTTATAACAGTTTTTGATTTTTTCAATTGTATGCAAGGTTGCCGAGTTATTGCATTTCCAATGAAAATTTCTGAAAAATCATTGTGAATGGTTAAATTCCATAAAAACTCAGCACTAAGAGGAGTCGCAAAAAAAGTATCGCAGCTCCCAGTACAGGAATGAAGATATCGACTGAATCATTGAAAATTGTTTAGAAATATTCAGGGCGCTCGCTAGACGACTGCCAGTATTACAGATTTCAAACGACGAAAACTTTATTTTTCAAATGGAACATCCTGTATATTTCGATGTTTTTTGGAAGTTCATTCTTTATGCTTTCCATCGATATAATATTTTCTATGGTGAAATTCATTAGCTTCCGAGATATTGGGGAAATATGGCATTTTTTAAGTATTTCTCGATTTCAAACCAAATTAGTTAGTACATAATTTTTGTCTTGCTGATAAAAGTGATTTGACATATGTCATTAGTTCACCTCTATTCGAATTAGTGAAAATTATTGATTCAACATGAATTATTCGAATGAAGAGATGATTAATATGATTTTTGTATCGGGTGAGTGTGATAAAAATTGTTTCGTTGCTAGTAGGGTATACAGGCAAAGATACCCAGAACATCGACGCCCCAAAGAAGCCTGTTTCGAATTATTAATAGAGAGATTCAGTGAAACGGAATCTGTAAGCTACAGAAAACATACGCGGCCCCGTGTTGTATTGATCGAAGAAAATGAGGAAATAATCATGACCGCTGTTGTGGAGTACCCTCACATAAGTACGAGAGAGTTAAGTAGGAATTATGATATATCAAGAACTACAATAAGGCGCATTTTGAAGAACAATAAGTTCCATCCCTATCATGTTCAGCTCCATCAGGAACTTCTTCCGCGTGATTTCATTCAGAGGCGGAGACATTGCAGTTGGTTAACAAATAAAACTAACAATGATAGACATTTTCTGAATAAAATTTTATATTCAGATGAGGCTACCTTTTACCGAAATGGAACCGTGAATCGTCACAAATACCATAATCACTTTGACGAAAACCCACATTTGTTCAGAACCACGTCGCAACAAAGATGGTCCTTGAATGTATGGGGCGGAATAATTGATAATTATGTGATTGGCCCTTTTATCTTCGAAGGTCCTGTTAATGGCCTAATATTCCTGCAGTTCCTCCAGAACAATTTTCGCGGACTCATTAGAAATGTTCCTTTGAATATTATCAATACTATGTGGCTTCAGTTGGACGGTGCTCCTTTTCATTTTTCGGCTATAGTAAGACAGTGGATTGATGAAGAGTTTGGTGAAAGATATATTGGTCGCGGTGGACCAGTTAGGTGGCCAGCTCGATCGCCAGACCTCACACCCTGTGATTTTTTCCTATGGGGATATGTGAAAGATAAACTCTATGCAGAGCCAGTCACAACGAAAGAAGACAAGCAGCTAAGAATTAGACAGATTTTTTCTACAATTTCCCCGGCTATGATTTAGAATGTACGCAGATCCATTAAAACTCGAGCAAGAAAATGTATGGCACAGAATGGCCGACATTTCGAACACCTTTTAAATTAATATTCGTTTGTTGGTACTTTGTCATTAAAGAACTACAAGTATAAATGTGTTATGGGAAATGAAGAATTTGATTATCTATTCGTTTGTTTCCTCCAATATAATGAATACTTTTCACTTATCTTTTTCATGTCTTTCGTCAGTCGAGTATTCCGTTCACTATTCACATTGTTGAGAAATCCATTCTCTGTCATCATTTTGAATAGTAACACAAAACCAAACTAACAAAGAAGGAATTTGGTTTAAAATCGAGAAATACTTAAAAATGCCATATTTCGCCAATAACTCGGAAGCTAATGAATATCACCATAGAAAATTTTATATCGATGGAAAGCCTACAGAATGAACTCTCAAAAAACATCGAAATATACAGGATGTTCCATTTGAATAAAAAAGATTTCGTCGTTTGAAATCTGTAATTCTGGCAGTCGTCTAGCGAGCGCCCTGTATATTTCTAAACAATTTTCAATGATTCAGTAGATATCTTCATTCCTGTACTGGGAGCTGCAATACTTTCCTTTGCGACTCCTCTTAGTGCTGAGTTTTAATGGAATTTAACTCTTCACAATGTTTTTTCAGAAATTTTCATTGGAAATGCAATAACTCGGCAACCTCGCATACAATTGAAAATAATCAAAAACTGCTGTATAGCTTGTTATTCGTACTATCCAAAATTGGAAAAAATACATGGTGGGTCACTTGAGAAAAAAAAAATTTTAGCACCTGCTCACGGAACCCTCTGTATACTTCAGCATAATTTACAGAAATAGTCATTCGTGTGCCATTTGATCTCCAGGTGAAAAACATTTTTTCATCTACAGTGGTTTGGAGCTATCCTCCGATCTGCAATAGTTGGCCCACCCTGTATATTTCAATTTAGTCCAGCCGAGATATTCTATCATAAAAACATACCAGGAATTTCCAACATAAAATTTTACCAGTAAACAAATTGCTTTCCTATAATCTGATTTAATACCTAGCTTGGCCGGTTTTCCAATTTGTAATTGATTAGAAATACCTAGGATAATCTTTCGGCAGTTTTACCTTTGGTCTGGTATTTTCCAGTTAGAAACGGTCAATCACAATCAGTCAAACGACAGACACAGTTCATTCTTTGACTTCAACACGTTCAACTAAAACATCACATCGGCTAAGATTGAAAGTTAGTCCAATAAAGACATTTATCAAATGTTACCTCCAGTGCTCGGCTATGCCACAGCAGTTAAAAGTTATCCACGAAAAATACAAAATAGGTGATACGGTCCTAAAAAACCAATATCGCCAAACTAGTTGAAATTAAAAATAGTACTCACCCTGTCGTCAATTTCTTTCGTCTTCGCCATGTAGTGCATGATGGCGGCCGAAATTTTCGTATCCAAATTCCTGATGACCGCGTCCGCGTTCACTCCCGCGTCGTTGTTACTCCTCTTCATGGCATTCAGAAGGCTTTCGATTCCCTCAACGTAACCATTCCACGGAAGATCTAACTCTGCTACGTACTTCGTTATGCATCCTCTGAGGACGTTGAGACAGTAGCCCGAGCAAGGTTTGGTATTTTTTCGCAATCCCATACACTTCGGGCAGTACGTCATTTTGACGAGGGCGTTGTGGCATTCAGAGTTTCCTGTGAAGAGAATAATTGGTGTAGTAATGGTCATTTTCAAAATTTTCGAACATATGCGGAACTTGGTGGAAAATTGCTACGATATGGAGAAAAGCTTTTATTTAAATGCACTAAAAATAAAAATAATAAACCCCATCATTTAACAAAATGAGATCGCGCCCTTATTTCAACCCTTTCAGTAAGTAAGTCCAAACCTTATGGCTTTGGTTTTTCAGTATTATATTGTTATACAGAGTTAGTCAAATGTATAGACCCGCCCATTTTTCTCAGATAATAAGAGGATTATCAAAAAAAAGTTCGAATAAAAATTGAAGGGTATTCTACTTTGCACCCTTCTATAAATTCAAATAATTTTAAAATTTGCCATTGGTGGAGAAGTGAATTCATCGGCATTTTTTCTATGGAACTATATGTCATATTTAGTATCGCAGGAAATCTTGTTTTTTTCTCATTTCAGCAGCACTAATATTATTTTCACTCTCTCGATAGGTACAGTGTGTATCGTACTTTTGTGTACAGCTCTGTGATTCACTACACTATTGCTTAATTTGTTTCAATCATTTTTTCAATCGGGGAATATAGCGAGTTAGATATTTTAAGCGATATGGCAATTGATTCAAACAGTGGCGAACGTGAGTTTTAATAAAGACATTTTTATGTGCTACATCGACAGTTGTTTCATTAAAAAAATTCACTTTATATATAGATCCTTTATTTAGTCAACGACTAATACATTTGTCATACAATAAATGAGTTAGAATTAATATAAATATAATGTCACATACAGTCAATAAATAAACATAAAACGATCATATAAAAACATAACATATAATAAATAAAACTTATGGGCGTAGCAGACAAGAGACTCACAGATATTCGAGTGGCTAGAAGTTTTCACTCAGATATTTTTTTAACTTACTCTTGAATGACAGAAGTGTAGAACATTTTTTGATGACTAGAGGAAGCTGATTATACATTTTCAATCCTTTAAAAAATACAGATGTTTCTGTTCCCTTTTTTGATACCCTCTGAATTGAAAAATCATTTCTAGATCTTGTATCATGTTTATGAACTTGATACTTGTACTTTACAATATCTTGTAAGTATGGAGGAGCATCACCAGATTTTATTTTGAAAATGAATATCATTGTTTGATATTGCCAAAATATTTTGATTGGTAACCATTCCAATGTACTCAACATATTTTTTATTGGAGTTTGTTTGGAACATCTTAATATTATACGCATTGCTCGATTTTGCAATTTTTGAAATTGGTTGATTTCATTCAGATTCAGTAAGAATAATATTGATGCACAGTAATTAAAATGCGGTAGGATGAGAGTATTGTACATCACCATCAACGACCACTGGGTAAGGAATTTAGCACATCTATATAGATAATTTATTTTGAATGATATAGTCCTAATAATATTACTTGCATGTTCGTCGAACTTCAGTTTCCGGTCAACTATAACACCTAAATATTTGAACTGCTCAGCTCTTTCAATGATATCACTGCCAATTTTAATTTCATTCTTGTTATCACAAATTTCACAGAATTCTCTGTAATATCGTGTTCCACTTATAATCATATATTTTGTTTTTTTTTTCAAATTGACTTTGAGAAAATTTGAGCAACACCACCGATAGATATTCTCCAACGTTTGGATAATTTTGAGTCTTAAAAACTGAAATTGATCCATTGATAAAATGATGAAATTTTTCAATGAAACAGCTGTCAATGTACCACATGAAAAATATTTGTCTGAATCAAACCGCCATATCGCTAAAAATGTCTACTGGCTATATTCCCCGATTGATTTTTTTTTAAATTAAGCAATAGGTAAGTGAATTACAGAGCTGGACACAAAAATACGAAACACACTGTAACTATCGAAATAGTTAAAATAATATTAGTACTGCTGAGATAAGAAAAAAACAAGCTTTCCTACGATACTTAACATGACATATGGTTCCATTTAAAAAACATGCCAATGACGTCAGTTCTCCGCCAATAGCACATCTAAAACATATTTGAAATTACAGAAAGGTGCAGAGTGAAATACCCTTCAACTTTCATCCGAACTTTTTTTCGATGGCCCTCATATTAACTGAAAAAAATGGGCGGGTCCAAACATTTGAGTATTTCTGTATATGTTATTGTGTTAAAATGCCATCAATGAGAGATCGGTAAATTTTCATTTTTTGAGCTCAACACTGACGTAATTTTCAGTGGTTTAAATCCCAGAAAAGAAAAAATCTGTCATTATTTGACGGTTTATTAATTCAGGCTCCAAACCCAAATTTTGGGTTTCATTTTCAAGTCTCTCTTCTTCGGTTATTTTTAAAAGTATCATATACAAATTACAATACAACAATAATCCATTTACATTTATTTTCGTGTTTTGGCCAAAATAATCAAATGTATAGTGAGCGTTTAATATCTCAATTTATTATGAAACCCAAATGCAGGTTGGGTATTTTTTCGAGGTTGATAATGTCAAACTGTCACACGAAAGTCAGACAAGTCATGGCTGGATAATCTATTTATAAACAAACAAATTGACAGCTTCTGTCAAATTTTAAATATTTTATCAGTGTTACCGACGAAATGTTCATGATAGTTACTGCTATTAAACCTATTTTTTTCAATATAAAACTGCAAATGATTGCAACGTTTCCGAACTTGTTCTCTTACAAATAACCTAGGAAAAAATAAATAAAACTTTGTAATAATATAATATTCATTTGAATTAGTCCATACTCAAAGTGGAGATTCAGTGTAAAGAAGCTAAGTAAAACTCAAAGTCATCTCCACAATATGTATTAAAGCATTTAATAACTAATTGATTCAATAATTGATATCCTGATTCATTTAATCACCCCTCCTACAGGATTTTACTCACCAACTTTAACCTTTCTGGGTAAAGTTTCTTAGGACATTAAAAATATATATGATAAATTAATTCCTGATTGTAAAATTTCTTTTCATACCAACCATAATCTGGGCTCCAACTTAATAACAAAGATATGATCCCTATTATGGATAAATCAGGTTTCTTGTTCATCTGAAGATTGTATTGCTACATATATTGGTCAAATTGGCCGCAAATTTTCGCAAAGAATTCATGAACATATAAGAGTTGTACATATCTTCATTCAGATATAATTGATGAAATACATTCTTCTAGATCTTTTGCCAATCATATTGTTAATGATAAACATCAATTTGATATTGAGTCAGATCTTAATATTTTACATGTTTGCAATAAAGATACCAAACTGAATATTTTGGAGAGTTTCAAAATCAATAGAATAAGAAGGATTATAATTCAGAATCTTTGAATGAACAAATCAAATTTAATTGTATATCATTTTTCAACGCTTTACAACTTCTACAATAATATTATTATACTCTTGTACCCTTTATTTTCTCTTCGAAATTACAGTTTTCATTCCCAGCTATTGTGGTTTGTCTTCGTAGACTCACCTACTTGCAGCTAGATACCAGTACTACTTAAACTTTTCATTATGAATCCATTCCGGAAATAGGTTCGTCTTTTCATAATATATCAAATCGTAAATATACCTTATTATCGATACATCCACGCCATTTCCTTCTTCTGCATACAACGAACTCATGTGTGTGTGATAACCAAATATGTTTTGTGATTTCTTTACATTTTTAATGGTTTATATGATGGTTTCACCATTAAAATGGTCTCTCACCATTCCACCTTAACAACAATATGTTGGCCCTAATTTGCGCCTCATATCTAATTAAATTTAAATGTAAATTTTGTTTGATATTTCTCCACGTTTCCATGCCAAGTATCCTCATTGTCATACATTTTGCAAAATTGTAATTAGTGTTTTTTACTGGTTTCAGTTTAACTTCTGTTCATTTCAACTGAAGATGAGCATTACTATTCTCGAAAACATGTTTTTGATGTACTGATTTACACGCGATGCAAGTATTTTGACAAATTTTTTGCCGAAGCTGCGTTCTCAAGTTTTACCATTGGGGTGGAAAATAATTCTTTAATATAATATTGTTTCAATAAATCTCTGTTTCATAGAGTTGAGAAGGCTATCTTTGGTTTCAGTTTATTCTATATGATGGTACTATTATATGACATGACCTCTGAAAGTTCTAAAATATACATTGGAACTAAAATATACGTTCAGCAGGTACTCATTTAGAATTATCATTCATTTTCTAAACTTGGGGCTCTCTAGTGGCATAACTTGTAATAGGGTGGAGTTTACACAATGGTATATTTTGATGGGAATGTTGGGTACTAAAATGGAATTTTTTTCACAAGATGTTAGTTGTTGAGAACTTTGACCTCAACTTACCTGCGCTATGCTCGTCGATGAGGAGCGTGTCCGTGGTGTTCAGGACCTCGCTTCCTATGCGAAACGCTTGCAGCAGCAGCCGCGTAGCCTCCAAACTCTTGGACAAAGATTGAGCAACTTGTTCGGGAATGTCACCGAAAGGCGATATGTAGTCAATTGACTTTTTCAGACACTCCTTGTAGTTCAGAGTGAAGTCTTTGTTTGATATGTCGGCGGAGTGGTGATAGGCCAACGGAAACAGCTCGGTGAAGAACAGCTTCACGCTCGTGCGTATTTCTTCGGGGCTGACAGTCGGCTTCGCTTCCGACGAGTCGATCACCACGTAGTTCATGATCTCCCTGTATAGGTTCTCTATCGGCTTTCGGGATAGGACGGCCATGCCTCGGTACACCTGCCAGAAGAGTAGCAGGGTTTTGTTTTCTGATTGACGGGCCAGTTCGGATACGTGATCTGCAACAGAAAAAAAGGTTTTATTGTTGATCGAAAAGGGTCGAGGAAATAATTAATTGATTTTGTTATCTTTTTCATGGGTTTGAATAATTGCCAGATACTGAAGCGCCGCTCGTTTATTGTCCAGGAAGTCATTTATTACGGCTGAGTTCGAGCTATTTTGCCGAGTGGTTATCGCCAAGGCGTTCAGTATGTTGAATAACGTCCAGTTTTAGCACGATTCTTGATTTTATTGAGTTTCCGCGATAATTGATAGTTCAGCTTATTTTTTTACTGAGAATTGATAAAGACGGTTATTTAGTTGATAATGTGATTGTCAGATATTACAGAATGACCGAATTCCATATTATTCCATTTACAATAAGCGATATGCATAGGACGAATAAACAATTCGTACACAATAGGTATAGCAGAATTTTCAGTACACCCATTATCAATATATTCAATTTCAATATATTCGGTACCCCCATCCAACACTTCTAGTCCAGGAGCCAGTGACAGATTTACATGACCAAGTTCCTCTCAGGCGATAATAACTGGAATGCATCAGAGTTGTAATACAAAGCTTCGTGAACGTCAGCGAAGGTTCCGTGGGGCAGAGGTATATGCCATTGAAATGTGTGCCAGGGAGCTGAAAAATCGACACCACACACGAAAAGCAATAAAAATATTATCAGATAGTCAAGCAGCAGTGAAAGCGCTTGAATCCAACCGTAATACTCAATGGCATAAAATCAAACCCCGGAAAATCAGATATAGGAGTACCACAAGGCTCCATTTTGGGGCCACTATTTTTTATAATTTTTGTAAGTGATATAGATCTGCACTATTCGTGATCAAAAAATACTATACGCCGATGACACAAATATTTTAATTTCAAGTGATGAAATTGGAAGTCTAGTTAAGCGTAGTAACGAAGCATCTAGACAGTTAAAACAATACTGTAATCAAAATGGACTAATGATGAATGTTTCAAAAACATATTTCATGAGATTTCTACCTAAAACGAAATCAACAGACTATGATTTATATTTACATTTAGATGGTAAATCTATACAGAGCACTGACTCTCTTAAATTCTTGGGACTCACTCTTGATCCAAAACTCACATGGGAAACACATATAAACATCACAGTATCGAAACTAAGTACCACTTGTTACGTTATAAAAAACATTAGAGAAACAGTTACCTTTGATGTCCTGAGACTACTTTATTTTGGACTAGTACAATACGGACTTCTACTTTGGGGTGCCTCACCACATTTAGAAAAGACATTTATAGCACAAAAGAAAGTAATGAGAGCAATGTATAATATTGCTCCTTCATCATCTTGCCGAGAACTTTTCAAAGAAGCTAAAATATTAACCTTGCCAAGCCTTTATCTCTTTCAAGTGATACTATACATAAAAAATAATTAACATAAATTCTTGAAGAACAAAGACATACACTCATTATAATACACGTTCAGAGTTAAATTTACACCAACCTTACTCTAGGCTAGCAGTAGGTCAAAACTCACCTAATCATGACGGAATCAAATATTATAATAAAATAATGAATATTCTAAAAGCTACCACAGAAATGTCTTTTAGAAACGAATTAAAAATGTTTTTAATTGAAAATGTATTTTATAGCACAGAGGAATTCTTGAATTTCTGAAATCTCCACATACATCATTTATACTAAATTGATATGTATTTTATTTTGTAGTTTGTCTCTTAGTTTTAGTTAGTTTAATGTCCTGGACTAGTCTGATATGTTTATACATTTTTTATATATTTATACTAGATGTGTAATCTTGATTGATGCTAATAAATTGAATTGAATTGAATTTAAATTCACGGCAGTATGGAACTGTAGAGACACCTTAAACCGACTGGTGCAACGCAACAACGTTACCCTAGTCTGGATACCAGGTCACACAGGTCTAGAAGGAAACGGAATAGCGGACGCCCTAGCAAAAGGGGGGGCCGAAAAAACGTTCACTGGACCAGAACCGGTAATCGGTTCAGCATATAGCACTGTCAAGAATGTCATAACAGCTTGGGCAGAAAATAAAAAACTCGAGTACTGGCGTAGTCTACCGGGCCTAGCCCATTCCAAAGAATGTATTGCTTGTACAAGGAAAAAACAGGACATTGACAAACTGCTAAAACTCAGTAGAGCGAATCTCAGAGTTATAGTAGGTTTGCTTACTGGCCACTGCAAACTCAAACATCACATGCATAAAATCGAACTTGCACAAGATGCAGAGTGCCGGCTATGTATGGAGGATGATGAAACGGCTAAGCACATTCTGTGTACATGCCCTGCAGCGGCCAGAACCAGATTCTCAATATTTGGCGTTACGACAGTAAGGCCAGAAAACCTGGTAAATTGTTCTCCCAATGCATTCCTCAATTTAGTCAAGAGATTGGATATACTGGGAGAAAAATAACCATAGGGTTAGCCACAATAGGCCATTGGCCGCAGTGGAGGGCCTGGTACGGGCCCACTCACGTTCAAACCTAACCTAACTCCTGCGTTATAACTTTCAAAGTATCAGCTGACGCTCTTTTCAACGAGATAGTAACATAAAAGCTACCTTCAGGTAAATTTTCAGTTGAGAGGAAATCATTGAAAGCATATTTTTTTCTTGGTCGAGCGACCAGTTGACGTATAATACACCATGTTATAATCAGCTTATTGTTTTCTCTTTCCGAAATATTGGGTTAGCGACAATTTAAGATGTGTAAGGTTTCTTTGAGGTTGGATATTAATAATACATTGTCAATATTCAAAAATTCAAGATAGTGGTTCCTATATATTTTGCATTACGACTAAAAATATTTAAATAATGAAAAAAGTATTAGAAAAAAATATCAAAAAGAAAGGTCCGCTCGCAATGTTGAAAAAGTTATAAACAATTTAATAAAAAAGAGGGGTTTGGTTTTTCGCGAATATCTCAAAAACTATTGCAGATATCCAAAAAAGGAAAATCCCCACTCAGTCTTTCAGTACTTTTCAATACCTCATTTAGTCTTTCAGTACTTTATCAGTACATGATATTTAATTATGGTGTACAAAATTCTTCCTAGTTTTTACCCCTTCGGCACACAGGGTTTCTGAGGTTTTATTCAACATGAATGTATACAATCCCGGTCGGTCCATTTGTCTTATGCTAATATTGCTATACAGCAAACCATATTAGACGCGAAAGAGGTGGGTTATAAAAGAAAAAAGTTGCCTGGTTATTAGGGGCGAAATTGAGTGCAAATGTGAAAAATTGGACTGTAAGCTTCAAAAGAGGTAAATTTTCCATTGAAGATGATGACCGATCGGAAAGGCCAGTTTCTGTGACAGTCCCAGAAAATATCGATGCAGTTCATGACATGATTTTAACAGACCGTCGAATTGGGCTAAAACGGCTATCTGAAGCACTGAATATTTCATACGAACGCGTTCATCATATAGTTCACGTCAATTTGGACATGAGAAAAATTGCTGCAAAATGGATCCCCAAATGTTTGAATGTTGACCAAAAGCGTGCAAGGGTAGTAGCATCGCGTTCGATCTGTGCTCAATTTGAAAACGATGTAGACTTCTTAAACCGAATTGTTATTATGGATGAGACTTGGGTACATTTCTACGATCCAGAAACAAAGCAACAATCGATGGAATGGCGACACTCCGGTTCTCCAAGACCTAAGAAGTTTCTTGTCCAAAAATCTGCTGGAAAAGTTCTTGCTTCAATTTTTTGGGATTGCCATGGAGTAATCATGATTGATTTTTTGGATAAGGGTAGAACAATAACTGGAAATTACTATTCGACATTACTGACCAGTCTACGGGAAAAAATTAAAGAGAAAAGACGCGGGAAGCTATCCAAAGGTGTTTTGTTTTTGCAGGACAACACCCCTGCACACAAATCTTATGTTGCCATACAAAAAAATTCGTGATTTAGGGTTTGAATTACTAGAACACCCCCCTTATTCACCAGATTTGGCTCCGTCCGACTATAATCTCTTTCCTCAACTGAGAAGAAGTTTAAAAGATCGTAAATTTTCTTTCAACGAAAAGGTAATAAAAGCTGTGGAGGTCTGGTTTGCAGAGCAAGAAGAATTTTTTTTTAAAGGTCTAGAGACGTTGCAGTTTCGCTGTAATAAATGTATCCAATTAAGAGGAGAATATGTTGGGAAATAAAATATTTTGATATTGAAATTTTGTTTGGTCGAGGTGTTAGAGCGTTTGGCTTCCACCCAGACGGTCCGGGTTCGATCCCCGGTCGTTTGTCACTGTCCTGAAGTGGTTCGGATTCCACTTATAAATAAACTGTAGGTCCCGGATCTCCCTTGCTCGCACAAGCTCTGCTTTTGAGGGGTTTTCTCCGAAAACCTGGGAATTTCGTAAAAACAAAAAAAAAATAGTAGGCTAAGCATTTTTCAATATATCCTCGTATATGGAAATTATGTCGCATGACATCACAGTCTAACCACTAGTAAGTCGATCCGGAGTTTAGACTGAACGTATAAAACCGTTCCTAAGTAGACAATTTCATATAAGCAATAATTTGTAAGCCGTGATTGAGAATGGTGAATCAGATCGTTATCGTATTAAATAAATATCACTCATTCAGTTAGGGCTATACATGCGACGTCACCGTGGTAGCTAACAACCGTACACTAAGTTACCACTAAGTTAAATGCGAAGAAGCCTTATGGGCAGTCTGAAACTTATGAATTTAGACTCATCTGATAGTGTTGTCAAAAATGTATAGAACATACCGTGCATTAAAATATTTTATCATAATTCAGTTCGTGGGTAACATTGTTACATTTTGTAATTCAATACGTAAAAGAAGTTGTTACATTTTGAAACACAACTTGTTAAACAGAAAACAAGATTTATCAAAAAGGCCACTGATAGTTCGATAAGACAGAGTCATGCCAAGTCCTACTGCTACCATGCCAAGCTCCATGATGTCTAGTCAGACAGAGGCAAAATGTAGTCAAATCGGACCAAGCAAAGCCAATTCCTACCATGCTAACCATGCCAAGGTCCGTATTGTCTAGTAAAGCCATGCCAAAATGGAGTTCAACCGAGCCAAGCAATGCCAATGTTCAGTGAAGCCATGCCAACTCCCGGCAGGCAGATCCATACCAAATACAGTAAAGATGATGCTTTGTTCAGTAAAATGAGTCATGCCAAATCCGCTAAAGCTGAGCAATGCCATGTTCAGTAAAAATAAGTCATGTCAAATCCGGTAAAGCCGTGCCATACCAAGTTCAGTAGAAGCCAACCAATGCCAAGTCCAGTATGTTTAGGCCAAACCAAACCTGGTCTAGCCAAGCCAAGCCAACCTAAGCCTACCTAAGCCAATTACTCGGGCAACGATGAATCATTTTACAACTAATGGAATGAAACTAAAATGAGCCAATCAAAAGAGGTTTGGGATTCGACTTCCGGCAGCGGTAGAGTTCAGACGGCGACCTCGTGTTGGAAGTCAGGTTAATGTGCAACGACCCAATAGTTTAGTGTTTGTGAAGTCCGCCTTAAAACCATAACGTATAGTTTGTGGTTAAAACGTGCCAGCAAATATTAAAAAGTGTAAATGATATGGGATGCAGTATTGCCTAGAGCAAGACAACTGCATCCTCCCGATACAGCCTCGCTGTCTACGCCGCGCGCCGGTTAAAGGCCGGATGGGAACGGATTTCTCGCAGCGGGTCATGTCCATATAGTTCCGAATGGAAGCTAACGGACAAGAAATGAAGAGAGAGAGAGAGAGAGATGGTTTGGAGTTGAATAATTCAAATGGAGATGGTGCAAGCAGACATCTTCTGCGGATATTTATTTGTATATTTATATTTATATAGTATTAATTTCATGGTTTTTGTGAACCTGTATCGAATTATCAATTGGGTTGTAATACAATATTTTATTTTTTTTGTTATTTGAAAAGCGATAGAAATAAATAGAAGCAATGTGATGAAGTAATAATCCGAGAGGATTGCTCGAACGGAGAGCTCCGAGTCACCGATATCTGAAGTCAATCAACGCTAGACGAGGTCGGGCTTTGGACGGGTGACCAACGGACCTCCTTTCAAGATTCTCATTGGATCGTGCTAGGAATCGCACGTAAAAAAGTAACACCTCGTTAATCCTTGGCTCAAACAAATTTCAACTTTGAAGGGCTGATAAACGGACAACACAATTTTTGAGTAACTGAGATTTCAATACGGTCGTTTTTTTCTGAGACACCATGAAGAAACAGGTTACATTACATAGGTTTGAAGGCTACTCTACTAAACTTTACTACAACTATGGCTTAATACGCACCTGGGTCTTGTTGAATTCATTAACGATATTTTTAAAATAGTGAGTGGATTATTCATGGCGTGAAAATTTTTTGAAGATGTGCGATTAGGAAATTTGTTGTCATTTTATAGTAATATAGATAAATTAAATAATTTAAAGTTGAAAAGTGAAAAAATACAAAGAGGAAGGATACAGATGCACAAATCATCACCTGTCTGGCCCAATAAACCAGTATTATCTCTGATCAGTTTTTGAATACCAGATAACTGAAATGGTGAATTGATCTTCCAGAAAACAGGACAATGAGAGGAGTTGCAAATACGTGGATATCATCCTTTATACAAAATCGCACTTAGTATGTCAGCATTACCCAAAACAATGATGTCATGTCTAAGAGTTTTGATTCACAGTTGAGAGGGGAGTCCCCCATGGTTCAATATTGGGCCCTATACTATTCACACTTTATGTGGCATTGATCAGAGTATTCACTCAGGCAAGTATACTGCCTATGCAGATGATTTCTCCTTAATAATATCAACTCCTACATCAAAAACAGAAAAGTTAGGCACTGACGTGATGCAAAAAATTACTATTTCAATGAGAATGACCTTTAACTCAAACGTAGATAAAACAACATTATGCAGATTTTATAATAGGCAAAATACATGTAACTCAAAACAAATCAATGTGAATGGTAGGCATTTATCTAGCTATAATGGGACAATGAAATTTCTAAGTCCCCATATTGAGGAGCACCTTGACTGGAAAGTACAATGCTGATATACTGTCTCAAAGCTTCACTCTATGAACACTATCGGAAACATGAGAAATTATAAGATACAGTTTAAAACTCTTCATTATGCTTATTGTGACTCTCATCTCAGATATTACATAACGTTGTGGGGTATGTCTACTGAGATTTCAGAAGTGTTCATAGCACAAAAAAAGATTATTCGCTGCATAGCACGAGTGCCTTAGTCTCACTCATGTAACAATTGTTTCCAAACTATGGAATATTGACAGTACTATGTGTGTACATACATATATGAAGCATGTTTGTATGTTTTTCGTAACAAGGATAAATTTACTCTCAATTGTCATATGAGACATAAGAAAGATATACATTTTCAATAAGTCAAGTTAAAGTTGAGCTATCAATCTCCAAATTACATGGGCCCTAGATTGTTCAATAATCTTCCACCTCATATAAAAATGGATAAAAGTTTATTTGTATTCAAAAAATCATTGAAACAGTTTCTCATAGAAAAGTGTTACTACTGAATGTTAGTAGATGTTCAATTTTAAGTTTTAATTGTGCTGTTTTTAGCTTCTCAATTTCAGTAATGTATGCATGCAATTTTATAATTGTATCTCATACTTTCTGATAGACTAGTGTAACTTTTTAGTACAGGACCAACTCAATGAATTTTGGTAGTTGTTGAATTTTATATTTCGATTGTTGTTTTTTATGCGGTTTAATTCTAGTACTGTGACAACTTTCAAAACAATTTTATAATTGTCAACTAAGGAAGAGAAAATGAAAAAAAAAACAACACTATCCTGGGACTCCCACATGAATGATACGCCTAGGTACATTAGTGCCTACATTACGTTTCAAACAGAAACAAATTTTATTTTAAGCAGCATTTTATTCCACCCAGGTAAACATGGTAATTTGTTAGAGCAGGTCGTAGTCGTTTGTCGTACGCTAAAAGTTTCAGGGGCCATTAAGAGCTGTGCGCTGGCAACCAAAATGAAAAAGTCCTCGCAAACGACTGCGATATATACTGTTTCAGCGTGCCACAGATCATTTAGTGACGGGACAAATTGAATAAAAAGATAAAGTCAGAACATTGCAATAACTCTTGAATAATAATCGAATGTTTACTAATCCTTTTTTCTACTTTGGATTATAGACCGTTGGCCCATGACACTAGAAGAGTCTATTAACTACGGAGGGATATGAAGATTAAGTTGGATTCTCCGGAAAAAAATGGTTTGTTGTATCGGTACCCGGTCGCACCCCTCCCTGTTCAATCACCTTCCGGTTGAAAGCAATGCTGTCTGTGTTGACCTGCCCTTGCACTGATGAGAGGCAACAACTTTGAAACTAGTCTGCAGGTGGTCACCCTGTCCAAATCAAAACATAATTCTGCTGGTTGGTCATAGAGGGCACTTGCAATTGCGTCCTCTGATGCTTTGAGGAACGTTGCACAAGTAGCTGTTAGATTTAATTCAATACCCGTCGTGGTCTTAGCCAGGGAAGTAGTTGTTTTCTGACAGGTACTTGCCATAATAAGCCTACGCAGTAGGTGTTTATGGGAGTAAAGGGTTCATCATCGGTCGGTAACGACTGTTCGTTAGCAAACGATCTCCCAAAGATTTCTGTTTTTTTCGATTAAATCTCTTAACCCGGAGATTCGGAGTGTTCTTCCTCTGCTCACTAGGTGGAGCGGCCTAGAAACTGCTTCCATCTCGTAAACCAGAATTGACTAATCAGCGGAGTGTGTATTGGTTTGGACGGGGAACAGATGGCTTCAGTGCTGTCTGTGTTGACCTGCCCTTGCACTGATGAGAGGCAACAACCTCGAAACTAGTCTGCAGGTGGTCACCCTGTCCAAATCAAAACATAATTCTGCTGGTTGGTCATAGAGGGCACTTGCAATTGCGTCCTCTGATGCTTTGAGGAACGTTGCACAAGTAGCTGTTAGATTTAATTCAATACCCGTCGTGGTCTTAGCCAGGGAAGTAGTTGTTTTCTGACAGGTACTTGCCATAATAAGCCTACGCAGTAGGTGTTTATGGGAGTAAAGGGTTCATCATCGGTCGGTAACGACTGTTCGTTAGCAAACGATCTCCCAAAGATTTCTGTTTTCTTCAATGTTGACAGTGTTATTATAGAAGCAGCTACACAAATAGTCGGGTCTAGCTAAATTAACCGAGCTCTAGCCTATTTGCATAAGTCTAGGTCGGTCCCCAAGGGCGGCATACGGACCGGAAGTTACCCTTCACCGACAGTTCCCTCAGCTTATTAACGAAGGAATGTCCTTTGGTTAAACCCTTCTTTTTGACCCACCATTCAATGTTATAACATTTGAACACAATTTAGGCAGGCGAATTTATCCTTATTCGAAAGAAATGGGGCGGCATTAATTGATGTCAGGGAGGGGGGCGACCGGGTACCGATCCAATGAACCACTTTTTTCTGATAATCCAACTTTACCTTCATGTCTCTTGAAGGGCATACCTTCGTAGATAATCGACCCCCCTAGTGTCTTGGGCCTACGGTCTATTATCCTGGCGGGTACGCAGTAACGAGCCATGTTCGGCTTTGAGAGCATCTTTCATATACTATATAGAAACAAGAAATTATTGGAAATGATAAATATTACACAGAAAAAACTTGTACTCTCAAGAAATTGCGACTATTTGTTTCAGAGCTGCAAAATTTGTTTAAAAAATGAAAAAATCTGATTATTTCGATGAAATTTTGATTTTTTATTTATTTATACTGATTTTTTTCTTAAATATGGAAATAATGAATTTTGAAAATCACTTATTTTCATTATTTTTATCTATTCGCCCAAAAATATTTGATTTCCAGATTTTCAATTAAAACCTAGGCGACATGAAAAAAAAAACGTGTGTAATACATTTAATTCGTTGTCAATTATTCATGTAGGTTATATTATAAACCATAAACTGTTTTTGTTATAGTAAACTTTTTGCGTTTTCTTTTAATTCGTGAATATTTAAGTTGGACTGATGGCGATTAGTTATGTTTTTACACTTACATAATGTATGTAACACTTAGTTTTAAATAAACTATCATTTTTTTGAATTTCCTGATGAGTTATCTGCTTCGGCGACCTGTTTATAGAGCAATTAATGATTTGATTAAAAACACGATTAAAATTGAAAAAAAATTGTTGATTTAAATCATGATTCAAAATCATTTGATTTAAATCGTCGCAACCCTGATTTGTGATTTGTGTGAACAGCATGGGCACATTCAAAAATATTCTTCTGGTTTTATCATATGTCATCACTCAAAACGTTTCAAATATTTATTTTTATCAGATAACAATACAAAGGAAGTTTCTGGAATGTTTCGAAATCTCGTAAAATAACTTTGTCTCAGTATATAGTGTTTTCAAAGTTAATATGATAAAATTCTAGTCTATGAACATAACCAATGGGAAGTTTCATGGAGTTTCAGAATTTTAGTCGGTGTTTTTCCTAAATTGCGAAATTGTTATAATATGATTGTTGTGAATTTGAATTATTTTATATAGATAATTCTTGATCAGTGAAAGTATCTGTCAAATTATCATGATAATGAGGTTGTCCTGATTTCGGTGATAAACTATGTGTTTGTCATTTTTGAAACAAACGAGCTCTTGTATAGGGCCTGAGCGCCAAAGACCTGACAATTTTAAAAACACTATTACCCTTAATAATGATATAATTTAATGGAAAAATTTAGCCTAAAACCGATCAAACCAATCCATTTCATAAGAAGCAAATTAGTACTTAAAATGAGTAAATTAGTACCTAAAACGAGCAAATTAGTACTTTGTGATGCGTTGGTGCTATCTCATCCGAACTACGCGGGTGTTGTATATGGTCCTGGTCTATTGAAAACTGACAGATTGGGAATTCAAAAATTACAGAATGCAGTAAGACTCACAATAGGTACAAGAAGACGAAAGCATGTTTCACATCATTTGAGAGATCTCGGATGGCTGAACATGGAGGGTAGACGTTTACTTCATTCTGCAACTATTTTTCATGAAATCCTAACAATGAAAACGCCATATTATCTCTATAGGAAAATAGCGTACAGAACCGATATACATAACCTCAACCTGAGACACAAAAATCAATTGACAGCACCTAAAAACAAAAACTTTTTTATTCGTGGATCATTTTCATTTACTATATCCCGCCTATAAATCATTTCTATTTGGTACTTAATTTATTGTAGGTTTTTCCATATCCAGAGGAGTCATGTTTTGGTTCAATTTACAATTGAGGATGTTTCCTTTTTCAGTATTTCTATTTGTTTATCGATTCCTTTTTTTATAAAATATGCCTCAATTAATTTGTTAAAATTTTGACAGAAAAATTCATGTTATTACCTTTTTATCTTCAAGATGGATGGAAGAGCAGTATCTTCCATGTGCAATATCATGTGCAGATGTTGAATCCTGCTTTTTGACAGGATTCCATTGTATATCTGTATTTTGAAAGAAACTATGAAAAGAAACAATTATTATTTTTTTTTCCTTGGTGTTTTGGCATCGACTGCTATGGTCATTAGCCATGTGTTCTGGATAGGCCTTGTTACTAACTCCATACGCCACTTTAGGAGCAGCACTGTTAATTTTTAACGCAACAGTGAATCGTGAAGGATTATTCCCAGCCGACACGAGCCTCAGTCATTCAGACTTAACAAATTATTATTATATGAAAAAAAGTTATCAACTTCCTGAAAACAACACAACTACTGAGAAATATTCCTTTAATATTTTTTAAGAAATGTGTAATTCATATGGAGGAAATCCTTTTAACAAGAAAATGATGAAATATTTAGTTTACACAATAGTACATTTTTCCTTCTAATTATGGATACAAAACATGCAGGCTCGGAATTCAGACAGATAACATTTATCAGATAATTTCCCAAAACATTACAAATGAGGGAGTGGTTCATACCTAATTACTCTTAATCAGAATATTCTTCCAAAATAAACCAGACCACGTGATTTCCATGCAAAACACTTCTGCATTCTCATCAGCGACAACAGCAACATGAAGAAGTGAAATATTCGTCATCATTAATTTTCATTCGAACCATTACAATTCTGGTCCGGTTCGGTTTGGAAGAATATTGATTTCGACTCAATATGAACTACTCTCTCATTTCTTTATTGTGTGGAAATATCTAATGAATGTTATCTATTCCTTTTTTTTCAAAACTTTCATCTTAGAAATTGAGCAATAGCGTTGATTTTTTCAATTTCACAGGGTTTTTCGATATATTAAAAATATAATGGATCCAATATCCAATGAAAAACGTCGAAAAACTGCCACTTTTCATTGTTATATTGTTGTACTGTTAAAAATTGACAGATTTCGAACAACAGACAAGCGACGTTTCGCCGGATGTCTGTGTGGAAATATCTAATGAATGTTATCTATTCCTTTTTTTTCAAAACTTTCATCTTAGAAATTGAGCAATAGCGTTGATTTTTTCAATTTCACAGGGTTTTTCGATATATTAAAAATATAATGGATCCAATATCCAATGAAAAACGTCGAAAAACTGCCACTTTTCATTGTTATATTGTTAAAAATTTACAGATTTCGAACAACAGACAAGCGACGTTTCGCCGGATGTCTGATTGTCAGTTATAACTTAAAGTCGCATTTTTTTAATAACTTTTTTTATTTCAGCATATCTATTTTCAAGAACTCTTCCACATTTATCGAAAAGTACCACAAGAACTCATTATTTCGAAAATAGTTAGCGCCACTAATTTGTTTTTCTTATTGAAATCTACAATTTGCTGGAACTATTCAACATTTGTAGCAGGAACTCCAGAACCCTTTCAAATCTACCCAGAACTACAAAAAAAGTGTGTTTTTGCAAAAAGTCGGCGCGCCAACTTTACATGAGTCTCCTTGTAATCGGACAGTAGAACTATGTTTCGGACGGTGTGGACACAAGTAGGCTGGTCTTTGACTTTTGGTCATTCGTCAGTGCAATGGTTGTTTCTACGAATCACCACAGCACTGGCTATTCTACCCTTTCATTATTTGTCTATGGGCCTGATTAGGGTCACTACATTCTACAAGGCTTTGGCCTTCTTACGGGTACGGCCAATGGGTTGGAGTCTAATAGTTTCAATCTTTTTAATTAGTTCAATGTTCCAAATAACCCACAAAAGCACCAATTAGGAAGCAAGGGTCATAAGAGAGAGAGAGAGACCGATAATTATGGAAGAAAAAGTTGGGTTATGTTACTTTCGAAAGTCAGAATGGCAAATAACTAATAAGTAAATTATGTATGCAATTTCAATGGATACATATCAATTCGAATTTTTTTATGGATTGAAATTGTCAGGTGTACAATTGACTCGAATTTCAAAAAAGCGTCGACTTCTGGGCTCGGCCACAATATTCTGTGGCCCGGCCACCAGCCATTATGGAACTTGGAGATACAGCCAAAGATTCTACGCTTTGATACAGCCGTCGACCATATCTGCTGCAGACAGGACAGAAGAGTTTCTTTTAGAAGGGCAGAACCAGTGTTATTTTCAGAATGATTGAAACCCTTTATAAAAATACTGAAACTTCTCCATTTATTTGGTTCGTTATTCGAAATTAGAGATTATTGTTCTCCCAAATACTTCTTCGTCAATATATACCTACCATTGTTTGATGAATACAAATTTTCAAAATTGGGTATCCATTTGAGGTACTGCTAATGTCTCAAAAACCAAATAAGTAGTATCGATTATCGAATTTGAATCTTACAGATTAGAAGTGCCTAGCATTCGTGAACATAACACATGTCAAATATATTTGCTGGAAGCCTCTCAGATGAAATCAAACTTTGGCAAAAAACTTAAGGCAAAAATTAATATCAGACATATATTACAAAACATCCAAAAAATATTGACATGAATGACATCATTGAAATACTGCATTTCTGACTCACCCGCTTACAATCTTACATTTTTGTACATTCTTATTTGTATGATTATGAAAGTTCCTTTATATACCTAATGAATTATTCTTTTGTATTCCTATCATAAATTTCGAAGTTTCTTGAGATAGTGAATTATGACCTCCACATGGCATGGTCAAAACAAGAAAACATAGCCATTCAATTCAATGAATCAGCTATTCTAAAGGGATTACGAATATACTAACACTACTTTCTATTTTATGGTCTAACCAATTTTCTCAAAATAAACGTCAATATAGAATTTTTAACCTTGTTCGGAAGAAAAGGTTCCAGTTTTGCAATTTACAACTTTTCCATTCTAGGTGCTTATTATAATTGGCAACTTTTTTCAAAGACCATTTGTGGGCCTTTGGTTCCAAAATGCATCTGAAAATTGATGAAATGCGTTGATAATCTGAACAATTCAGAAAAAAATTGTAAGTCCTAGTGAACACATTAATATTAATACTTACACTGCACACACTTCACTTTATTTATTGATCCCAAGAAACATTTCTGTTTATAAAGGGTTTTAATTTTTACATAAATTGTACAAAGGCAGTACATATGAAATACAGATTGATGAAGAAATCAAACAATTATTAGAAAAGGAATGATATGAATAATTTATGAAATGAGTAAATAAGTCATATCAAAGCAAAAAGAAACCAAAGCAAAAACAGTCAAAGGTGATACATTGTTATGTATAGGAATTGAGGTCATCTGTTGAGTATACATTTCTTAAGTTCATTTTTGAATTTAGTTTTAGTCCTAATTTCTGTCAAAATTTTCCACAAAATTATTCAATATTGATAAGTGAAATTAATAATTTCTTTCTGAAGGTTTCATGTTTCAATCCTGAAAAAAAGAATGAAAATATAATCTGTAATTGTCTTTAGTGAGGAAAATGGGGAAAATGTATTCTTCAATCTACTAATTAACAAGTTATAAACAAAATGATCCTGAACTCACCTGTGAGAATACAATATAATTTATGACTTTTGTCGGTATTCTTGCAGGTTTTCACTGCACAATAGGTACTGCACTTTCAGAAGAAAGGAATATTTGTATCAGTAAAGAAAATAAACAACATATTCCTAAGTTGGGACAATTCCTAAGTTGGGACAATCTGCTTTTTTTTCTTTTATGTTAATCTGCTAAAATTATTTTTAAACATTTCCAATGACATAAAAATTGACTTTTGACATGTGTCACTAGTTCAAAAATCGGACCTAATTTTCGTGGTGTTTTTGGAACATTGGAACTATTTAGACTCCACCCATTGGCCATACCCGTAAGAAGGCCAAAGCCTTCTAGGATTCAGTGACCTTAGGCCTGATAAAGCGGCCGCTCCACCTTACGGATAAAATAAGAATCACTCCTCCAAAATGAAAACTATAGGACGATTAAATATGGAGGTATCGAACATGAAGTCCAAGAAGTTTACAGGCGAGTGACAGAAAGAACAATTTCAACTTCGAAAATCTATTCTCTCCCATTATCATACACGGTTGGATATGGAACATTCTGAATGAATTTTTTAATGATACCTAATAAGTTCTATTTCTGCAACTAACGATAATCCCTTACCTACTCAATGAATTGATCACTTCAATAGATAAATCGAAAGCCAATAATGGTAGGGATACCAGATATTGTATTACGTTACGTAAAAACTAATTTCGTCCGAACCGGCGAAAATTCTACCTTGTCCGCGGTCATTCTACTTTTTCGCAATCAATAAATTGATCAAGTAATCTGCATATAGTACAATACCTCAAGCGTATAAAACGGTGATTATAAAAACCGATTATTCTTTAGTGATATTAGGAGTATTTGACCTCGGTATTTGAGTAAAGCAGACCATTCACGAGTTTGCGTGATTATTGTTCCTTTTCGTTGACATTTCGTCGTTACGTCAAATATAAAAAGGATCTAAATGAAACATGTCTCTGTTATAGTTGATCCAATTCTGATCTTCACTACTTACCATTTTAACTACTTCATGTAAAATGGAAAGATACCTCAAAAGTGGCCCATTGCTTTATTTTCCATGATTCCAGTGGTAAATATTTTACAAATATGAAATACTTTCATTACTCATTTCGTAACAAGTAAAAGTTTGCAATCATTGAATAATTCATACAATATTTTCATTCAGAAAATGTGCCTGTCAGGATTTGAATTTTGCAGAGTACCTACTATGAAGGACGTCGAGCTGGATTCCTGAATTGTTTAAATTTTAGGAAAAATTATGAAAATGATATTTTCAATTGTTTATCAAAAATAAAAACACGAGCCTTGGAAGCTGATAGACTGAATATAGGTTTTAATATTATTATATATTACATTTTTCTATGTTGTCTTTTCATCATCGAATATATTTCGCAAATCCTAAACTTCTGTACTCAGTTTACCCCAGTCAATTTAAATTAGCTCATGTAATACCTAATGAAGTCCAATCTGATCATTGATTTCAAGGATCTGAGGCCAATCAGTATTATATCAGTCATTTCGAAAATTCTAGAAGGGGGTATACAATTAGTAGAGTATCTTGATAACAACGATACTTCCGGCTACCCAATAAAGATTCAGAAAGGACACAGTTACGCTACGGCACTCCTGAATGTTACAGATCGCATATTTCGAGCACCTGAGTCTGGCATAATTATTGTTTTGGTTCTTTTAGATTTTTCGAAAGCTTTCGGTACACTAAATCATGCTGCTCTTAAACACATTATAGTATAGGTATATTAGGAGATGTTGAGCTAAAACCTCAAATTAAATTGGACACTTTTGATTTTTTAGATGCTAGGAGGTTTTGGGGTACCGAATAAGTCTAGCAACTCTTCATAAAAGTACGGGCACGGATTTTCGAAATTTTGGGACTTGCAACTCAAAAAAATATTGAATCGCGAATAACTCGAAAACTATGAGGAATTTGAAAAAAATGGAGGGAACAAAAAATGTAAAGCACAAAATTCTCTACAAAAAAGTATCCTAGTTATTTTTTTCTAACCTCAAAATGTTCACCTTAAAACGGGTTTAAATACTCAATAATAGTTTGAATCGCGAATAACTCGAAAACTACGAGGAATTCGAAAAAAAGACCCGAATCAAAAAATGTAGAGCACAAAATTCTCTACAAATTAGTCCCTAAATATTTTTCCTTACCTTAAAATTTTCATCGTAGATCATGTACTCAAAAACACTGTCAGTCCTGTCATGTCGTGACCGTAACGTCAATATCCCTTAGTTGAGGGGAAATGGTTATGCTATCTCAACTTTTAGCAGTTTGTTCTCTTCCCACTCATTAAACCGCCATACTCAAGATAGCAACTTTCCGAAATTGTATGTGCCAGGAGTATTTACAAGTTTTTGAAGGTTAATTTGGAGAAAGAAGTACAACAAAAGTATAAAACACTTTTGATTCCCTCACTACCCTAATTTTTAAGTAAAAATTCACCCCATACCCTTTAAATCATCAATCTTCAATACACTTGTTCACTATGGTTACAACTAAAACTTTATAAGGCCTCATAAACATCATTTCACTACTAATACCTTTTCTTAGTTTCTACATAATTCGTACCTCTTCTAGATTCTCTCCTCCACAATTTTTGCACTGGCCCCAGTGAAAAATCCAATTTTTTTATGTGAAAAATACCGTGAAGGCTACAGAAAGCAGAACGCACTTGACAAATGTTTACTACACAAAACACGTCGTCTGCACCACAGAACTCATAATTATATCTTATGATATAATTATGAGTTCTGCGGTCTGCACACGTGCGTGGTTATCGGTGATAATGGCTGTGGTTGCCGAATTCTTCGCGGGAAATAGACGAAAAGAAAGCTTTCGTATTCTTAAACCAAATAATTGAATACAATGTAACGACCCGCAATAGATTCTTTGTAACGTGTTTTCACAATACAACATGAATTTTTCGAAGAAACTTACTCTTGGATAATTAAGGAAATATTTACGGAAAAATGGAACATTTTGACCTTTCTATGCATTTTCAAAATCTTCATAATGAGGATACATCATACTAAGAATGTTTTTATATGAACTTGAAGCTGAGATTTTACGCTTCAAAATGAATACCCTCATCTTTGGATAAGAGAAACTATTAAAAAGTCTGTGAATATCGAAATAATAATCAATCGAGAACGAAGATCGTGTTCATGATCGCGTTTTTTGAAAGTTAGTTCATCTGAAACCAAGAAGTAACTCATGTATGTTATATACATGAAAATATTGATAATAATACGAACGACAAATCTCTCGTTGGATTTGCTTGTTTATATTGCGAGTGATGGAATATATTCATTGAAACTTCAAGTGCTTGTGTGGCCAATATACCTCTTCATCTCGCAAGATTTTCGAAAATTTCCTAAGTCGAAAATTATGCTACCTTACCGGAGTACAAAATAGAGAACTTACCCATCATTATGCATTTTGATTCTTTGAAAACGGAGTAGTTTTCAACGAGTTAGAGCAATTTTAATTTGCGCTTGGGATGTAATTTTGCTTGAATTCGCACTGGCGGGAATTCGCGAGCGGGTGCTCCGGCTTTCGGCTTTGAGAGAGAATTACTCAGAAATAGTGGCTCCAACGAAAAAATGACTGGAGACCTTTACATTTTTTGTCACGGCAGTTTTTTTCGAATTCCTCATGGTTTTCGAGTTATTCACGATTCAAAATATTTTTGAGTTTCAAGTCCCAAAATTTCGAAAATCCGTGCCCGTACTTTTATGAAGAGTTGCTAGACTTATTCGGTACCCCAAAACTTCCCAGAATCTAGAAAATCAAAAGGGCCCAATTTTTTTTTGGGTCTTATCCTATTTAGCCTGTACTATTATGAGATTTATCGGACTCTCTGAGAAAACTGTCGCCTTTCTTAATCATTATTTAGATAGCAGGAAACGAAGGGGGCTTCTAAATAACAGGCCTTCGAATATTAAAAATCTGTCATGTGGCGTACCACATGCATCCATTTTGGGACCTATCCTTTATACTATATACACTGTATTCTTTAGAAACTGTGAGTTCCACTGTTATATACATACTGAGAGGACGAAAAAAGTCCTCCCCCCCCTTAACTTTTGAAAGGAACAAGCTATTGAGATCGGGTAAAATTCAGGTAAAAAGGTACCACTTTTACTACTTTGTGGCATAAAAATGATTGAGGTCACGTGGCCTAGTGTTAAGAGAGCACCAGCAACTTTTTTGTTCAATTGTAAAGGGGGGGTCACGTGGCTCCTGGTTTTGAAGGTATTCCGATACTATATCCAACACTTCTTTGTATGTGAAAATCGGCCAAGCCGTTTCAAACTGACGAGCGTTTGAAATTTGCTTCAAATATTTAACAAATAAATTATTTTAACTATTAATTGTAGCAGAATTTTAACTCCGTTACTGATTCTGGCCGAAAAGCCAATTTTTTGTGGTGAAACAGGTGCACATATTATTGGTATTTTACACTGTGGTTTTTGTTTCAGTTTTTTATACCTTAGTTATTTTGCTGGAGACTCATAGCATTTCATTTCAATCTCAGTCTAATATTGACGTTAATCATATCAATACTTTTGACTGTTTTCATAGATTTCAGCATTTCTTTATAATTTTCAAATGCCTCGTCCTCGTCCTTTAGAAGAAAAAACCGAAGCAATTTTAATTTACGCTGAAGCTGGGCGTAATTACCATGAAGTAGAAAGAATATTTAATGAGCGCTTCCCAAATAATCCAATATCTCGTACCCACTTAAGGGAATTGGTCAGTAAATTTCAAAGAACTGGTTGCGTAACGAGGGAAAAAGGATCTGGAAGAAAGTCCATTTCAGAAGATCAGCAAATCGACGTTCTGGCAGCTGTTGTTAATAATCCGCAACAAACAACGAAAACGGTAGCCACGGATTTTGACGTATCTACTACCACTGTGAAAAAAATATCCTAAAAAACACAAATTTCACCCATATAAATTAAAAATTCTGCATCAATTAACAGAAGATGACCCAGATAGAAGAATGCAGTTTTGTGAGATCATGTCTGATCGCATTACCCAAAATCCCGGTACCATTAACTCTATTTGTTTTAGTGATGAAAGTATGTTTTTTCTAAATGGAACAGTAAATAGACAAAAGTGCGTTATTGGTCAGACGTAAATCCGCACGTTTTTCGAGAGGGTCATACTCAAACTCCAGAGAAGATCAACGTATGGGCTGGTATTTTGGGTGACCATATCATAGGTCCAATATTTATGGCAGGAAAGGACCCCGCACTTTCCTTATGGAAAATGGCTTTCGGTTAAATTCCCTGAATTTTTGGTATGATGTAGATCTTGACTCCCTAAGCAAAAGTGTCCATGGGCACAAAGAAATCGGCTGACTAGTTTTCGAGATACAGGGTGTCAAAGATGAAAAGTGAAGCTTTCTGCTCAGAATTTTCAACAACTCCGAGAATTGACAAAACGCCCATTTATTCATGGAATAACATGCCTGAATGATGGTACAATGTCATCTTGATCTCGTATCCATTATAATTTTACGTTTTGGGCTCTACAACAGGGTGAACAAAGAAAAATCCAATTCGATTAATTTTAAAACAACCAGGGTAAGTTCTTTCATGAGAATTAAAGATCCAATTGAGCCTGGACGAACTTCCTCAATCTCGATCGAAGTTTACTGACATTTTTTTTTATATACAGGGTGGTTCGAAAATAGGGGTACGTCAACCCATAGTTTTTTTAATCGGAAAGGGGAGAGCATGTCACATATATATCAAACATTCTTTAATGTTGAGAACGTCGCATACTCATTTCATATATATAGAGTGAGTAAAAATATACAGTCCAAGTTTCTTGAAAAAATGCGGTTTTTTTCAATGAATACCCTGTATTTCGAAAAAGAATCGGTTAATTTTCTTGAATTTTTGATATAATGTACGTTTTGAGAAGTCCGAGACATTGTCATCAATATTAGCATAGGTCTCCGGACTCGTTTGTCGGCTATATACTTTTGAATGTACGGATTTTATTGATACCCGATATACTCCATTGGAGTCCAAAATGGGCTATTTTCCAACAATTCATGTTGAAAAATATTCGGGCTAGATTAGTGCGGTACCTAGTCCAAAAATGCAATACCTTATATACAGGGTGAATTAAATGTTTTTCATTTGAAAGCCCTGTTTCCGAAGAAACTAGAGAAAATTGAAATGTATCAGAAGCAATAACTCTCTCAAGGTTGGAACTAATTCTACAGTATTTGAAAGCTATTTCAATTCAGATGGAGAAATATTTTATATGATTTCTGTGAAATGTGTAAAGTTTATACAAAAAAAGATATATTTTCCAATCAGCCCGACGAAAACCTAGGAATGGGATATTTAGCATATAATCAACAAAATTCTACAAGAAAGTCCGCGATAGTAAATATTTCCTTTTTTTGGACGTTTATTCAATGAACTAATTTTGAAATGTAATTGAATATATTTCACACAAAAAATATGAATAAATATAATTAAAGAAACTTTCTGAAGACGAGCTTTTATTGAATTGCACTGAAAAGGAAAAAATAATATTTCTTTAAGGGTGCACGTTATTCTGTGACTGGCAGATTCAAAAACTTGTCGCTCAAGAATTCATATTTGTATTCAAACTGAAAACATTGCAGAGCAAGCTTTTGAATCTCAGAATAGCGTGACACCACTAAAGAATTTTTTTTTCCATTTCAGTGCAATGTAAGAAAGTCTTTAGAAAGTTTTCATTTATTCAATTCTTTTTATCATCCATGAAATCAACCAGCTTGAATAATTGAATTTTGACAAAATATTCGAAGTGTCTGACCCCACAAAATTATTCATATTAATTTTGAATACAATTGAATCATACCTATATATCACAAAATTCGTTCGCTATTTCAAATACTTGAATTTTGTCACAAAAAACATGATCTCCGGCCCCAAAAACACATTCATTCCAATTTTTAATAAAATCAATTCATAAATCATAAAACTCGTCTGCCATCTTGAAGCCGCCATTTGAAGTTATTGGATTTTCACAAAACAATTACGATCTCTAACCCCAAAAACCCCTACGATCCAATTTTGAATAGAATCGAATCATAATTCACACATCTTGTCCGCCATTTTGGACCCGCCATTTTGCCTTTTTTAATTTGGACCCAATTTGATTAATATTAGGCCATAAATTACAAAAATCCTTCGCTATTTTGGCCGCCATCTTGTTTTTTTTTATATAAATATGTCAAATTCAAGTTGATTGGACAAGTGGAAGTGGGTCAAACGATCGCCAGATTTGTCCCTGACAAACAGACAAACAGGAATCGAATAAATAAAAGCTTGTATAAAAAATACACTTTTCACATTTACTAGTCGAGAAAATGAAACATTGTGTGAAATGTTCCTGCTTTATAATTCCTTTACCATGGTTATTATTGAAGATATATTGAAAACTTCTGTGCGGAGAATATATATTTATCACTTCGGAAAAGATTTATTTTGGAATATTGTTCACTGAAGAACAACCTTGCACGAGAGATTTTCCTAATTGAGTGTACTGTTTTTTTTTAATGGTGTCAAGAAAAAACATCCACACCTCAATTGCGGTTTCCTTCGTTCGAATGATTTTAATTAGGTGTTAAATGTTTAGGGTACACGTTTCGCAAGTACTTCTTTCTTCCTTTCTTGAAGGAGGCTCTGGAAACAAAATACGTTTCCAATGTTTACAGGTAAGAACTATCAGTTTTCATCGAATGATAGGTGTGTTTAGGAGTGTTATTCATCGAGAACGCCTGAATCTTTCTCTAGTCGGAAAATCAGTTCTTCATTCTTTCATTATGCCAATTCGTAATAGATTCATTTGTTACGTGTGTGACAGACAATTTCCCAGTAGACAAATGTGTCGGATTCTTGGAGACAATAATTTTCCTGTTCAGGAGTTGGCTGTTGCTAGGCGAGATGCTGCAGGAAGGCCTCAAGAAGACATCAATGTCAACACTAGGCTGTGTTTCAATTGTAATTTGTTGATTCGAAATGAAATACAAGCCTTAGAAAACGACCCAGGTGTTCTCCGATTAAATGTATTAACTCAAACTTCGAGCAATACTTGTTTCATATGTGATTCTCGACATAACATTCAGCGGGTAACTACAGATTGTAGAGTGAATATTTATGTTTCGACCGATATTTTTGTTCCTGATAATGTGAGGGTGTGCCCTCATCACCTGAATGAAAATGGATACCTTTTAGATGTTTTACATGCAGGCTTGAGGTACGTGAATAGACCATATATTCTGAAAGGAATGCAGCTCCAACAATTTATGGAAGGTCTGAGAGAGGCGGCAAAAAAACACACATCCAAAGATTTCGAGGACATCAATTCTTTTTCCGATGAAGAATTCATATCTCTTACTTCATTGAGTAAAGTGCAATTCAACGAATTATATGAATTTTGTGATCCTATTGTGCGAGGAAATGTGAGATACATTACCAGAAAACATTTGTTAACCTTTCTCTTGAAATTGCGTCAGGGTATTTCTGACGATTTTCTCAAAGTGATATTTCAATATCCCACCCGCCAGGACACCAGTCTCATTATATCTAATGTCAGGATTTCATTGACACAAAGATTTGTACCAAACAATTTGGGCTTTAATGCTATAACCAGAGAAAACTATATCACAAGACACGTCACAGAATTTGTCAATGAACTCTATAACCCCAACCCTAACCAACCAAAAGCAATAGCTTATATCGATTGTACTTATAGTAAAATCGAAAAAAATAGTAATTTCAGAATTCTCAGGCAATCCTATTGTTTTCATAAAAAAGACCATATGGTGAAACCGGAAGTAATTGTTGCTCCAGACGGGTATATCCTGGCCATTCAAGGACCTTATTTTTCAGACATCAAAAACAATGATGCCACTATATTGAACCAGGAGTACGAGAGGGACATCGAAGGTATCAGGACCTGGTTTCAGGATGGGGATATTTTTATAGTGGACAGGGGTTATCGCGACTCGACACCATTATTCCAACAACTTGGTATTAATTATCATATGCCCCCATTTCTCACACGAGGTCATAGACAATTTACTACCGACGAAGCGAATAGTTCTAGGTTAATAACCAAAACTAGGTGGGTAGTGGAATCCAGAAATGGACATTTCAAATCAATTTTTAAATTCTTCAAAGGGACAATATCCACAACACATGTTGTAAACTCGGGTGACTTCTATCGCATAGCTGGTGCGTTGATAAATCGTTTTCATCGTCTGATAACAATGCCAGGGACCAATATTCAGTTTGCTAGACGAATGTTAGAGCGCTTTAATGATGTGAATGTTGTTCAAGCTAAAGTTGAAGCGGAAAACCTACAAAATAGGATTGGTCGATGGGTGCAATTGGACCACACCCACGTTCGAAACTTTCCACGTCTGACGATGGAATATTTGAAGGATCTGACTATTGGGGTGTATCAGATACAGCTATCTCCATCTTATATTCAGGAAAAACTCCAGAGGCAAGAACAAGATATATTGGAATTAGATGTTTTGGAACAAGAAAGACTTGTAAGATTCCGGGCATTTTCTAGGTTTCGAAATGCGACAAAATATATGTTATGGATTGCCTACAACACAGAAGAAAATGACGACGATCCTCCCATTATGGGTTATTACTGTACCTGCAAATCTGGTTCAAGAACATTAGGAACTTGTGCCCATGTTTTGTGGTTCTTGGGATATGCAAGATACCAGCGTGACGTTCATTTTCCTTCGACGTGTCTTTTTGGATTCATTGCTGATGCTGCTCACAGAAGAGCTCCAGATGATGTTGGTATTCAAATCATAGAACAATGAAACCTTTCATTACAATAACTTTCTAACTTTTAGCAAAATAATAAGTTTTTTTTAAGACACTTCATCTAGTTTTCTCTGAAAACAATAACATACTCCCATTTCAAATTGGGAACAGACTGCCAAAACTCAACTTTTTTCACAATACCAAGAAAATGGACAGCAGAAAAAAAGTCGATTCAATTATATTCCTCTCAATAACACTTAATCATCATAGAATACATTTGGAATATTAGAGAATCGTGTTTGGCGTATTTTCCCCATACATAGTGAAATAGGCCTACAGGGGATACCACTAAAAAATACGCACCTGCAACTCTACCTCTTGGGTGGTGTGGAAACGAGTTGATTCATATCGTATGATATGATAATCCAAAAAATTATATAAGATTCATCAATGTCTGTTGCCTTAGTTCCAACCACCCTCTTATATCGCGGGGTCTTTGAATCTGTTATAGAATAAGTTTACACCCCTAAAGAAATTATTTTTTCCTTTTTAGTGCAACTCAATAAAATCTTATATTAATAAAGTTTCTTCATTTATATTTATTCATATTTTTTGTGAAAAATTATTCAAATACATTTCAAACTTGGTTCAATGAAGAAACTACCACAAAACGTACATATTTCTTTTCGCTTACTTGTAGAATTTTGGGAGGTATAATACCTTCACCATTCATTTGTTCATTGAGTACTAAATATCCCAATTTTGTAGAAACCGCACATTTAACAGAAATCATATAAAATATTTCTCCATCTGAATTGAAATGCTTTCAAATACTGTAGAATTAGTTCCAACCTTGAGAGAGTTATTGCTTCTGATACATTTCAATTTTCTCTAGTTTCTTCGGAAACAGGGCTTTCAAATGAAAAACATTTAATTCACCCTGTATATAAGGTATTGCATTTTTGGACTAGGTACCGCACTAATCTAGCCCGAATATTTTTCAACATGAATTGTTGGAAAATAGCCCATTTTGGACTCCAATGGAGTATATCGGATATCAATAAAATCCGTACATTCAAAAGTATATAGCCGACAAACGAGTCCGGAGACCTATGCTAATATTGATGACAATATCTCGGACTCCTCAAATCGTACATTATATCAAAAATTCAAGAAAATTAACCGATTCTTTTTCGAAATACAGGGTATTCATTGGAAAAAACCGCATTTTTTCAAGAAACTTGGACTGTATCTTTTTACTCACTCTATATAAAGAAAAGAGTATGCGACGTTCTCAACATTAAAGAATGTTTGATATATATGTGACATGCTCTCCCCTTTCCGATTAAAAAAACTATGGGTTGACGTACCCCTATTTTCGAACCACCCTGTATATAAAAAAAATGTCAGTAAACTTCGATCGAGATTGAGGAAGTTCGTCCATGCTCAATTGGATCTTTAATTCTCATGAAAGAACTTACCCTGGTTGGTTTAAAATTAATCGAATTGGATTTTTCTTTGTTCACCCTGTTGTAGAGCCCAAAACGTAAAATTATAATGGATACGAGATCAAGATGACATTGTACCATCATTCAGGCATGTTATTCCATGAATAAATGGGCGTTTTGTCAATTCTCGGAGTTGTTGAAAATTCTGAGCAGAAAGCTTCACTTTTCATCTTTGACACCCTGTATCTCGAAAACTAGTCAGCCGATTTCTTTGTGCCCATGGACACTTTTGCTTAGGGAGTCAAGATCTACATCATACCAAAAATTCAGGGAATTTAACCGAAAGCCATTTTCCATAAGGAAAGTGCGGGGTCCTTTAACTGGGTATCTGTATTTAAATATGCTTCAAAATCAGATCCATCACAATATTCAAGAAGTAGTTGGGGCAAACCCAAATGAATTTACCACGGATGTTACCTTTCAGCAAGATGGTGCACCTCCTCACTACTACAGACCTGTCCGAGAATGGCTTAACGAGAATTTTCTGGGACGGTGGATAGGCCGACCTGGCCCCATTGAATGGCCAGCTAGGTCACCTGATATGACCCCTATGGACTTTTTTCTGTAGGAGTACATAAAATATAAGGTGTACGTCACGCAGCCACAGTCACTCCAGGAACTTATGAACCGAAAAACAGATGTGTGTTACGGTATTACCCCAGAAACATTTAATAACGTTCGGAATGAATTCCACAACCGACTTTTTTTCTGTCAAGAAGTGAACGGTGAACATTTTGAGCACTTATTAAAATAGTTGCAATTGTTTTGAAATTTTGTTGAAATTAAAAGTTATTTAGGTTTTTAATTTATTTGTAAAATATTTGAAGCACATTTCAATCGCTTGTCAGTTTGAAACGGCTTGGCCGATTTTCACAAACAAAAAAGTGTTGGATAGAAAATAGGAAGACCTTCAAAACCAGGAGCCACGTGACCCACTTTTACATTTGAAATAAAAGTTGATGGTGCCCTCTTGACACTAGGCCACGTGATCACAATCATTTTTATGCCACAAACTAGTAAAAGTGGTACCTTTTTACCTGAATTTTACCCGATCTCGATAGCTTGTTCCGTTCAAAAGTTAAGGGGGGGGGGACTTTTTACGTCCTCACTGTATATACAAATGAACGCTAATTACATCCAGTCAATATATCCTTCCCTTTCCCTGATATTGCAAATAGCTGTCTGACCTTGACAGAAGTTATAAAATATCTAAAGATCACTGCCTTTCTCTAAATTCTATCGAATTCGAAAAACACCCTGACAAAATGCTGTAGTCGTAAAGAATATACATTAAAATAAATGATATTCTGTTCAATTCTGCGAAGTTGTATGGAACAGGCGAGGGGGAAGTAACTAGCCATTTTTTTACACCTAATGAAAATAATGCAGTAATTAACTCTAATGAAAAATAATTACCATTAATGATGTTATACTATTCATCGGAAAATCACTGATTAAAATCCGCGTCTGCTCAGCGATCACCGAGGCGATCACTTACCGATTGTCAGACGGCATAAATTTGCCAACTTGGAACCGAAAAAAATCATATCACGGATCCCCAGAAACATAGATTTCGATTTTAAGTTGAATATGAAATGATTAATGAAGTAATGAAAATGTTATGATGTAAACCTAATGAAAGAGTTACTTCCCCCTCGGGAACAGGTCTTTGGATAAATTGTTCCTTACAATTCGAGGAACATATTCCAGAACGTATTCGAAAAAGTATCTGGAAACTGAAAATTTTGTACAGCTCTCGGGCATCGCTAAATATGAATTATAAAAAAATGCTGTGTGATTCCTTAGTTTTGTGCACTGTTTTTGGTCCCTGTCTCTCTGCTGCAAATGCACACAGAGTTCAAAAAATTCAAAATTATTGTCTCCGTTTTATTTATGGTATCCGTGGACGTCAACCAATCAGTCATAAAATACTTTTAACAAAAACCCCTTCATAACCCCAACTCACAGAACTTTCTCATATGAACGTAGTTTTTCTCATAATATATCCGCTATTTATAATGCTATTGAATGTTTTGAAAAATAAAAACCTCACTACTTAGCAAAGTAGTTGCTTAGAACTGTTGAAATCGGTGTCTGAAACTGTCATTCGCTTTATTAGGATTTTATTTGTTTGGGTAGATGCATCAATTGTTGTATTTAGTACTTTTAAATTTATAGATTTGTACTTATTTCTTATTAGAGGGTGAGAAAATTGTCGTTATTTTATTTATTATCGTTATATATATTTTTTGTAATCTGTATACAAAGGTTAAGTGGAAGACCATCTCGTGCATTCCTTGCAACAGATGAACATCACCTTTTCAGCCAATCTGTAATGTACTATTGCATTACATATTTCGCTGACTAAAGATTATTACTATTATTATTCATGTACATTGTAGTCGATAATGGAAATATGGTAAAAAGAATACAGAAGAAATACTATATGATTACAAGTAAAAATACAGTTTAATACAGACAATATAGAGTGATTATGATTTACCCTTTCGTCTTTCATCCTTTCTTGGAGCACTTTATTCCTGAATGTAGAAATGTGTCTTACGAAAATGTTACGAAAATATAAATCATAAACTGCAGTCACTATCTCAAGTTTCAGAGGTCACATCCGATCTTAATATTTCGTTAATCTTTGCAAATGCAATACTAGAGCAAAGAGGACCTTTGAAGAAGAAACAAAAACATACTACCTAAAAAAAACATTTTCAAACATTTTTGTTTTAGGTGATTATAAGTGAGCTTGTTTTGAAATTCATGTTCACGAGCCTGCGCGTGAATGACATGCTTTGGACTCTTACTTCGGTTAACTAGTTATAAGAACATTCAAATGTGAACCATCTTAGTGATCAGTTATATGAGGCAATAAAGATTACAAGTTCACCACAGTTTGTGACATTTGTTACACTTCATAGTTCTTTATTTTGTAGACCGCACGCGTTTTCTCGGCGATATCAATTACTGTCAAAACGGAATAAACTAAACAAATTTATTTATATACTGGCAACAACATATAAAATATATTTTGATCACCGCAATAATAAAATATAAATAGTTTCAGTTGACCACATTTCTTGACTTGTTATCTACACATAAAATACTTCAACTGAAGAGCTAGATATGATTATAAGACGACTATTATTATGATGAAATTTTACAGTTATGGAACGAACTCCATCCATGTCTTTTACTTTGATCACTCCTTTTTCATGGTCACAAACCATTTACAGAAGGTGATCTATACTCCCGATAATTTTACAAATTCAATCCAAAAGCAATGACATCCTTCGTGATGTCGTAAAGGAGAAAGTCATGTAACTTCTTTGAAGATACATCATTTCGTGAGTTTTCACTTCGAGTTGTCGCAGCCCGCACAGTTCAGCTATTTCAAAGGGAGGACTAGCAACCATGTTTGTAGCAGCAACATATAGTTTTTTTGTACGAATTTCCCAGGTTTTTGGGAGAAAACCCCTCAAAAGCAGAGCTTGTGCGAGCAAGGGCGATCTGGACGTTATAAAAATGACGACCTTAAAGGTAGTAGAAAAAACTATATACATACCTCAGGAGGAAAATGCTTTTCCTCCCGCGGATATTAACTAATCCGCGGGAGGAAAAGCATGATTTTCCTCCCTTGGTATGTAAATAGCTATTATTTAACGATATTAAAAACTTTAGAGTAAAAAAAATTAACCCAACAAATGTTTTCACAAGACCTCTTACAAACAGGGAGAGTTTGACATTATTAACATTAGAAAAACAACAAGATCCCAGCGAGGAAATGTAACTTTAATCCCTGCTTATGACAGAGCACCACCAATACCAATTAATAAAAAAATTATCTAATCAGTTTGTGCAATGATAATTTAATACCACAGAAACATCATCATTTTTTTAGACCATTGTCAGCTTCTGCTAGTACCACTTACGTTGATTCTGATTAACTCTTCTAACTTTTTTCTCAAGTTCTCCTCAAAACTTTCGTTGCTTTACCTTTTTTATTTTAGTTGAAATTATATTTTTTTCAATAAAAACTTAACAGAAAAATTATTTTTATTTTTGCATTGTTAAAAATTATAACAAAATTCAAACATGTTTAGTGTTACAACTAGGTCATAAATACAAATATTTCTTTGAAAAATTAAAAATCTTTTAATGCAACACTAAGACAAGTATATTTATTTTCTAATTACTTTTTTAAATTCTTTAATGCAATCATATGAAGCTCTTAAAAAGCTATGTGACTAACCAAAGTTTTATTAAAATTTATTCAAAAATAGAAAAATTATCAAAAACCTAATTTTCGCAGAATCTTTACTTGCATTTTCCTCAAAACGACGTTTTTCTACATGTCCTACTGTTGTTCTAAGGCGACGATATGGTACATACTTTTTGGCGGTCACTATATATTATAGAAATGTTTTAAAATAAGTATTTAACTTTTCCAAGCATATTTTCGCCGAGAAAGCATTTCTTTCAATGAACTCATGAAAAAACACCGACAATTATCCACAAATATAGTATTGGAACCGAAGTTTCTCGAAAAACAACTCGATCTGGTTTTTGCCTTTCGCTAAAAATGGCAGCTGCAAGAATGAATAAAGCGAAATAAACCGAAATCGTTTACTTGTGCTGAATCCTTTATTATATTGGGCGATCGTCCGCGCAGATATCTGACAAGAGTCAATGGCCTCAATTTAACGAAAACCCTTGTCCCGCTATCGACTCTCGGTGTGTGGGCAATTATAAATGGTTGACGTTTATCGATGGGAGGTGTTTAATCGATATTGATTTCATTCACGGATTTTACACCGTGTTTTGGAATACCTCGTAATGAGGATAGATATTTTTATTTGTTTTTCACCTTCCGTTTTCACCAAGCTCAAAATTAGCCCTCCGCAGACCGATAGTAATTTATGTAACATAGTGAAGGAACACACACTATTGATTTTCATATTACTTACATATTCAAAATATGCTTTACTTTCGAAAAAAATATTATTCTTATTGACAAAGCCAGTAAATACAATGGTGAATGTGTGTTTCCTCCACGAGTCCTTATAACTGCAACCATTCATCTTACCATATTTCTGATGACGTTGTCGATCATGTCTTGGGGCAAATTCTTCCATATTTCCATGAAAACAGTTCTTGCTTCTTCCAAGTTTCGAACAGCAGGAATTCGTGACCTAAGTCGTCTGCCTAGCATGTCCCAGACATGTTCAATTGGATTCATGACTGGCGAAGATGCAGGCCAATTCATTGTCGGTATTTGAACCTGATTTAAATATTCAGTTACACAACGAGCTACGTGCGGGCGAGCATTGTCTTGCATCAAGAGATAATCTGTCCCGATAAATGGGGCAAAAGGTTCACATGTTCTTACAGGATATCCCTTATGTACCTATCTGCCGTTAAAGCGCCACCATCAATAACCACCAACTCTGTGCTTGCCCCTAAACATATGTCACCCCACACCATAATTGAGCCTCCACGAAAGAAACAGTAGGAGTAAAATAAAACTGTTCGTTTTGTTCTCCTGGAGGACGATACAATATTTCCCTCCCATCTATTGAATTTACACATAAACGGCTCTCATCCGTGAACGAAACATTACCCTAGAGATCATTCCAATTTTGGTGTTCTCGAGCAAAAGCTAGTCGCGCTACTCGATGACGTCTCTGGAGTTGTGGTGCTTTTTTTGACCTATACGCCTATAGACCTATAGTCTTCTCCCCACTTATGGTGGTTCCACGAACTTCTTCCAATTCGTTTCTTGTTTGAACTGTGGTTCGACGCCTATTGCGGAGTGTTTGCAATGTGATAAATCGGTCATCTATGGCCGTGTTTGAGCGTTGTCTGCCTTGACCTTGTCTCCTCACATACTTTCCAGTTTGCATCCATCGCATAACACTACGATGGATCGTCGATTTTGATTTCCCAAACATGTTGGCAACATCATTAAGATTGACCATTTTCGATCATTGCTACTGCCCTATCGATTTCGGTGGATGCTAAATCACTCAATATTTACAGTTTCACAATCAAAGTGATGATAGTAAACAAAAACCAACTAAACTCAAACAATTACTTACGAAAATATTAGGAAATTCTACTTGGAGAAAATACGCGTTTCAAAAAATGTAATGTATCAATTGACAGATATTTTCGCTTTGATTTGGCTTTTACGTTGACTAACTTGATAAAAATGTGCAAAATGAGTGACAATTGTGTAAAAAAGGCATGGCTTCTAGACCTAGGCAGCACAAAAACCAAATAAAGCAAAAAAACCTTTCATTTATGAAAGTATATCTCCGTTCTTTTAAATTTGCCGGTGTGTTTCTTCAATAATATTTTCTTCACACGTTTTTCGGAAGCTTTTCAGGGAAGTGATGTTTCTTAGACTAGTTGGCAGATGATTATACATTTTTCTACACTCGCATATGATGGAGTTTTTTATTAAGGATGATTTTGGTATGGGTAAGAGAATACAACCTTCATTACTTGTTTTATATTTTGTTACTCCACTAATTTCACCAGACGTTGATCCATATTTTATATGATTGAGGCATATAGTTTACAGTGATCACGGTACTGAGCTTTACATAAATATCTAATTGCCCTTTTTTTAAAACGAAAACAGAAGGCAATACCATACCTTAGTGGGACTCAACTAAGAAAAAGTAAACCACCTAACTGAGGCTGAATTCAATTCTCTTGTGACTCTTTTGATGGTCGTTACATGCTCAGTAAATTTTACTTTGTTGTCTATAAATAAACCAAGAAACTTTGTTTCTAATGGAAAATTTCTGATAATATTGGCACATTTATTTTATTTGGAAGGAAAAACAAATCAAAGTTTAAATTATGATTTTTTGTTATATAACAGTAAATAAAGATGGGAATTCAAATAAAATGCTTCATAAAAATTATGTACAAATCGATGATTCCTTATTTACCAAAATTTTAATAGGCTGTATCTATAATTGGTGGATGTTTCATCGGTAGCAGATATTTATTAGAATAAAGAATTGTGGTGAAGAAATATGATAAACAATGATAGGTTGTAACTCGAAATAAACACAAAAAAGGATAGAAACTACTTATTCTTATTATATGGAAAGTAATTATGCAAAAATGCTCAACAAGCAACCAACATAGTCTGGCACCTCTTTAATTGAAAAAACTTTTCACATATCAAATACTTAGAAACATTTCTACAAATATGTTGGGGTGCAATCTTATCGGTGCACAGATATGGAAAGGCCGAGAGACTATTTTTAGTTTTTCTAACATAAGAGGGCGCAGCGATCGAAAAATTGCTAATGGCTTTGGAAGTGAACACGTACTTGGTAGAACGGGATGGCTAATCAAATTTACAATACGAAACCACTATTTTTTCAAACTCGACACGTGTTTCAGTCATCAAGAGACCATCTCCTGGAGGAAGATTGAATTTACAAGAAAAAAAGTTTCATAAAAAATACTCTCATATTTTTTTCTTTTTCGGGGGGATCCCAAGAGAATATTTGTGCTGCATATATTCCACATTATTTTGTGGCTCTTCAGTTGGAAATTTACTTTCCATTTCAAAAAATATGTTTTTTTCAAAAAGAAAAATTAGTTGTGCTGAACAAATATTTTTGCAATTCTGTAATGATGTTCTTCTCTACCACAAACTATTTTTTTACAAATTTCGGTAATCAACTTATCTTCTTCAGTAGAAATCTCACAACAAATAAAACTGTAGCTTAACCCTTAAATGCCTATAAGGAGTTTTCGAGAGACCAAAGCGCAATATTTTCTCCAGTTTTGGTTGTTAGGACTTAAACCCTCCTTTGAGAGAGTATCTTGTTAATTGGCAATTACCAAATTAAATAACAATATATTTTTCTTATGGATCTTGTTTTGAATGAATCCTTCACAAAGGCGTAAACCACTTTCACAGCGCAAGCTTAAAGAATTTGTATAGGAAATTTAGATTTGGACAGTTCGAACCGAAAAATGGAATGAAGAATGGAATGTACGAATGTAGTGAAGAAGAAGAAGAAACTTGTCCAGAATGCAATGCAGTGCATTGCAATCGGGTTTACTAAGTAATAACTCAGGGCTTACCAAATACAGTGAAACGGAAAGTACACCTATAGACATTTTAACGTGTTCTTCACAATAGAAATGAAAAACTTGATTCATCGATATAAAAATAAAGAAGCTACAAAATTTTACGGAAATTTAAATGAAATAATCCAAACAAAAGAAACAGTTCCATAGGTATTCTTCGCAAAGCTGGTGCATTAATGGTGTTTACTCATAAAATGTGGCCTGCAACCCTCCTCGGTAATTTTTCACAGCTGCTGTGGCAAGAGAGATTGGAATAAATATCTTGTTTTTCACGATTTGACAACAAAAATTATAAGAGAAGAGAGAAAAACTAGACAAGATGACTGCAATAAGATACATTTAGGACGCACATGGGACCACATTAGAACTAACGAACAATTGGTGTATCTAAGGGGTAAATGTCCATTGGACGGTATATAAAATAAAAACCGGGTCGTTACGGTATAAAAATATAGGCAGTTGCAGATGTCAAAATAACATACTTTTATGTATTTTTTGTACACTGGAAAACATGTGTGTAATAAGCAAAAAAAATGAGGGGTATCGTATGGTATCAAATTTTGTGGAACTATATTACGGTAGCTAGCGTGGAATTACAACAAATAATTTCTTCACAAATGTTTTGCTTGCAAATTTTTCAATGACAAAAAATAACCTAACTGGGAATACGTCGTGAAAATAAGCCAGATATATTCCCCTATTTTAGTATACCTTCCAGTCCTGCAGATTTATCAATGTGTGCCCTTCCTGAAGACCTTACAATTGTTTCACGTATTTAAAAAAAAAACTAAATGATTCGTCTCTTCTCGAGTCAACTTGATTTCCCCAAATTTAAAAACCAACGATAAATTAATATTATATTAGACTATGACAACACAAAAGGTGTGGTTGATAATGCTGAAATGCTGATAAACTGATAAGAGATTATTTCCGTGCTAGAACAACAGCTCGTTGGCCATTCAGATTAATTATGAAAATGGTAGGTATTGGGAATATTATCACATTTGAACACTTTTCAGTAAATCGTGTTTATTTGAAAAATAATTACTCTCGCCGCCTCTTAATTCTTTCATTAGGTGATGACACTAATAAAACTAATATTCATAACCGAATATTTTGTTATAGAGCATTTATTCCATGAATTAATTGCACGCCAAATTCATAAGTTTGCAAGTGTTTTCAAATATTTCTTCCAACAAAAGAGAATGTTAACTTTCTAATGTCGAAATTGATTTTGGAATTGTAGAATTCCACAAAGGCCGTGGAAAAAAATGCTAAGTGTGGGCCAACACAATTGTTTTCAATGTTATCCTTTGAAGCCGCCTCACGTCATGTACGTTGATTGTATTGGCATCGGCTTTTAAGGGTTAACCAGGTTGAAGCTTTTGGGGACACCCTACATAAATTTACACCTACAAATAATAAGTTTAATAATTATTTACTCGAATGACCTACCCATCAGTTCCAACAATTTATATGATTTAATGTTGCAAGTTTTTTCGGGTTTCTTTGCTGCTGATGGTAAATCAAATGTGCCATCGAATCTCGATAAGCCGATCGGGAGCACTGATTAATATTTTGTTGTTTCTGTTTCATTACCATCAGTTTCGTTTCATCTGATGAATGAGTCGTTTTCACTTGGAATATTTCCAAACATTAAAATATCCAAAGGAATATCAATTTTTAAAAACAAAGGATCTGTTGATGACATAAAAAATCACAGGCTGATCTGCATCCAAAATCAGTTTTTTTAATTTTCGAGTCAGCATACTGTCACAGGCACAAATTACTTCTAATGTTTTAAATAACTTCCTGATATGCAACATGGTTTTAGAGAGAAAAAGTCCACTACCACATCCATCCATGATACATTGGCATTTCTGTACAAATCACTCACCAGTAAACAATAGCTATTTGTGTATTTAAAGCGCAAAGTGTATGATTGCCGCTCGAAAAAGAGTTTGGAAAGAGGCAATGACACTTTGTGCTCGAAATACACACAAGATTTTTTCTACAAACGCAACGATTGACACTTCATTCAACAATAGGAAGTTAATATTACCTATGAGAAAAATTAACACTCAATAGTAATCCCAAATGTATAAGCTATCCAAATATCCAATAATTTACATCTTTAACAGAAGGAAGATAACTTGCTTGAGAAAAAAAAAGTTCCGAAAGCCGAGATCGAACCCGATGCCATCAGGCTATGAATCTGAACTAGGCAGCGATGTAACCTCTGCGCTACCGTAGTTGCTTGTGCTTTGAATTTATTGTCTGTACTTTCCATCATGCAAGAATAGGTTAATCTTCAACAAAAGCATTGGAGATGCGAGCGTTCTTTGAATATCGTCGCTATATAGAGCAAAAAAGCTATCACAAAATGACATTTCATGGAAAACGTCAACTATGCGTTGAGATCTGAAAGCGTCAAAGGCTACAAATAACTGTTTGATGACACAAAATCACAAACAAGAGAATCTACCTTAGGAGTAGGTACCTCAAGGCTTTATAGTATTTACATCCGATATAAAAAATGCAGATATCTCGACGAAATCATATTATATGCTGATGATACTGATATCTTGATGTCTAACAGTGACATCGAACAACTAATCACGAATCGGAGCTTCTACTGAGTTTCATGAATATCGCACTCGTCTCTCGAAGACTTCTGAGGATTGCGCGTAGGCGTGCAACAGGTTGACAGAAATAATTTTTTTTAACATATCTCTTAGAGATAATCTCGAACGTTTCCGGACAGAACAAATGTTTTCTAGGTAAGAAGAGTTTTTCAACCTTTTGAATATATTTTTTAATTGTATTCTATTCTTGTATTTTATATTTTTGACTAGTCCGATAATTATGCAAATATCTTTGGTCCTTTTGGATTGAATTTATTTGTATATTTTCTTGATGAATATACTGATTGATTGATTCGTTTGAAAACAAAGTTTGAAAGCGAAATGTCACCATACAAGTCAAGCGCAAAAAATTCAAAATAATACCGATTACTATCTCCTTTCCTTTGGTTCTCACGGCGTATCCTGTTTTTGAGATAGCACAACACATCTACGTGAATACACGACGCGAAAAGTTCCAGGATTCCATCGACTTTCCGTCGACTATGCAACGCAATAATATTCTTGAATAAACAACATTATCAGCTTATCGCAATGCAAATCAAAGAAACAACATATATGGCGCACAAAGAAACCATTGTCGAGTAAGTGGAATGAACCGGAGCAAGCAAACGTTTACCGTCGTCGATGCAACTTTTACAGTCCCGTGTTGCATTTATCATCTTTATTGATCCGATAAATGGGTCAGACGATAACAGGTAGCGATTCGACCTAGACGGTTGCACAAATCACGACTATCGCTGTAAATAACGACTGTATATCGAATCGGATCGGAATAAATATCATTCGATTCCTGTTAGTGCAAATAATGTATTGATTATTTCCTTTCCACAACGGCTTTCAACACTGAAACAGGAGTTAAGAGGTTGAACATAGTGGTTTGGTGTTGGAATAAAACTCCAGTATGTTTCTTAACTAAATATTTGACATTTTTTGACGAAAATAAGTGATTAGAGCGTGCAAATACCCCATGCTACCAGTTATACAGGGTGTAAATTTGAAAACTTTCAATGCAAATATCTCGCGAAATAAAAAAGTTAGAAAAACGCCGTTTGGCACAAATGCTAAAGAGTTAGGGGGAACTAGAACCACCATATTTCAGTGAAGGGATGAGTCACCCTGTCGGTGCGACACACCCCAACTTTAAAATGTCAAATGGCACTACCTCTTTTGTGATACCTCAAATGAACGGTCTCAGTCAGTAGTATTCACCTGTTCAAGACTTTTTTTTCCACCCACTACAGTAAGAAAAACATAAAGTCGAATGAAATAAAATGTATTGTGTTAAAAGATATTTTATTTGATCAGATGTTCAAAATGCATTCCATTCTGTTATAAGCAATAGTATAATCGATGTTCAAATGCCATTCTAACATTTTGGAACACATCTCTTGGAATAGATATGCATTCTGCAATAATGCGTTGTCGAAGATCTTCTATTGAAGTAGGTTGTGTTTTAAATACGACGGATTTCAAATGTCCCCCGAGAAAAAATCGAGGGGTGTTAGATTGGGAGATCTCGCTGGCCATTTGATTGAACCTCTCCGTTCATCCACTGACCTGGAAAAGCATCATTAAAAAATTTGCTGAAAATGTATTAAATCTTCATTCAGGTTCCCATTTCCGTCAATGTCCAACTAATTTTCTATTTCGGCAACAATTAAAGGTTGAATTTCGAAATAACATTTCGAAATAAGTATCGCCATTAAGATTGCCATTAGTAAATAATGGCCCAATCACTGTGTCACCTAAAATTCTCGCCCAGACATTTAATTTTTCTGGATACTGCGTGTGTCCTTCCCTGAAGTCATGCGGATTTTCGTCACTCCAGTACCTACAGTTGTGTTTGTTCACTGCACCATTTAAAAAAAAAGTGGATTAGTAACATTTCGGTCATGTTCTCGCAAAATTGAATTTTTGATCAGGGTCGTCCTCCTGCAACTCCTGAAGAATGTGCATTTTGTATGGGTGAAACTTATGAAGTTTGAGTACCCGACGGATAGCTTGATGAGAAATTCCTGTTATCGCTGAACCTTGGCGAAGAAACATTGTAGGATTCATAGCAAAATGTCATAAAACTTCCACTTGTGCCGCTTCATTAAGTACTCTTGGATTGGTCCTTTTTTTGTTTGCCACTGATCCTGTTTCTTCAAATTTAAGAATCAGTTGTCTGATATAAGTATGACTTACATTTTTTCCGGGGTTTATTTCGTTAAATGCTGCAGCAGTTCTTAAGGCACAACGATTTTCAAAACCGTAGATAAACACCATCTGAATTCTTTCCGGCAAACTGTAAACCATGATGAACAGAAAATAACAGTTAGCAATTCGTTTTCGTTTTTCTAACTTTTTTATTTCGCGAGATATTCGCATTGAAAGTTTTCAAATTTACACCCTGTATAAAGTGATCAGTTTATTTTGACAGTGACACTCAGGGTACCTATGATAGGAAGGGTTATGAAATAAGTGTGCATTTGGAAAAGGGGAAGACTGAAGAAATGGAGAGACTACGTCATTGGAGTGAAATTAGGTTAGCTATCCTGAAATTGGTAACTTTATAGTTACTAAAACCCGCGGCTCATATAAAGCATAATAACATCACATACCTAATTGTTGTTTTTTGTTTTCCTAATTGTTAATTACTTGTTTATCTTTTTTAAGTTAAGTTTTTTCATTCCTTTTAATTGTGAAGTTAGAAAAAAATTACACTTCAAATGCTGTATTAAATATTGTAACAATACTTCTATATCATACTATGATGATACATTGACATTCCATAGATTCCCCAAGAATAATTCATTAAAAAAGGAATGAAACAATTGTAGTAATTCCAATAACTCAATGTGGTTTTGGAAAGAACCTGTTGAAAGCCAATATTTTTGCTATGACATTACGATATAGTGTTGGTGTTCTTTTTTAGTTATTCCTACCAAGACGTGTTGCCAAAATCAATTGCAGGTATGTCCACTGGGATGTGCATAAATCTGTCATTGATGATTCACCTAAGAGATTTCAAGGAGCACCTGCAGTTCCATTGGAGATAAAGACGTGCTTGCAAGAATCTGTACCCATGGCCGATCGTTTATTATCAAACAATGGTTTGTAAATTCTATTCTACTCCCAGTGCTATGAAATGATTGATATTGATCGGTGTTTTTATGCCATTTCAGATGATTATTCACGTCTCCTTCCCCTCTTGTTTACAACGACATTGCAAAGAACGAGAAAAACGTATTCTTAACAGTTATGTGCAATAACACTATCGTACAAAAATTATCAGAAGGAAGAAACAAAATTAAACATTTGGAGAAAATTATTTAAATCAAAACCAACAACTGTCAAGGAGCATTTTGTACAATGACTTGAATTTTAAAATTGAAGAAATTTTGTCTGGGATTTTATCACCCCGCCCAGCTTGACTTGGTTTTAAAACTTTAAAAAACCGATGCGACACTATTCCTCCTTTTACCAGAACGATTGTGTTAGATTAGCAGCTTAAATTCCTCACCGTCGTATACGACCGGCATTCACAATAAGAAACCGCAAGAATTCGAAACGTCTCTGCCGATAAGAGCGAAATTACCTCATCGTTACCAAAGTCACGGCCAATACGGTCATATTTTCCTCGCATGCAACGGGCCAACTACGATGCTATCGACTGGCGAAGTTTGCCAAGTACGTAGCGTAGCGAGCCGTGGCGGCAAGCAGCAGGAAAGAATCTCCGTGATTTATTGGACTCCTGCTATACAGAAACCGCAAATCGTCTCGCGTACGAGTCGGGCTTCGTAAATTTGTGCCTCTCGCCGGTAAAACAGACCTCTGTAGTTTGAGTCGTCCTTACAGGTTTGTATCGGCGCGTAATCAAGTGGAACGAAATACTTCTAGGAGTAACTGTTTATAATACCATAGACAGAATCGAGGATAATATTCATAATACATGATGTGTAGCAGTTAGGCTGGTGCCAAAACGAATTTTAAACGCTAAAAATAGGAAAAAAGTAATAAGTAAGGACCAGGTGGAAAATCAGTAGATATTTATAGATTAGCATCCTTAGAATTTGAGATGAACTAAGTGGACGTACATAGATTGGAAACTGTACTACGTGTTTTCATGAAGGCGTATTTCAATACCGAGAGCAAACTACTTATGTGAATGTATATGAGTTTCGACAATATAATTTATGCAAGCTTTATAGTTTATTATCTCATTTTTCTTTCCTGATTTATAAACTGGACATATACGTGAAATTTCACAGCAGTCAGGAAAATTCTCGTTTCGTATTATTTCATTATAAAGTATTTGTAAGGTACGACAAAGAATAGAAATTTCAACTTATTCTTTGGTTCCTTAGATACATTTAATATTTGATAGAAATTTCGTTCAAAGTTAGATGATGAGTGGGGTTGCTTAAGATATCTGATTGAAAATCAGATTTTCGGAAGCATCAGTATCACTGGGTGAATATACACTGCTGAAATGAGTTGTAAAGGCATTGGCAATTTCTTTCGGAGTGGAAATAGTTTTGTTGTTATAACACATCTCTCCAGGTATACGTGTTGTATTTTTTTTTTCGAATTCACATATGTCAAAAAACTATCAGGGTTGCTTCTCAAATTATATAAAGGATTTGTAGGCAGTTATAATATTAATTTTTGCTGTTTTTCTCAATTATTTAAGTCGCGGAAGATAAAAAAAGGCATCCTATGCATTCGAAGGTAATGAGTTTTCATTTTGATAATATAGATTATAGCTTTGTTATCTTTGGCTTCCATATGTAGGTAAGATGGAGAATTTCTAAGGTAATTGAAAATATTTTAATAAGAAGTACTGCCGTTTTTTTAGAAAGATTCATCCAAATACATCAGAAAATACAACTAAAAGACAATTCCGTTATGAAAATACAATAATTTAAAAGTTTTGAAATGAAGATCACGAATATTTACATAATGTTTTATACTAAAAACCCAGACCTACGAACCACCGTTTAGCTTTTGATTCTTTATAATCTATTCCATTACATTTGGCATGAGACCATTTTTCTCATCTGGCACATTGGAACCAAAGTTCTTTATTCTTTGCCATTATCGTCAAAAATTATAAAGTTTCAGTCAATATCGGACCTTTTCAATCCATGTACTGCAATATCTAGCTTCCAAAGCCAGCTTAACTGAGGATAATGTTTTTCTAAAGTAGAGTAGTTTTGGTGTATGTAAGTCAATATAAAGAAATGTGTTAGCAGCAGTTCAGACAAGAAAAATGGAAATTGTAAAACTGAAATAAAAATGAGGACCACCCTGGATTCGGACTCGGGATCCTCAATTTCCAGTCGGGTGCACTAAACCAACTAATGAATATTTATAATTTTTTCTTTGTCGTTTTCTTTTCACTTCAGCTAAAAGTAAAGAAGTAAGTCCTGAAGGTGTTGTTTTTTGTTGATTTGTGTGAAAGAACCCTTTCAATTGTCATCGGCGAAACTAATAAATTGTTTTGTTCTTTATTCTATATTTAAGATAATTTTAAAGTTTCTCTTGTGAGTGCTTTTTTAGCATGTATGTCAATTTGGATATTTTATGGAGTATCGTCCTTTCAACGTGGAAAACCATTTTATAGCCCTGAGGAAAACTGAAATACAGTCGAAACATCGACAAGTTGAAATAAAGTTGTTTTCTTGGAGTGACCTAATTCCCAATAACCTGTACAGATATAGGTTGATAAGTATCTTCAACAAACAAATATTTAGTTCTAATTTTAATGTGTTCAAAGGCAGAAGTATTCCCTTCAATTCAGTAGTGATTTCAAAGTCATAATGGCAAGTAAATTCATGTTTGTCGATGCAAGTGTATGTTTCTGTTATTGATTTCGTATTATATTCTAGCTTGTCTCCCTACGTGATATATTGATTGTATGTTCATTTTACATACAGGGTGACCCAGGGGTGTGTGCATGGTCCATAACTTTTTTCTATGCAAATATGTTCATCGATATACAAGATGTTTCAAAATAAAATACACGACTACGTTCAATTTTTTTAAATGGCAACCCTCCTTTTTTATTCCATTTTTGGATTCGGCACTAAATTGTCAACATAACGCACCCTGGTTTCTTATACCTATCTGCAATAGTTTTTGACTTATGCCAATTTATGTGTCAAAATCGCGTCGTGCATGGACACACAGAAAAATTCATAACTTCAGAACCTTTCAAGATAACTTAACCTACTTTTTCCCAGACCATTCCTCAAGCTTCAGAGCATCTTTTGAAATGCTGGCGAACTTGAAGTCAATGTTCCATCGCCTACTACGATTTTTTTCAAATGACGGTAATAACTCGATTTTTTCAAATGCAACACCCTGTATTTTATTACACCAATACATGGCATTTTCTAAAAGCTTTTCGTCAATATAGCATTTGTGGGGTCTACTTTGTGTAGTTTGCGAAATATGTTGAAAATAAGAAATGTGGATGATTTTTGAGGAATCTAGTAGGCTGCTTTCGTAAAATTTGACACATTCTTAAAATTATGGAGAGAATATGTTTTTGAAATTGCAATATAAACAGGAGCACATTACCAAGAAAATAATTCTAGTAATAGTTACAATAACAGGAAAGTGTGATTAACAATAAACCATGTAAAAATTTTGGGGAAAGGCCACTTATAAATGCTCAAATAGGTCCCCATCATGTTCCACACAAGCTGCTAGTCTTCTTGTGAATGAGTCCCGAACTCTAGCAAGCACTGCTCCATTAGTTGAACGGAAGGCTTCCGTGATCCTATTTTTTATATCATCTGCAGTTGTTTCACGTACCCCCAAAGAAAGAAATCTAGAGGCGTAAGGTCTGGGGATCGCGCGGGCCAAGGAATAGTACCTCCTCGGCCTATCCAACGATTAAGATAGGGTTGATCTAAAAATTCTCGAACTATACTATGGTTATGCACCGGCGCACCATCGTGCTGCAACCACATGGATCTTCGGGTATTCAAATCCACTTCTTCTAACATTCTCGGAAGATGTTCGCGAAGGAAAAGTAAATATCTTTCACCATTTAGCACATTGTCGAAGAAGTAGGGACCAATGATGTGATTTCCAATAATTCCTCTCCAAACATTAAGCGACCATCGCTGTTGGTGGTCAAGGGTCCTCAACCAGTGAGGATTTTAGACTGCATAATAATGCATGTTGTGTTTGTTGACCGAACCGTTGTTCTTGAAAGTTGCTTCATCAGAAAACAGAATTTTGTTTAAAGTATTATAATCATGCCATTCATTTGAATACAAAACGCAAGTCTATTGGCAAAATCATCACCATACAATTCTTGATGTAGGTTCAGATGAAAAGGGTGAAACTTATGTTTTAATATTATTCTGTTCACACTACTTTGTGAAATATCCGTTTCCGCTGCTATTTCCCTAGTGCTTACCTGAGGATTTTCCTGTAGCATCAATAAAACTTGCAACTCATTTTCCTCATCAATTCGACCACCAACAATTTCCTTTTGAGTATAAGACACACTACCACTGAGTTCAAACCGATCTCTTAACTTTTGGAATGAAGACACCCGTGGAGTTCTTGCTTCCGGATATTTTTCATGGTAGATTCTGCTTGCTAATAAAGGATTTCTGTCAGCTTCGCCAATACAGTAGACCATATTCACTAATTCTTCGCGAGTGAAATTCATTTTCAACAATTTTACGTGTACAATTATTGACAGTACAAGGATGTCAAATTTTACGAAAGCAGCCTATTAGATTCCTCAAAAATCTTCCACGTTTCTTATTTCAACATATTTCGCAAACTACACAAAGTAGACCCCACAAATGCTATATTGACGAAAAGCTCTTAGAAAATGCCATGTAATGGTGTAATAAAATACACATTTGAAAAAATCGAGTTATTGCCATTTGTAAACCGTCATTTGAAAAAAATCGTAGTAGGCGATGGAACATTGACTTCAAGTTCGCCAGCATTTCAAAAGATGCTCTGAAGCTTGATTAATAGTCTGGGAAAAAGTAGGTTGAGTTATCTTGAAAGGTTCTGAAGTTATGAATTTTTCTGTGGGTCCATGCACGACGCGATTTTGACACATAATTTGGCATAAGTCAAAAACTATTGCAGATAGGTATATTTTGACAATTTAGTGGCGAATCCAAAAACGGAATAAAAAAGGAGGGTTGCCGTTTAAAAAAATTTAACGTAGTTGTGAATTTTATTTTGAAACATCTTGTATATTAATGAAAATATTTTCAGAATGTACTCATTGTTGAACCTATCGATTGAAAAAAAAATCAAGTCGATTGCTTGCTTAGAAAAAAAGTTATGGACCATACACACACCCCTGGGTCACCCTGTATATCAAAAAATTATAATATATCACTGCTGACGGTAAGTTTAATACATTGCACTGTATGAACGATAGTGCAGAAGAATATTTCAATGAAGTGTTTGCTAGTTCCCAGTTTTACTTCTCTGAATATTTCAATTGCAGAACAAAGATTAAGTTATAATTATTCTCATTCTTTACTTTGGCGATATTTCTCCATGATGGTTTCATTCATTGGGAACTAATGATATTTCAAAATGACGCACCCTGGTTTAAAAACCCGTTTCAATCCAATTAACAAATAAACCTCAAATGCGGTACCTTTATGGAAACTTCATCGAGTGCCTGCGTATGCTTCAGTTTGTTTAATAGCCCTTTGCGAGTAGCATCGCCTCAAAGTGAACATCCCCTGCCTAATAAATGTCTTCATCAACTGTAACTGCGGCTCTAATCCGTTTGGCTGTTGAAACAATATCCTGTGAGCTCGTTCGATTTGAATTGCTAGGTATGGAATTAATCTGGGGATGAATTGGAAAATTTAATGGATGCCATTGAAAGGTCAATTGAGGAATTCCAAATCTCCTTTTTGTGGAGAATAAAACAATTTTGGGAGGAGTTTTTATGATTGGGTTTTATCAACTAATAGGATGACGGTAGATAATTTATTATTTCATAATAAATCAGCCAATATTTTTTTAATCTAAAATCGCTAGTTACTCCAGATAGTGGGTGGATGGACTGACCTGCTGAGTTCACAACATAATTGGTTTAGGAATAAAAAAAACTTTTTAGAGAAAAGCTTTTATTCAATTGCACTAAAAAGAAGAAAATAAAATCTATAGTAAATTAAACTCATTATTTTGTTACATTATAAAATTTCAAATGATATAAAAGCTTATTGCGAGAAGTATCTATGTATTTCTTAATGTAAATTGAATTTAAAGTTACCCCAAGATTTATTTTCGCGACAAGTTTTTAAATCATTAAAAATTTAATAATGCAACAAAATGATGGGTTTATTTCACTTTAAAATTTATTTTGTTCTTATTGTGCATTTAAATAAAAGCTTTTCCCTGAAATATTTTTTTTAAATTTTATTTTTAGTTTTCTTTGGATCACTTGTGTATTAATTTACTACGATCTAGTTCTTCAATGTAGAGACTTTCCAGTGACTTGACCCTACTTTCACTATTTTTACGGATTTTTCTGATTTTGTTGTCGCATGTTTTCGAAACTTTTTTGAAAAGAGGGGAGGGAGCAAGCCCTCCGGCGGACATATTTTTTTGTCGTAATTTTCCATGTATGAAACCATTCTAAATTTTTCCGAAATTCTACGCGTTCTCTATCTAGTTTTCTTGGTTGGAAGAGGGGTACATTTTTTTGAAACCATATTATTCAATAGTCAGATAATTTACACTATTTTTACGGATTTTTTCGATTTCCATTTCGCGAGTTTTCCTATTTTTTGTGACAGGGGTTTCTTTTTATTATTTTCCATGTCCGAAACTGTTGAATTTTTTTAAACCATAATATTCGACGGTCAGATATTTCTCACTATTTTTACGAATTTTTCCGATTTTAATTTCGCGAGTTTTCCAAGTTCTTGGAGAAAAGAGGGGCGGGCGAGCCCCCCCTCCCTACCTATTTTTTTTTTCGCAGTAATTTTTGACGTCCAAATCCATCTAGAAAACTTACGAAAGCCTACGCGTTCTCTATCTAGCTCTCGGTGGGCAGGAGGGACAATTTCTTCGACATTAATGTATTGTCATCGGAACTGAACCAACATGTGAAATTTTACTTTCATAGGATTAGAGGAACTGCTTCTAATTCAGCTTGCAAGATTTGTACCCATCTAACACACACACAAAGCAAGTTAAATAATAGTATATTATTCAACAAGCGTATAATTATGGCTATTACCCACGAAGATGAAATTGCAACACGAGCCGAAGGCGAATGTTGTAACATCTGAGTGGGTAATTGCCATTATACGCGTGTTGAATGCAATACTTTATCCACAACTATATAAATAATTTGATTAAATTGGAAAGTTCTAAGCTGAAAATTACGTTATTGTAAGAATACCTTTGTCATTAGATAGGTATGATCTGGCGCTTCTTTTATAAATTTACTGATTTCTTCGGGAGTGAAGGTTTTAGATTTTTTCGGTTGATGGCCCTCGGACTGACGTTTTAAAAATGCCTGCAACTTCATGTAAGTCTCTAGGTGGATACTATGGTAAATATTCAATGTACTCTTCAGCATAGAATAATATGCCCACAATGATGATGACTTGTATTTTTTAGGAAGTTCATCAAAATACACTAGGATAACATTTTCAGAAAAAGACGATGTTTTTTGTGCCAGTTGCCAATCCATAAAACTTTTGTACACCGCATCATATTTACCTTGTGACTTGTTAGTTTGGAGATTTTCTGTAGCGCTAGCCGCTAATTTTAAAATGTTTGGCGGTGTACAAGACATATCTTCTAAATCAGATTCACTATTACATTTCTCTTACCAGAGATAAGAATGTTCAGAACAAATAACTCACAAACCGTCTGACAGTATATATACAAATACAGTGACAAGTAAATTTACAAATTGTCAAATTTGACGCAACGATTGAGTAATATTATTTCATCGAACTGTCATTATTATTCAATTCTATACGGTAATGCATGGCATTACTTGATAAAAATCGCATATTTAACAGATTTATTATTTAATAGTTGTGGATAAAAGCTTTCAATTAATCAACTAAAATGAAATCGATATTTACGCGATTCCTCTTTCATGTCGTATCAAATTTAAAATTTGGAGTTACGTTCACTTTAAATTTCTGTATTTATTGAAGTCCCAAAGGAAAACAAATCGAGCAATATCATTTCAAGTAAATGTTTATTTGGAATAACCTAGTGAATAAATAAATAATGAATAAATAAGATAGGAACAACTTAATAAATTATACTGCTAGCGAAAGATGATGACAAAATCATTTCGAAAAAGCTCGTTGAAGGGATTTTTATTGAAAAATATCTGGACAATTTGCTTGGATTCATATAAAAACTACTGGAACGAAGTTCCAAGGAAATGGAAAATATGCCATTATTCAGATATATAGTTATTCGTTCTATTCAAAATCGGGGCTGTTGATAAATATCTGAAAAAATCCGCAGAATCAACTTTCCTGCATGATAGTCCAAATTTTTATAAAAAAAAATGATTAATAGAGACAGGACAGCTCATTGCAATTATCCTATACAATAGGAATATGTGGGTCAAAAATCCATCAGAAAACAACTACTTTTCTGGCAATACCACGAAGAACGTTGAATTACATTTGGTGAATTTCTGTGCAGAGGCATTTTCTGCAATTGCTTGTTGCACGGAAATGTTCATCGAAACGTTTGGCCACCTACAGATCGATTTAGGGGTGTTGCCCCTCATCAGTATAGGGTTGGTGTGTGCAGAAACAAATGATTCGGTGACATCCCCATTTTAAAGTAAAAGTTGAAACAGCGTCCACAGAGTAGATAAATCTAAACTACGAGCGCCATCTTAACCTCAGCCCTCCCAAAAAAAAATCTATTTCTATGTGATTCTGTATTATTGTCTGTATTCTGAGCATATCATAGAACTTTGTTGATTGAAAATATCTTATATGGTTTTTCATATTTTCATAATTAATAAACTCAATTTCTGAATGCATCGAATTGAGTAATTCCAACAACAAATGAGTTCAAACTGTGAAACTCGATCTATAAGAAAAATATAACGTTTAATCATACATCAGTTGCTATTTTCTTTTTGGTTATTTTTATTCAATCTCTATATCGTCGATCAACTGATCAATTTTTATAATTAAATTCCAGTAACCCCGAAATACCTCAAAATGGATATGAAATAAATCGTTCAACCACAAAGAAATATCCGGAGACCACAGTGACATGCTCTAATATCTTTCGTTCTGTTTCTTTCTCGTCCCATAAGTATTTGCGAACGAGTCTGAGGTAAACATAATATATCTCCCACGTTAGACCTGACGAAAGATGATAGTCCAGGAATTTGGGGAGTTATAAATGACACAAAAAAATCCGAGAAACGGGACTTCTTTTTCAGAAACCTCTAATAGCTTTTCCCGCCGTCTATAAATTCTAACGTTACAGATCTATTGGAAGTCTGATTTTTAGGACTTTTGAGTCGTTCATTTATTCCTACTTAAATGTCATTCCATTTCCGCATTTACATGTTATACAGTGCTAGTCAAAAGCCCCCTCCCTCCATCTCATCTTCTAAATTCATGAACTCTTGATGGATAAACTTTGTCAATATGGAATTCGCCGAAAACTCTATAAATGGTTTATCTCTTACCTGAACGGACGGCTTCAGCAAGTTTAGATAAATCACAAACAGGATTATGTGAAAACAGAACACATTTCTAGCCTACTCTCAAGTAGAATAGGGGTCCCCCAAGGGTCTGTGCTGGGCCCTATATTATTTATCATTTATATAGATTCATTACACCTAGTACTCCACGATGCGTATACTTGTATATATGCGGACGACTCTACGCTCTCATTCAGACAAATCTTCAGTTCAAATTGAAAATAAAATTAACACAAGTTGCCAATCATTTTGCAAGTGGTCTTACGCAAACTCACTGTTCCTGAATGCTTACAAAACCAGTCATATGAACTACCACACCAGGCAAAATGATAAAATTGAAAAATTTAGATATTGAAATAAATAACGAAACTATAGATAAAAAGGAATGCATTCATTTCTTAGGTGTTAAATTGGACCAGAATTTATCATTCAACAATCACTGTGAAGCACTAGCTAAAACATTGAACACTAAATGTTATCAATTGAGATCACTAAAGTTCATTTTGGATATTCATGGAATGTTAGTGAAATTTAATGTAAAATTACTTAAGGAATAATCATTTGGGAAAACTGGTATAGATAGAGTTCAAAATGTTTTTGTAGCCCAAAACAGAATAGTGCGATGTTTAGCAAATGTCCCAAATGGAAACTCATGTAGGGAATTGTTCAAACGTTATAGAATACTCCTATTTTATGGGTCCTATATATACATGAACTCTGGATCTACGTTTAAAGACAGCAGAGAAAATTAACCATGAATGAATCAATACATAACCAAGACACTAGAAAAAAAACATATCCCGTCTCACATCATCTCAAAAATCACCAAATATCTTGGGACTTCGACTTTATTCTGTTCTTCAAAAAAAAATAGAAAATATCGATAGCCTGATACTTTTCAAAAGTAAAATAAAAACACTTCTCCCCAACCTCTGTCCCTACAGCCTGAAGGATTACAATTTTATACTGTGATAGATTCTCTATATAATAATATGTTCTTGTGACTGTTGTGTTGTCAATTTTCTGTAATTTTATTACTCGATGTTATTTGTACAACCTGACTTGTCCTATAGCTATTCAGCTCGAAGGATCAAGATAAATTGAATTGAATAAAAAAAATTGGAGGATGGATATAAACATGTAAACGGTGACATAATAGTCAAAGATGACGTTACAGGGCCACTGTTACCAATAATTTTAAATGGGACCTTAAGGCAAGTCACATCTCGTTTGAAAGGTATTGAAAATACCTATTCCGTCATACTAAATTTGTTCGGATTTAGGCTTGTGGTCAGGTTTTTCAATTGTCTAACAAAGCCACTGTATAGCGAACCCTTTCTATCCCTTTCTTAGTTTAGAGTGATGCATGTTTTGTCTCACATCTTTGATTTTCCTGAGTGATTTGGTGAGCAGTCTTTTTGTAGGATCTTATATTCTGTTATACATATATTACAAGCAGTCACGTCATCTCTATTTTCATTTATTTTTTGTGGCGTTATTCCGATTAGGTTGGAACATATAGTGCGTCTGTTTGTACTGTCCTGTATGTTTTTGTGATCGCAAACAGGAATGGTATCTTGCGTATTTCATTATCATTGAGTCTGTCGCCCTTTTTCACGTATTTTTGGTCCGTATGATACCAATGTTTGATTGTCTAATAGTCGATATGGAAACCTCAAATATGTCAAAGGAATAAAATTCTGCATAATTTTGTTCCTCTTTGCAATGAGATTGCACAGAACGTTTCTCAGAGTAGCAAAGGGCTGATTTTCAATATGTTTCCCCTAGAGCATATTTTTATTATGCAATGAATCCTTGGAATTGTTTGGTCAGTGACCAAAACATCCATCCATTCAAATGTTTGGTACGCAGAATATTGCCTGGCCCAACAAGCAAACAAACGGATGCAATCCTCTTGTGACTTTCATCTCCGCTTTCTACATTTATTTCGAAATATGCCTTTGCACCGACTCATATTCCCAGATGTATTTTGATGAGTGTCCACTGTTTTCCGATGTGGAAAGCGTGTCCCGACATATTTCTGAGAAAAGTTACGAAATAATCTTTTCTGATTGGATTCAAAGGTAATATTTATCGATTAAAAGATATAGCATATGCTGGAACGAAGTATTTTTGGACGTAATTTTCCTGAAAGTAATTATAATCACATCGATTTTTTGTAGTAGAATATTGTTTACTTAATTGTTTTATATTCTTACAGCCTACAAATATCAGTTTTTCTGCAAGAAGAAAAATTATTACAATAAAAATGTATTATTTATTTATGTCTCAGTTGTCAAAAAATGGGAATCTCGTCATTTCTTATATGCGAGGAGCAAAAATTGGATGTAAATTATAAACAGAAATTTGTACCAAGCCAATACTACTTGTTATCGTGAAATGAATCCAATATTTCGAGAAGAATTGTATGAAAAATATGCCAAATTCTGTAATAAGTTGTGAATAAGTTTCTCAGCAGCACGTTTTTCGCCAGCAAAAGTTATTTCTGTGCATTCACGTGACCTGTGAGTTCTGAAAAATGGACAAATTGTACAACAAAAAGTTGTTGGAGAATTTAGCTAGATATAAGTTGCTTATCACTGTTCCTATTCATAAAATTGGAATCTAGTAAGGTTGTTAGTGCTGTATTTTCAAAAACTTTTAATTAAGTGAATCGCAAAACTGTTAATAGAATTCGGTTGTTGAGATAAATAATGAAAAGTACGATACTTTTAACGTAGCAGTAGTATTAGAGTTCACCTCAAGGATCTGTTCTTGGACCGATTATACTTCTTACAAAAAGAGATGATTAGATGACTATTGATATTGGAAAGTTTCTTCATTTTCTGACGAAACAAGACAATCATCGTCAAATGTGGTGTGTAAAAATGTCTGTCTGAATGTAAGACAAATGATTAAGCATGAAGAATGATTTCTCTACTCAACTCATCGGTTCATTAATGACGGATGACAACCAAAGCAAACTAAAAATAAACAAAGTTTCAAATGGTCAACGTTGCGAAACTTTATTGTTTCATTTTCACGATTCTGAAGTTGTTATGCATTGAGAGTTGTATCGAATGAATTAGGATTTTCAGCTTCCAAACCTGTGTACTATTCTCTTATTTCTCATCTGCGGTCTGGAATAGCATTTTGGGGAGTTTGTTGTGGTTATCGATTTAAGAATGTTTTAATTTTGCAGAAGCGTGCTCTGCGATATTTATGCAAAAACATAAAAAAAAATTCAGTTGTTGCAATCTTCATACTTGAAACTGTGTTTGATGTGCATAAAACAATGTTCACTATTTAGGCCAATCAAATTAACATATTTTGAGGAATTGATTTTCAGCACCATCCCAGGAGGTGAGCTTAACTATTGATAGCCAAATTTTTTCCCTTTTTTTAGTTTCTTGCTTGTAGATGGAAAACGGTGCTTCGGACGGAAAATGTCGAACAATTCAATAAGGCAGGGGTCTAAATACTGCCTCGAATAACATCAAAAAACATCAAATTTGGTTCAGTGGTATAGCCGAAATCGAATGTTAGAAACGAAGAAAATTTCGTAGTTCCATACAAACTTACATTTTGCGGCTTTCCAAGACGACACATCTTGAAAACAGATACTCCTATTGAAAAAACCCGTTGCATAAAAGTTGTAGAGAATAAAATTTTACGTTATATAGATACAATAGAACTCCAATAATCCGAACTCCAACTATCCGGATCGCCAATTATCCGGATGGCATTCGTCTCCGAAAAACACGCTCAGACTCAGATGCACGCAAAGAAATAAACAGTGGCAATGAGTGTTGACTGAAACGATGAATGCAACCATGCCGAAAGAACAATTTCTCTCCGACGACAATAACAAATAATGGCTCATTTCCATGATGAGAGAGAAATTGGTACAGCATGGGTTTAAAGTAAGGCAAAGTGTTGAGGATGCTGACACCCTTATTGTCAACACTGCCATTGAATTGGCAGGTAACTTTGCGACGGTCCTCATAATCGGAGGGGATACCGATTTATTGATGCTATTAACCGCCAAAGCACCAGATTCATCCAACATTTACGTCATGAAACCTGGAAAGGGAATCTCTCAGAACTCATTCTACTCTCCCAAATACTTCAACTTCTCCTCTGTTTTCATACATGCAATCAGTGGATGTGATACAACATCTGCATTCTATCGCTAAGGGAAGTTGAAGTTTGTCAATCTTCTTGAATAGAACACGACATTACCAGATACTATCAAGGTTTTTTATCATGAAGATGTAGATCCTGAGGTTCTCAATTCAGCAGGTCAACTGTTCTTGGCGGCCCTCTTTTAATCTAAGGTAGATGAGACCTCTTTGGACCAAATCCGCTACGAGATATTTTCTAACTTCCTATTTTGTAAACAATATTAGAATTCCCGCCAAATTAACACCTGAAATCATATTTATCATCGGTCGCTATTAATTCTACTCATGATCTTTTAGATTATGATAACCTGTATATGGTTCTATTTTAGTCATTTTATTAATAAAATGGGGTACAAAAAATCAAAATAACTCTCAGTAATTTTTAGACAGTATTTTCGAAATCCGAGTCGATATATCCGATTGTACTTGGCAACACTGTTGAGAACTAATCGGCATTTCACAGCACGACTGAGTCAACTTTATCCATAACATTAAATCGAAGTATAACTTTTATTCGCTACTATCACACAACTGCGAGACAATCAAATACAGGATTTTAGGGTAGATGGAACAATAATTATTGCCCGAGGACGGAAACCATAACGGGCTGTGATAACATCGATAAAGTTGAATACTGCTATGTCATATCTTACGAACATATGCACGAGTAATATCGCTGTGAGGGTTGCCAACTTGGGTCGTTGAATGTTTGATTTTAAACTAGATTCTGGAGATGATCCAATTATACTTGGAGTACCTACATACTTCCTTGTTATGCTTGGAGGTGAAGGATTTTTATTCAGAGTTGTTGCCAAGTTGTGGATCACCTGTTCAACATGACGGCCAACAGATGAACAACCATAAAACTTATGTGAACCTTGGGAAACGAAGTAATGACTGAAGGAAAGTCTTGCGGATATACAGGGTGTCCGGTAAACCTTGTACAATATTGAAACTGGTGATAGACCAGGTCATGACTGTTCAGAATATCGAAATTTCACCTCAGTAAAAATATCACCGTTTCCGAGATAATGGGCATTTTAAGAATTTCTGGAAAATCGCTACCTAACCTTGGATTTTTGAGTGCCATGTATACAAATTGGGACGAATCCAAATATCTTTGCTGCTGAAGATTACTGATGAGTGATGCTTCTAGACGTACAGAACAGTTTTTCAGAAAGTGAAAACATTTTTCAAGAAATGAGGGTAAAATGACAGATTTGAGTTTCATCAATTTTTTAAAAAAAAGTTTGACATTATTATCTGAAAGTAACATAACCAATTGGAAGTGGACCTTCATTTCAAAAGAATGCTCATTTTGTCCAGACTCTACCATGGTATAAAACAAACTATAATTATTTTTGGAAGAAGTAGTTTCCATTGAATTAGGCGTGGTTTTAATCTAGGCTTCTATCCTTTTATTCAAGAAAAAAAGGAAACTACCCAACACCAAAACTACGTCACAATCACACTCGACGCGCATTTCGCCAACAAAGTTAGCATCTTCAGGAGCTAAAGTGAGCTTTTAAGATTTTAAGATTGTGACGTAGTTTTGGTGTTTGGGTATTTTATTTTTTTCTTGAATTGTATTTAACCCAAAGGTTCCAAAATATTCATTTATTTGATCAACGTTCATACTTACGCCCAAAAATTATTTTATTTAGATTTTATCGAGATAAAATGAGGAAATAATTACTAATAATAAAGAATAGACTGCTTGGTAGCATTACATAGTATGTCAATAAAATTAACTTTTCATGTAATTAGACCTAATAAAATTATCGAAATGAAATGTCGATTATCCGACATGGCACCGATTAATACGAATTCTTGTGATAAATGGCGCAATTGTCCAACATCCAGATTCCAACAAAGTTTCAGAGACCGACAGATATACAGGGTGTAACCAAATAAGTGCAAACTTTTTTAAGAGATGAATCCTTGTCGAAAATTAAAAACTTTTGTTTGAACAACTTGTGACTTCTATCGTAGTTTTTTTAAATTGTTCCGCTTGTTTCATTCAGTGGTATTTATTTTACCCTCATTTCTTGAAAAATTGTATTGTTTTCTGAAAAACTGTTTCGTACGTCTGAAAGCATCACTCATCAGTAATCTTCAGCAGCAAAGATATTTAAATTCGTCCCAATTTGTATACATGGCATTAAAAAAACCAAGGTGAGGTAGTGATTTTCCAGAAATTAAAAAATTCTCATTATCTCGAAAACAGTGAGATTTTTACTAAGGTAAAATTCCGATATTCTGAACAGTCATGATCTGGTCCAGTTTCAATATTGTACAAGGTTTACCGGACACCCTGTATTTTAACGAGTATGACCACCTATATAATCATGACACTAAAAAACATTCCAGAAGCTACTTCAATAATTTATATGAATTTCTTTTAAATTCATAGAACATAGCGGCCAGGGCAGACCACAGGAATGTGAACAATCACACAAAAGGAAAGACAGGAGACTATATAAAAACTGTAAAGGAATATTTTAAAATTATTGAAAAATTGAGTAGGTAACAAACCACCATATCTCAAAGAAAATTCTCAAACAAGATACCACAGAATGTTTGGAAGCGTTGAATATTCCTGTGGACAATGATAAATGGTTATATTCTAGGAAAAAGTTGACAGAAATTTTGAGATGTAGAGAATACGAAAAATGACAATCACTTGTTCAGAAAGGATCCGGTGCTGTATTATATCAAGAATTTACTCCAGCAATTTCTTGGGTAAGAACAAGCGCATAGTCTAAGAGCTCTAGCAACCTTTTCGAGAGAGAATTTCAGGTAAATAACGCTGTCATACCGCAAAATAGAACAACTGATAACTGTCATTAGCTTAAGACCAGTTCATATCCGCTCGAACTAGTACTGCAAAGGTAAGTACTGTCATGATTTTAATAGTTACAAAATTAAAAACACATATCATTTCTAAAATCAAGTGGAAACTTTGGATAACAGATGGACATTTTGAAAGTCAAAGAAGGGAGAATTTTTTAAGTACACCGTATAATATGAACAAAGCCACAATCAGCATTTGACGTAACAACTGTCAAACAGAATTCAGGGAATTTCAAACGATAAATGTAAGAAAATAGCAATAGTGATTCAAATAAAAACATACTTGGTCGATTATAAACATAAAGGGATAATACCTATGCAAAAAGAGAAATATAAACAAGAGTTATCTTAAAAATTAACTAAAATAAATGACAACATTGATGAAATTGGATATTCAATTATTTCACGACATCAAACGATGGGTTAGAAAATTTGACAAAAAAGGAAACAAATTAACCAGAATTGATAAATAATATAAGAATCCTGAAAGTACAAGCTTTCTAAAGATATCAAAAACCATTTTTCTAGATATAGTATTTAATTAGCAATAAATTAATAAACATTAGCATTTGAGATATTTCACTTCTTGTTACTAGGAAACATGAACATTCAAAATTTTTTTGTCAAGAAGGGGAATAAAAGCAACTAAAAAGGAGACATGTTGCAACATTATAAGTAAGCAACAAAATGTAAAATGATGCCTTCAAAATGTGTAAATAATTAGTTAATAATAGTGCAGTGATGAACACATAGTGATAGATAATAGTTCAAAAACAATTACCTCGATATTTCCCAAGAAATTGATTCAATGGATGAATAAAAACTTCCAGTAGTCACTTCTCAAAATGGAGGCAGCTTCGTAGAATAGTCATGAACGAGACAGCATAAAGGAGAAACAGAGATTCAACACCAAAAACACACACGCAGGTAAAGGCCAAGGAGACTAAACATTATTTAACAGGAGGGTCTAATCCCCATAAGACAATGGGGACACTAATAGAAAGAGATGAAAGAATATTTGTGACGAAATGTGACGTAGTTGGACATGCCATGGCCACCGTTCTCTATAGACAGTGACAGACTAGCTCTTGGTATATGAGAGTTACTGCTGACAGTTTTGTTGCTTGGTTCGAGTTCGACTCTGTACTCATGTCCAAGTACGTCACTATGACGCGTTGATGCAACAAGATTCTGATTGGCTAGAGCTTATTAAACCCTCCTGTTAGTTTAGTCTCTTTGGGTAAAGGCCTTATAAAAAAGTTGCAACTTATGGTGGATTTATGCAGCAGTCATAAGTCATAAGTTTTAAGTCATAAGGAAGAATATTCGTCAATGATTGGTTGGTCCGTAAATTCCAACCAATCACTGACGAATATTATTTCTTATGACTTAAAACTTATGACTTATGACTGCTGCATAAATCCACTATTATTCTTGTCTGATATATGCATATATTTTCCCCTGAGCTCATGAACGATATCCATTTACGTTTCAATAGTGCACGGGAGTGATAATAAACTCATATTTACCGAAAACTCTTTCACAAACAATCCATATTATTAATTATTAATCGAAAACGCGAAGACATGGGACTTTATAAATGAGTTAGGTTAGGATAATAACTCTATTGGTTTGGTGCGTACCTGACAGATTGGAGGTACAACAAACTCAAAAGAAGAAGAAATAACCTCACTTTTCTGTTTGTTTATGTAAATAAATAACGTTTTTCGGAGTTTTTTCTATTTCTGCCGTGTTTTAACTGTTTCTACTATGTTTTAACTATTTCTGATGTGTTTATTTTGTTTCTGCTGTTATATTGAAATTTAGGAATAATGGATTTTACAACATATTAGTCAAGTTTAGATGATGTTCATCGACAAAAGACAAAAGATAAAGATGAGTAATCTGCATTGATCCATATCGTCTTGAAGCTGAAGATATTTCAGTTTTCCCAAAAATAATGTATCCTGATATTGTTAATTATTAAGTGGAAACGAAGAAAGCGTTCACAATGAATGAAATGAAAGCATATAAAAGTTTAGAAGCTCACAAAATAGCAATTTGTGTGTGGGTGAAAAAAATGTATGTGCAGCAGATAAATTCGCATATTCTAGTAATTGGAAAGGTGTGAACCATCATACTATAGAAAAACTAATGACTAAGTTTTGAAATTTTTCCAGAAGATGCATTCTCAAAGACTGAACGATACATTATTAACACAATGGATAATTTGCAAGTTTTAACGACCTTTTCCTATGATGACTGATGTTTGTTTTTTTGGGTTTGAGGTCTTGAATTAAAGAAAACTCTATTTCTTTACAGCCAACGTTTCGTCAGTTTATTCTGACATCTTCAGAGCAGAAAGGATGAGTCTTCCGCGTAATACGTATATCTATATCCTACGACCATATTAGGTCTGAATCACGTGTAACAGACAGAATAGTTCGATGTAAAAACAGGTTAAAAACAAACAATACACAACACAAGACACGTTAAAATTCGAATAAAATACCACCTTACTTGGGTGCATGCCAAAATCGAAAATCGAATCGAATTCTTTTCAATAGACGAAATAACAAGAAAACAGGAGTAAGTTATGTTGACAGGAAAAAAAGCAACTGATAAGCCAGCTGAACCCTGCAGAGTTTTGGACTAAAATCCCAAGTGTCTGAACCTCACTGAAGATGAACCACTATATAAAAGTGAGGCAAACTCGTTAGATATATCTCCTGTTTCTGAGGAAGGGGAACAAAATTTATTGTTGAGCTTGGTCGAGTCAAAAGTGGCAGTTCTTCATTCCATTTTCAGAATCTTTGGCAGAAAAAATAAAACCCAAGAAGTTTTGTTGTATTGAATCTATTTAGAGATATATAAATAAAGAAATCTGTGCCTCTTCCTGCCCAATAATTGTACCATAATTTGCACTTTGATTGCTCACGGGTTGATCTTTTAATAATTTTAATAAATTTAATACTTTTCTAGATAACTGACTTCATTCTGACAGATGAATATTTTAAATATGATTCATGGTTCAGGTCAATTTCGATGGAAATGATCCAAGCTTAACAAATAATAGGTATCAACATATTTTCTTCCTTCTCAAATAAGCTGATTACTAAGGAAACAGACATAGGTGAGTTCAAGTTACAGGTCTAGGGTGGTGGGTACTCTAGAGACCCTTGACGATCTTTGAGTTAGTTCTGGTGACACTGAGGTTGTGCTAGTGGAATTTCTTTCTAATTTAGTAGAAGAAATTGAAGAACTTATAGGTGCATTACAACTGCCTTGTTCACTTTGAAAAGGGATTACCTCTACTGAAATAAGTTCCTTGCCACTTCAAGACTACATACTTTATCAAATTTTATTCATTGTGAAACCACTCTTCGTGTCCACTAAATAATTTACAAGATCAGGATACATTCCAGAAGATATGGATCAATGTCTATTACTGATAACACAGAGTAGCTGATAGTTTATTTGTATCCCGTTGTCGATGAACATCTAAACTTGACATGTTGTAAAATCCATTATTCCTAAATTTCAACAGAAACAAAAAAAACACAACAGAAATAGTTATAACACAGTAGAAACAGTTAAAACACGGCAGAAATAGAAAAAACTCCGAAAAACGTTATTTATTTACAAAAACAAACAGAAAAGTGAGGTTATTTCTTCTTCTTTTGAGTTTGTTGTACCTCCAATCTGTCAGTTACGCACCAAACCAATAGGCAAGCACGCTGTGCCAACCAAGGTTATTAATACTAGGGAGGTCTGACTATATGAAGTCATATTTTTAGATATAAGGTTTGTTCATTCACATTAAAAATTGAAATATGAAGTAATGAAATGTTATTAACTTCAGCAGCATTTATTTATTCTTTTGCATGTATTGAATCGTTATATTTATTGAAATTTATGGTCTTTCTCATTTATTTGGTCTGAATTTGCTGAATTCATTATAATATTCATTTGTCTGACGTCATCAAGAACCCTGGAACCCAGAGAATCCCACTGAGAGGCAAAGAAATGCTCCACCAAGCCAAGGTAGCGTATCAATTTTGCATAAGAATCTGTAACTAAATAATAATAACAATAATAATTTCAAAATTCATAATAAATGGTATTTCAAATTACAAAATGAATTATTATCAAAACCATTATAGTACTAACATTCGGAACAAGCTGTACATGACAACGATCAAGTTGTCAATTTGAAACAGTGGCGCACAGAGTGGAAAGCTTATACCTATCAATGAAAGAGCATTTCTGATGTTATTGTATTAAAACAGTGCAAAATACACCCGCAACAGTAGGTACATAGAAGTCCTTTAGAAGCCTGTCCTTGTTTAACATCGATACGACAAACCGTTTTCAAGTTATCAACTCTTTTACCAAAAATGACCCCTTAATGCAGTTCGTTAAGAAGTTTTATGCTACGTACAGCATTCCATCCTTCAGTAAATCCCATCAATTCGAGACCAACAAGTAAATCAGGGGATGCATCTCCAATTAATAAACGCGTCGACGCTAATCGCCTATAAATCCCGTTAGATGAGATGCACTATCTGATGAATCCGAAAAGTAAATCTGCAACGGTTTGCAACTTAGGCAGTTCGGTAAGATACGACGTAGTTCAACGTCGTCTATTCCGGTCCTTCTCAGACCGAATGCACCTTGTGAATTACTCGGTAATCATGTGTATACAACCGCGGAATGATACACTGATACTGTAAACATGGGGTGTTTGGTATGTGCGGATGTAGTCTCGTTGGGGTGGTTTCATGCGATTCGAGAAACGTCCGTGGATTGAATATCAACATGATGTTGGGAGTTACAAATGGAAGTCAATACAGAACAAAAAAGTTAAAATGATCGTATAAACCACAAAGTCGCTAGCACACCATCAAGATTTTATCTAATTTGTTTATCAGAGAACTGATAATTTCAAATAAACTTGAAAAAAGTTTTAAGAGAAAAGCTTTTATTTAAATATCTATGTATTTCTTACTGTAAATTAAATTTAAAATCACATCAAGATTTACTCTCGCGACAAGTTTTTATATTATTTGAAAGGACCATGCACACATCTTATGGGAAAAAGTCTAGGCTAAAAATGGCTTGATATCTTGTAGCTGAATCCATTCTGAGTGAAAGTTTCCTTCAGCGCAACTCAATCGTATGACTAGATTCGGCGATAGAGGGCACCAAATCATGAAATTTGTGATTTTTGGAAATTCAGCTGATTAAAAAAATATGAATATCTCATTTATATTCAATATTGTATGCGACTGAGCATTCCTAAAGTCCGCGAAAAATATTTTTCCATAATACAGAATAAAAAAAGCCACTGTTTTGTAAAGGGTTGTCAACAATATACTCAATTCTTCAGTAAATGAATTCGCTTACGAGGTTATAAGTTTATTGAGTTTATTATTGAGGATCAATCAGAATGGTTTGTTGATCGACCAAAATATAATGAAGCTATGAATACAGAGTATTTGGAATAATATTACATATACATATAATTACTCCAAATCACGAATTTTATTATTTTTGAGAGAATTCAGATAAATGTAAAACATCGAGGGGTAAACCGCTAGACAAATTGTGTACACTGGAATTCTACATTGTAGGGAATTCCATGGAATTCCCACGGAATTCCACGGAATTCCAAGGAATTCCACAGAATTCCAGAGGAATCTATTGAATTATTCTAAACTGCGAATACGACAATAGGGTGAGTTATTGTTTTACCAACCTTTTCAGTACTTAACTGCTGAAATAATTCTACTTAATAATCACAACATTTTATTATTTTTATGAAAATTAAACTGATAAATAAACTCATGCACGAGGTAACCAAAATAAAATTCCAAATTTGTTATACTTAAACTAACTAACTTAAAAATGAGTTTGAACACGTAACAAAAAAAATGAGATATACTTATCATCAATCACAGAAAAACCAAATATTTCAGAAAGAATGAAACAGATAAATAACCTTAAGCAGTTGGTTAACAAGATAAACTTTCAAACTTATTAAATTATAGAATAAAAACTAGCTTAAAATGAGCTTGAACACAAGTAATATAAAACTTTCAAATTAGATAAATCATAAAAAACAAAAAAATCATGAAGGGTTATTAGGTTTCGATTTCAAAAGTTTATATTTTTTCTCAATGTGTATTTTATCAGATTGTGAGATTTTCATTGGCTCACAGCCTATCATATCTATAGGACCGTAAAAAATATGCTGCCTTTCAACAGTATCGATATAATTTTCTTTGGGCCAATGAAAATCTCCTAAACTTTCTTTGATAAATTTTATTACAAACTTATCTCCACATTTTTCAATGATACGACCGATATACCAAGTATTGTCATAAAATATAGAATATTTCTCAATTTTTATGATTACCAAATTCGATTTGTCTGCCCTCTCGTTCTTAATGTCGAAATCTTTTGAGACTGAAGGGTCATTTGATGATTCATCATCGCTTAGAGATAGTGGGCTATCGACTGAGTGAGAGATAAAATATTTCAATTTCTCTAATTGAAGGGTATCTGCAATAGTTAGTTTTGCATTCTCGAACTTGAAAGTATTGGAAGGAATAGTGGCCCTATAATTTTCGACACTGTAAAATTTATTATCTTTGATTTCTTTACTGAATAGACTTCCTCCTTTGTCAACACCGTACCAATTTCATAGACAACCAAGTCCACGACGAGAGCCACTCTTTGACGTAGAGGACTTGAACTGACTTGGAGCCATATTCAGCGAATATTGACGATATTTTTCCGTTCCGGTTAAATAAATGAATGATAATACCCTTCCGATTATGTTACCATTCAGAATATTTGTTTGCTGTCCGAAATTGAAATCTGTCAAGTTGTACTCGAATAAGCACCAATCGGAAATTTCAATATTTTCTTTAGCAGTGAGCTCTAAATCACAATTTGTTCGCCAAGAAGAATCCAGTTTGCAATTTTTTTGCGATACAAATCGGTTCATTCTGTCAGTACTGACCCTATTGCCTTTCGTTTCGAAAAGCCAACAGAGGGAAGATTTTTTGATGATCATATTTTTATTTTTAATCTTAACTTCAACGAATGGACTGTTGCTTGATAATTTACTTTTCACCACACTACTGAAATCTTTCAGACCTAAATCAGTGCTAACAGAAAATATGTTGGTCATGTCTGAAACTTCATCTAAATCAGTACTACCCTGTTGTTTTTTATCTGCTACGTTCTTACAGATATCCAAAAAAGTTTGATCTTCCTCTATGTCCGCAAGTCTTTCGTCAATGTTTTCATCCTCAGCAGTTTGAAGCGGTAACTCGATAGGTACAACTCATGTACAAAAAAAATATTGAAAAAAAATGTCCTGCCAAGGTGAATCATATTTAAACGAAGCACTAGTATAAAACCTCGTAAAACCTTATACACACTGAATACAACATTTTAAGAGTGATTTCAATCAGTAACTCTATTGGTATAGTTACTGTAAAACAAAATGATCAGTAGAAAGGATATAAAAATATTGTATATCAATTCCGCTCTGGCAGGTTATGATTTTTATGATGGTCCTAGTAAGTACTAACATGAAAAAAGTTTTAACCGGTAGGCCAGCTTTTTTGCAGTGGGCTCCTGAACTATAATATCGAATTTAGCTACAGAGAAACCATGCTCAGTTCTTTAATTGAATATTAAACAGGCGCGTTCCAATGCAAGACTTGGTCATTATAAATTTTTGACTAAACTACTGGAACCTTTCATTCATAAATGAATAAATAAATAATAATAATAAATTTATTCACCTCTTGAATATACATATGATACAATAATACAAGTTTTATGAGGAATAAATGGGTAACCCTACAGAAGATCGAGTCTGTGCGTAGGGAATACGAGATTGTGAATTAGGACTAATAGCCTAAAGCTAACATAAAAACATAGTACATCTTCTTAAATGATGATGATACAGAGATTATATAGAAAAAAAAAAATATGTACTAACATAATTAATAAATATATAACTATAAAACTATAAAATGAGTAAAATCAATAATAGTAACATATTACTTTGGTTACATTATGCTAATAAAAATTACAAACCTGCATAATTGCCTTTAAATGACTATCAAAATGGTTAAAGTGGTTTGGAGACAAATTATATACAATTTAATGAATGGATATACGTCTTAAATGGTATTTCTATGGAATATTTTCAACAAGTCGGTGAATTTCAATTCTTGGGGTGTTTTTTATATAATTCTTCAATTCTCTTTTGAACTGGATTTGTGGTGTTATTTGTTTGAGTGTTGGTGGAAGGGAGTTGAAAATTTTCGGTCCAAGATATAGGTATGCTCTCTGCATAATATCTTTCTCAGGTTTGACGATAATGTAATTTTCTGCGTGCTTATATCTGGTATTGTGGTGATGCTCTATCGGTAACAATTCACATTTTCGTAAGTGCTGATATATGGTAACCTTCAGAAAATAGAGCTGTCGTATATCAAACATTTTTGAAAGTTTGAAAAGTTCTTCTGTTGAATACTTTTTGGGTTTTCTGTAAATGGTTTTCAATATATGTTTTTGAACTGTTTCAAGTCCTGATATGTGAGTTCTCAAGGCTGCACCCCAAGCTATAATACCGTAGGTTAAATGACTTTCTATTAATGAATAGTATATTGTACGTAGTTGTTCGGTGTTAAAGATTGAAGTAAGGAATTTTATTTTATATAGTATCGTTCTCAATTTTTTAATTATGAAATTAATTTGGACATCCCATTTCAGGTTAGCGTCTACGTATACACCAAGATACTTTATGTTCGTTACCGAAGATATAGTGATCGGTTGTTCATTTTCCTTCGGTATCGTTAATGTTTTGAAATTAGGTAGGTACTTTGTATAGGAAGTGAAGGGAATATAGTGAGTCTTGTTTATATTTATCGTGAGTAGCCGGCTATCGAACCATTCTATGATTTTTGAAAAGTCATTTTCTGCAATTGTTTTCAAATTTTGCCATGTATCAGCTTTATATATCACAGCTGTATCATCTGCGAAACTCACTATATCGCCTTCAAACCCTGTTTTGAATAGATCATTAAGATAAAGGCTGAAGAGTATGGGTCCTAGTACGGTTCCCTGTGGAACGCCATATTTTATTGTTTTGAATTCACTGATGTTATCTCCAATTTTGACGCATTGCTGTCTATTCTCAAGATAGCTTTTGAATAGTAAATGTGGTGTTCCTCTAATACCATATCTTTCCAAAACTTCGAGAAGCTGACTATGGCTAACCGTATCGAACGCCTTTGCTAGATCAACGAAAATACAAAGGGTCGGTGTTTTTTTGTCAATATTGGTAACTATTTCGCTAAGCACCGCTGATAGTGCATCTTGTGTGGATTTTCCTTGTCTGAATCCATAATGTTTGTGGGAAAGAACTGTGTTTTTGTCAAAAAATTCCACTATCCTTTTTTTTATGGCTTTTTCATAAATCTTGGCTAGCGTTGATATCAACGAAATAGGGTGATTCAACTTATCACCATTTTTGTGAATTGGGGTGATAACCGACTTTTTAAATGCTGTTGGATAGTACCCTTCTTTGAAAGATTTATTAATTAGATATGTTATTGGAGCAGTTATATAAAAAAATATCTTACCTATTTTTAATTCACTCAATCTTTAATAGTACGGGATCACTCTTGTAATGGAATACTAGAAATGGCGTATTAAGGAAAGAACCTACCGAACGAGCTGCCAATTGTTTCGTTCGTATACCTTCAGATCTGAAACTGTTACTCTTAGGCGGTTAAACACCGATGAAACTGGCTGTGATCTGCGACATTCAAAATAAATCCATAACTACGCTAACTTGATCTATTCCGAGACCAAAGATATATTTCGTTGTCTTTGCTTACTGCAGGAAACAATCGACAGCAACCGATGTGTCTTCGTACAGGAATCGTCTACTGTCGCACTATCTACCTGGCCGTTCGTCCACACTGATATGCATGTCTCTCATTTTTAAGTTGTGTTGGCTATAAATGGGTCACGTGATAACGTATAGCAAAGAGGGAATTTCAACACGAGGTGAAATATTAGAGATATAAAAAACAAATGTATTTTTCACGTTGCGTCGTGTTTTTTCAGTTTCCAATCTATAGGCATTAATCAATATTCCAATTGAATTTTTTCAATATAGTCACTGTCAGAAACATTTTTAACAGACAAAAATCGATAACTGAACTAAAAGAGAATAGATTGAATAAATCTATTCGAAGGAATTCTACGGAATTCCACGGAAACCTAGGGAATTCCACGGTATTCAACGGAATTCCACGGAATTCCAAAGCCTCGTACACCAGAATTCCACCGCGGTTTACCCCTCGTAAAACATTTACATATCATTTGTAATCTATATTCAACTGTTGTTCAACTGAGCTTTCATAAAATCGTGAATGATTCTTTATAAAACAAAAAAAAAGATTTTCTACTGGGTAGTTTCCACTATAATCAATTTCTAGGAGAAGGAATTCGCCTTCGAGACTATGAGTTGATTATGTTAATTATTATTGATATGGTCGATCAGAATGATATTTGATCTCTCAAAACAAAATACAATTGTATTGTTTGATAATGTCCAAATAGGACGAAACTGCAGTAACGTTGGTTATATATAGAAGTGGTATAAAAAGATGAAAAGTTTTATTTCTCATTTTTCGTGATGATTTCCTACCACGTAGTAACGGCTGCATCCATCAATTTAATTAATTTTGTGTTTTTGTAGGATTTAGCAAGCTAAAAAAAATATGAATATATTTTGTGAGTCACCCAAAGAAATATATCTGATGTTCTGAGGATATTGAGTATATTTCCGTCGACCATATATTTGAACTGAATGAACTGAGTTTAGCAATCTGAATCCAAGAAGAATTCAATCATAGACACGGAGTTATTTAACTCAGCTCTTGATTTGGAAAACTAGAGGAACGTTCATAATTTGTGCATGATACAAATGTTTCTGCCTAAATTCTATTTATAAAGTATTTATGATAGTATTTTTTGTAATAGTCTGTTTTTCCCAAGATTTTATTTCTTTCAGCAATAACTTTATGACGCCGCAAATTCTTAAGAAAAATAGAAATATGTTCGTATGTAAAATATTTTGCTCAGTTCAATAGCGAAGTGGTCGAGGTGTTAGAGCGTTTGGCTTCCACCCAGACGGTCCGGGTTCGATCCCCGGTCGTGTATCACTGAGCTGAAGTGGTTCGGATTCCACTTTTATTTAAACTGTAGGTCCCGGATCTCCCTTGCTCGCACAAGCTCTGCTTTTGAGGGGTTTTCTCCGAAAACCTGGGAGTTTCGTAAAAACAAAAAAAATAGTGAGAAGATTTACAGGGTGGTTCTTTAAAAAAAGTGATGCTTTTAGCTGCCCTGCTCTGTATATTTTGAAATATTTTTATTATACGCAACAAAGTGAACCGTATAACTTTTAACTAAAACATTTTTCACACTTCTCATGATAGGCGAAATACTGTACCTCCTCATACTAATGGGCCACCGTGAATATAATATGCAACTTTACTTATTTCAAACACTCTGTATCCATATCTTCATTGAATTTTAGTGAATCAACAAACCATTCTGATTGATCCTCAATGATAAACTCAATCAACTTATAACCTCGTAGGTGAATTCATTCACTGATGAAGAAAAGAGTATATTGTTGACAACCCTGTAGAAAAACAATGGCATTTTTTTATTCATTGTTATGGAAATATATTTCTAGAGAATTTTAGGAATGCTCAGTCGCACACCATATTGAATATAAATGAAATATTGATATTTTTTTAATTAGCTGAATTTCTCCAAAAAATCGCAAAATTCATGATGTGGCGCCCTCTAGCGCCGAATCTAGTCATACGATCGAGTTGGGCCAATGAAGACTTTTACTCGGAATGTCTCCAGCTACAACATATCGAAAACCCATGAATAATAAATTTCTTCTCAAAATCAGTTTGCAAAATGGAAATATGCGTTTTACTTGAAAACATGAAGAGCTATAGAAATGTATACTAGTATTTGATAGACAATTAAATTTGACATCTGCTCTTGACATAAAATACATTTAAATTAAACAAGTTATTACCGTTCAAAGATTGTGATTATTTTGCCTTAATTTTTACACACTTTGTATAAGTTAGTAAATATTTCACAACTGCTATATGAAAGTTATTCTGTTAGTAGCATCTAGCATTAATTTGGTTGAAAACAAGAAAACACTGGTTGAGAATTTAAGCATTAAAGCCGAGGGAGAAACATCTCCTTTAAATCTCGTACAACTAGAAATTTTGAGTCATTTGAGTCAATTTTCAGTCATTAAATCTTCGCTGCAGTCATCAGATTGAGTCTTTCAGTCATCGGCCTGAGTCTTTCAGTCATCGGTTTGAGCCTTTCAGTCTTTTCAATTTTTTAAATCTCGTACACATTTTAGTGAGAAGTTTCCCCCTCGATTAAAGCTGATGCTGCATTTTCACAAAATAAGAGATATTTCAAAAACCATAAGGTTTAGGTGAATTAAACCTTAATGAAACTCACCTTTATTTCGATCGTAAAATCCGAAAATGAAATAATATACAGGGTATTCCATTTAAAAAATAACAACTTAGATATGTTTCGTGTTTTTGGCACACCCTGTACAACATGAAAATATTTTTAAAATGTAGGGCCAATAGGTTCCTATAAATCGTAAAGAAAAAACTTTCAAAAAATCAAATGCCTTAGCCATAATGCTTCGTGTCGAATAACGTGAATAACCCTGTATATTACCCACATAATGTATTGGTTTTCAAGTCAATAAAACCTCAAAACTCGCTCAGTTAATCTTCAATAGAATTCCGTTGCATTTACGTAAACTTTCAATTATCTATCTACCCTTCGCATTTCACGCATCGATGAGTTGAACGTCAGTATCTCCTTGTTGGTTTCGATACGATACGACATAAAAACTTAATTACTTGTGTAAGTTATCTGAACATTTTTAAACAACCACTAGCAGACGCCGAGTCTCTGTTTCATCGGGTGGCATCATCTGGCCGTCAAGATTTCTACAAAATACCGAATGATTCCACTGCATGGTTGCCGTGTAATGAAATGAATATATTTTTCTCCGAATGACATTAAAAAGGGCTTTTTAGTGACACTAGACAGGCTTAAAAGTTGTGCTTTTACTGCCTAGGCAGAAAAAGGCAAAACAAGTTCACTGCTATGCAACCTTCCAAGTAATAATTTAAATCAAACTGGTTATTAAAATTGGCGACATCAGGTGAACCAAAATACAATTCAACAAACGTCATCAGCGGTAAACACAGTAACGAAGAATTGCCTTTGATAAAATAATTTCATTATTTGGAAATTGATAATAAAACGCAATTAATAAATATGAAAAAGTCGATTTTGCGTGGAATTGGAACAAATTTGGAAAAAATAATAATAGAGAGTTATTGCATACTGCAATAAGTTTACTTAATTACAAGAAACTTTAATTAAAGTATCCCGTTTTGTGATTTGTAATTCTGTTTCGTAATGGTGTTATTGCAACAACATTCTTTCTAGATGCTTTTACTTAGACTTTATTTTGACAAGTACATCATTGTTCTAATATCATTTGTATGTGCTGCCGAGAGTGCCGAATAGTTTAAAAAGAAAATTATTTTTTAATCAACTGCAGCATAAAGGTTTCCTCAAACCAACGCGGGACGGGAGCTGAAACGGGATGAATGCGAGACTACATTCTATTATAGCAGGATATATAAACATACATATCGGTGCGTTTTTTCGTATACCGAAATGCAGGCAAACAGTAAAATATGTTTGGCTTGCTACGTGCACTGTTTTTCTGGCAATTCGCACAGTTCCTATTTTTCGTTCCCGCTCCCGTGTTCCCGCTTTGGTTTGTTGAAATCTTAATATTTTTCACTCCTTCCCAAACAGCACATCCGTTTTCAATATGCTTACGAGGCACTACTTGAAGAAGAATAATATTGTCCTCGTACGTACATCTTGAACGTTTTTTATCTTTTTCCCTCATGATCACCTACTTTGAACTCACAATTTTCTCACATCAAAAGCTACTACTATGTTTTGATGTTCACAGCAAATTTATTAATATCTTTAAAGTTCTGAATGATCTGAATATGCGTGCCAGTTTTGTCAAATTGGTTGATCGAGCAATCCACATCTCAGCATCGTTCAGATTAGGGATACAAATAATTGATGAATATTGTACACCACCTGTTTGTTGTATGTATAACATATGAAGTGCAAATCAAAAATGAATTCTGCCAACAAAATTCAATTGACCAAACAAAGCATAGATTCACAACTACGAACGATTTAGGTTTAAGAAATATTCATACATATATGAGAATAGTTCCATAATAACTATGATCTCTATGAAAAGACACCGAAACAACGCCACTTGCTATCAGACACAAAACTGTAGAAACCTAAAATATATTTCACTCATCTTCACAACTGGCGCATAAATAAGCAGAGTCAATTTTCCATACTGCATTTATGGCGTAGAAACAGTTTTCACTACGCGCAAAACTAACAACTTTCATAAACGCATAACCTCGAGCCCAAATAGCCAAATAGGATGAAATGGAGGTCGCAATCGTAGCAAGCTGTGTCTCGACCTGCTTTGACTGCTCATTGGTCGAGTGTGTCACGTGGCAAGTGTACTTACATAATAATAATAATACTCCCTCATAAACACTCGAAGAATGTACCCAAAAGCATAGCCTGTGCAGGTAGAGGACGGCTATTATTATTATTTGCCGTGGCGCTCCGGGCGACATCACTTTTCAACTGCAGGAAAATCCGGAAAATTCTTGTCAAATGTTGAACATAATGATTTGGAATGTCATAAATTATTTCAGAATATTTCGTATTTTGGCCTGGCGAACCTGTTTTTGGCTTAGCGTTGCTACGTTCAACGTGTTTTGGAATGAAAGATCTTTCGAGATTAAAATGGGGATTAAATGCATGGAGTAACTTGTAACTAACACAACTGATAAAACGAAATCATTAATTCAAAAGATAATAACGTGTGTCCAATAATCATCTAATTTACTTTTGCAGAATCTAAAATAAGATGACAAATAATTTTAAAGAGAAACATTCTCAATTGAAAATTGAATCAATACATGACTCCTCTGGAAATGGAAAAAACCCTAAGATAAAATCGAAGTTACTTTTTTGTAATATCTAATAGAATACAACTACTTCCCCGGCTAAAGCCACGCTGGACATTGAACTACATCTGACAGATATTGAAAAACGGAAGTTGCACGAAGCTGAATCACTTGTCAAAATATGCAGTTTTGTTTATACAATACAGCTCCTCCAAATTTCATTCCATTATCTTCAAAACCAAAAAAATTATAGGCGCGAGTCAACTTCCACACTTGGTATATTGAAAAACTCGTATAAAATAATTTCAAGATCTGCTCAGAAAGACTAATAATACACGAGTGCTATCACACTTTCAGTATGGTCATGTGGGATTTGTTCGATTGTACTAAACCCGCTGTCTACTTCTGTGAGGTTGTTCGGCCTTCGTGTGACGGTTGGGAGGTGGGTTTCTCACTCCATGGTGTAGATTAGAGTAACTATTCTGTGGTATTCCGCTTCTCAGTTTCATAATTTGTTCCCATTGTATGGATTGCTCCTCTTGTTATTGGTACAGTTGGTACAGTTGGGTGGTTTGAGATCCTCTTGCTCGGAATAGTATCGTTGGAATTTTTTCCTTCTCTTGTTCTGTGAGTGGTGGTCTCGCGCCACTGTTCTGTGTCAATTTTGACATTAGAGTAATCATGACAGTGGTTCCGGCTGTGCTGTCAGCTGTCACCCTGTCAGTTCATATAATTCATTTTCGTCCTGTTCAGTCAATAACAATAATCACGTGCATTTATTTTATTTTTGATCGATGTTTAAATCCTTTATTTACCCTATAGGATTAAGGGGCCCAAGGCCTTACAGCCCTAAAACAACATAAATAAGTAACAATGTGGTTATTTAACCTTATTTAATAATAAGAATTTTTAAACAATTTATATATATATATATATATATATATATATATATATATATTACACATTATTTTTCTTCTCCATGTAAGTAATCTTATATTGGCCTTGTTTGTCTTTAGTACATAGTCTTTCTTTTATTGTAGAATTTTCTTGAATAGCTGATGATGGTCCTATATATAGGATCGAAACATGTACTACTTCTACTTTTGGCCGGCTTTCTGATTGATAGCGGTCAGTCACCGTTTTAGCATTCTATTGAAATAGATGGGAAATTAAATTGTGGAGACGACTTTGCGTTTTACTGATTTGTATATCCATACCACTCCACTTTGAGATATAATGGACTTCTACCACAAGCTAATAATAATAGTTCAGGAATTACTGAATAAATTAATAGTTTAGTGGTTCTTTAAACTCAATCTCTCAACAATGAAACTATTGATTTAGTTCATTTATTTTGTTGTTTCAAAAATTCCTTTGATTTTCTCAGACATATATGTCTCATAGATGGAATAGGTAGTCACTGTAAAGCTTGTACAAGATAATGTTTAGATTGTGTAGGATTCTGTTGTTGGATTTTTTGGCTTTTGTTTTCAATTTGGCTGATTTTCATCTACTTTAAAGAAATTTGAAGAGCGTTCTTCACTAAGACAATGGTCCACTTGATACAAGCTTTGATTTTAATTTCATAAAAATGAAATTACGGATATAAAGGATGGAAGTGACCACTTGGCAACAGCTAAAGAAACCAAATTAATTCACAAGGTGGGTAAAGAATGCTGCTGCGGCCATCCACCCTCGGAACCGATATATCCCGCTCTCTCTCCCGTGCACGCCTCATCTCGATATAGCCCGTCTCTGTCTCTAGTACCGCGTTGCTACGTGCGAACCTTTTTTCCCACGAACGACTTTTTGTACATTCCCGTCTCAAAAAGAGCACCTTTCTTCTTCTGGCCGCTGGATCGAAGGTTATACGTTCTCTGTCTAGACATTCCACCAGACTGTTGAGGTGACCATGGGCGTGCATTTCGGAGATCGAATTGGCAAAATTGGGTCAGTTTCATTTTCGCCCATGTTAGAAAAAGTAGGTATATGGGTGCATTTCGACGTAGTAGTAATTTGTGTTACATTTTGGCTGCTTCCAAAAAGTATTCCAGTCCAATCCAATCAGTATTTGCAAGAATTCCAAAAACAGCAACTTGACTACATCTTAGCTGTTGTGGTTGCGGTAAGTGGACGCTTGCGACAAAACAATTAAATTTAACTTGAGTCGGAACTGAACACAGGAAAACAATAGTTTTTGAAAAAATTTATGTGAATAAAAATAATTTAAAAAGAAGAATGGACTAGTTTTTTTTATAATGGATTAATTCTAAAAATGTAAGTAAAATGAAGCAAAAATGTGAAAGAATCATTGAAATATCTCTAGAAATAGAAAAGTTCCAAGTTGCGCTTGGAAGAATAATTTCATAGTACGCAGCGCTCTACTGTGTGACGTCACGCCACATGAACGAGGCGACTGGTATTCGCAGAGGTATACGTAAATTTAAATAATCTATATCTCAGTCGTTTATTGATGGATTAAAAAAACACCGATTTACTAGTTCATCACTAAACTAGTCCATTGAAGGTTTTACTTGACTTCATTATGCTTAATTTCACACGTCATCATTAAATAATTACAAATCTAGTTGCAGTGGGGCGTTCGCTGCAATTTTGCATTTAAAATAAGGGACATTTTGGTATTTTTATGTTTAGTTTGTTCCGAACTATTTCTATTTTCTCCAAAAATAAACAACTTCTGCCCTCCCCCACGACCGTTTAACATGAAATTATATTTCTTTTTACTTAATTATTTTCGAATAAATGAAGGTGTTACAAAATATTGCTAATTTTGATAATTTTTTCAGGAAAATACACTGCTCAACAACCGATGGGAATATCTAAATTTGATATAGGTATTTGGAAAACAATCAGTTGAAAAAATTAATGTCAACTGATTCTCACGGTCAAACGTACCAATTAAACAGATCCTCAATAATAAAAATTTAAACTTAAAAATCATTTGAAAAGTGATAAGCGGCGACGTCTTTCTATTGTGGGAATCACATCCTTACAAAAAGTTCCTTAACTTCACGGACACTTCTGGCACCCCTGAGTGTAATCTATGACAAAAAGACTCATTATCAAATTGTTGATAAATTCTTGAAGTATTACATCACCATCGCTGTCACCTTTCTCTCAGCTTCTAAAGACGCCAACTTTGTTGGCGAAATCCGCGTTGTGATATTCTCTGTTTTTGTGTTCACGGTTTTGTCATTATTCGTTTATTTTAACACGGACTATTATTTGACTCCATACTTTCCTTTAAAGAAATATGTTTATTTTACCAGAAACAACGGAGTGATCTATGGAATCAAGCCAAGAGCGAATAAGTAAATTTGCCAAAGATAATTTTCTTACCCTGCCCCTTCCTTGCTCACTTACTTTATTGCTGGAAGAACTTGAAAAAGTCAATCAAATCATTACTCAAGAAAAAATTCAAAAATTTTGTCTTGGATACTGATAAAACCACAATTCGCAGCATTTATACTGGCCAACTGTCTCATTACAATTCAATGAAACTTTTCGGAATGTGCCATTTGATCTACTTTTGTAATTATCTATTGGATGTAATTTTATTTTCTTTTGTTGTTTATAGTGGCATCGACTGCTATGGTCATTAACCACTGTGTTCTGGGTAGGCCTTGTTACTAACTCCATACACCACCTTAGAAGCAGCACTGTTAATTGAAACGCAACAGTGAATCTTGCAGGACTCACGTCACTCATGAATGAATAAAAAGTTTTTTGAGTAAAGTAGTAACCATGTCACTATTGGTAAACATTAATCATCGTGTAGTGAATATTCTGAAGTGGGAGTTCCTCAGGGTTCAGTCCTGGAACCTGCCTTATTTTTACTCTATATCAAAGGTTTTTTATTGGCTCATTTATTGTTTACGCTGATGACACATCAGTTATCTATCAGATTGTGATAAATCATGTATACGTCAGTAATAAAATAAAATTTCCTCTGATATGATGGTTCAGAGCTAACTCACTTTTTCTTAATACATATAAAACAAAATGTATTCTACTTCGCTTCCATAATAGACAAAAATAAGTTAGTGACAATAATTTTGGTGACTCACAGTCAGTAGATGAGACTGCTCGATTTCTTGGTTTATATATACAAGAAAATATTTCACAGTTTTATCTTAATCAATAAATTGAATTGTTTTCTACCAATTACGTAATTTGAGAACTGTTCTGTCTAATGATCTAATAAGTAGTCTCCAGATTTCGATAACGCATCTGCATTTGGAGAATGCATTCGGGTGCAAATGAAATATTTGTTGCGCAAAAGAGAATACACCAAGTAAAGTTTCCGTCAAACCAAAGCAGGAACGCGGGATCGGGAACGGAACATGGGAACCGCTCGAATTGCTAGAAAAACAGTAAACGTAGCAAACCAAATATATTTCGCTGCTTTTCTGCATTTCGAAATACGAGTAATCACACTGGTCTATATTTTTACATATCCCACTATAAAATTTAGTCTCGTATTCACCCCGTTCCCGCGTCGGTTTGGGCTAACCTTAATGTTTGGCTTACCGTCTAGACAGAGTTGTGGTGATGTATTCAAAACTTGTAAAATTTTGAAGCCACCACCAATTTTTATCTTTGAAGTTTGTGTTTATGTATTCAGTCGTTGAAACAGATTTTCGATCAGATCTAGCATTCATAAACATGACATAAGAATAAAAAATCAGCTGAAAATACCTTCTTGTAGGGTTAAAATATCTAAAAACTCTCCTAATTCACTAGGTCCTTCATTATTTAATAAATTACCAGACTATATAAGAACTAGTGGAACTTCAACACGTTTTAGAAAATGTCATGAACAAATTTTGAACGAAAGATGTTATTATAACGTAGATCAGGTACTACAGTAGTATTTGTCAATATAATTTGTTTTGTTTGCTACATACAATTTAAATAAATGTTATTATATACTGTTCCTTTTTACTTTAGATGAACGACTACTCTATGCAATACTGCAATACTACCAGTCGGGCGCTCTTACCACTGCGCCACGCCTCGACATTATATAATTATTATATGTAAATTCTGTATTTTCAACTGAAGATTCTGTGATTTTATAATCGGCAATTTTATGTAATGATGAATGTTTTTATTGTAATATAATATAATATACTTGTTTTTATTTTCCATATAGAGATGCTAACGAACAGTCGTTACCGACCGATGATGAACCCTTTACTCCCATAAACACCTAACTATGTAGGCTTATTATGGCAAGAACCTGTCAGAAAACAACTACTCCCCTGGCTAAGACCACGACGGGTATTGAATTAAATCTAACAGCTACTTGTGCAACGTTCCTCAAAACATCAGAGGACGCAATTGCAAGTGCCCTCTATGACCAACCAGCAGAATTATGTTTTGATTTGGACGGGGTGACCACCTGCAGACTAGTTTCGAGGTTGTTGCCTCTCATCAGTGCAAGGGCCGCTGATTAGTCAATTCTGGTTCACGAGATGAAAGCAGTTTCTAGGCCGCTCCATCTAGCGAGCAGAGGAAGACACTCCGAATCTCCGGGTTGAGAGATTTAATCGAAGAAGACAGAAATCTTTGGGAGATCGTTTGCTAACGAACAGTCGTTACCGACCGATGATGAACCCTTTACTCCCATAAACACCTAACTATGTAGGCTTATTATGGCAAGAACCTGTCAGAAAACAACTACTCCCCTGGCTAAGACCACGACGGGTATTGAATTGAATCTAACAGCTACTTGTGCAACGTGCCCTCTATGACCAAATCAAAACATAATTCTGCTGGTTGGTCATAGAGGGCACTTGCAATTGCGTCCTCTGATGTTTTGAGGAACGTTGCACAAGTAGCTGTTAGATTTAATTCAATACCCGTCGTGGTCTTAGCCAGGGGAGTAGTTGTTTTCTGACAGGTTCTTGCCATAATAAGCCTACATAGTTAGGTGTTTATGGGAGTAAAGGGTTCATCATCGGTTGGTAACGACTGTTCGTTAGCAAACGATCTCCCAAAGATTTCTGTCTTCTTCCATTTAGAGATGTTTCTAATTTTTAAGTGTTTGATGTATCGATGAGTTTTGGAATTTTCGTCATTTATTTCATCAAAATTTCAATATTATTACTTATATTCTTTGAAATTCCTACAAACCAAGTTAATGATGGGGAAATACTTACTGACAAGCTTTTCGCCAAACTCAAAATAGTAACATTTTTACATTGTTCTTCATATGATTGACCCATTCATTGTATACCTATTGTTCTTTTTTTTTCTCAGTGAATAAAAAATATTATTATCATTATTACATACACATAGTTTGCTTGTAAGTACGCTAAAGACCCAGGTGGTAAAATGGTAAATATTGATTGCACGCTTGAGTCACGAAAACAATTTGATAATCCTGTATGAATTTACTGAAAATTTAATTTCACCGTATTCTGTGTCGCACGCTCATGTTCTTTCCTCTCTGTTTAACCTTTTGTCGTTTCACAGACTTCTTGGATTTACAGGTAGATTTTTCGAATTGTTTGATGAAGGTGTTTCTTGTTTCAACTAGTTTAATAAAGTGTTTCCAAATCTGCCAGTTCATGAAGAAGGCACCACACCACATATTATTATAAAATAACATTCGATGAGCTTTTAATGATATTTGGAACATATGAGATTATTTGGAAATTCGAAAGGTTGGATGTGGGAGGATCAATTCGATCGTTCTTGGAATTTGATATGACTCGACTGAGTTTCGAAGAATTTCACACAGAGGATTTCAGTTGTCTAGTTTGAATGATGTCACTCAAATCGAACCCAATATAGTTCGTGTTGTTTATAATTATTATTTATAGAGAAAGGTAGAGTGTGTGCGGTCACTGATTATTTACCTGCTTTCTATTTTTATATTTTGGGATACTCTATCGATTTGATTATAAATAATTATAAATGATGTTCTTTAATGACCTGCTAATATTTCAGGGTGATTCCTCATGTCATTTTATGAGGAAATGTTCACATGAACACATGTCCGCAACGATTTAATTTTTTTCTACGAAGTATTGACTTTTTGTTTATATTTTGTTATGTCTCCGAAACTACTATATAATGTGTTATATTCAATTTTGGTATGTGTTTGGATGTGATAGGATGTAAAATCACATATTTTGATTAGAAATCCTATGTTTTATCAGTTGCGGTCCTACAAACATATAGTTTGTTAATTTTTACTAAAAAAGTGATACTCTGCTAACATTTTTGCATATGGATGTTTCTACTAATCTACCTTGTCAATTCTACATGAAAACAGTCTCTTGCGTTTTTTCGTCCGACTCACCGTTCTTGATTAAAACAATTTAATTAAAATTCAAGCTCATTATGGTTAGATTTGGTGAAATAGCTCTGGTAGACGTCAACATAATTTTTTCTAACATAATTGTAGTAGATGTATAACAGACTCGCTCGATTTTTCTCAGTTGAGGGTTCAGTTGAAAGGGTCTTCTATATGTTTTGTTTAATAGTTATAAAAAAATACCAGACCATATCTATTAACATTTTTTAGTGGAATAAGGAACACAAAGTCGTCTCCACAAATATTAAAACGGGATCAATGTCCTATTTAATTATAGACATGTTTCGAACATATATATGTTCATCTTCAGTAAACAAAAAGCGATAGGCTGAAATAAATTGAAATTTAAGGTTAACAACGTGTTGAAAGAATGCAAAGTGTTACTTACAATATGTGGGGAGAAAAACAAAGTAAATCATAATCATAGCTAATCCAGAACTTCTAAAGCTCATGAAGAATGATTATTTGTTGTAATAATAATAATATAATTATAACAACAAATAATCATTCTTCATGAACTTTAGAAGTTCTGGATTAACTATGATTATGATTTAGTTTGTTTTTCTTCCCACATATTGTAAGTAACACTTTGCATTCTTTCAACACGTTGTTCACCTTAAATTTCAATTTATTTCAGCCTATCGCTTTTTGTTATTACTGAAGATGAACATATATATGTTCGAAACATGTCTATAATAAAATAGGACATTGATCCCGTTTTAATTAAAAATATTTGTGAAGACGACTTTGTGTTCCTTATTCCAATAAACTTGGTCTTCCACTTTGAGTATGGACTACTACCTCCCTAATAACATTTTTTATTTTTACAATCTAAAAATTAACAACTATGGAAATTGAAAAATTCTGATCTTATTCAAACCGTTTATAGCAAGAAATTGAAAATGTACTCTTGAAAAAATTATGTTAAACTATCACCGATAGAACTACTACTTATGAATTTTTAATGCATAATCATTCTCCGAAGAAATAAAATTGTCTCTATTGCGACGTCTCTCCACAAATTCCTTAAATATTATATTTCAAATCATGCTGTGTGTTGCATGCGCGCGGTTCAATTATAACCTCACAAATGGTCTCTATTACTAATGTGAGAATTCGAACAAAGTACAATTTTTTTACCGGATAGTATCCATTGAATGACAAATTCGACAATGGCGAAGTGCCCTTCTCTTCAAATACTTCTGCCAAGTGGAAAATATGAGGCAAACATCTGACAGACAACAACTTATTCTCTGGGTAATACTACTACGGATATTGAACTGCATCTTACAGATAATTGTACAACGTTCTTTCAAGAGGACCCAATTGCGAGTGTTCGATGATTTAAGTCAATACACAGTTTATGTTTTGATGGACTGGCTCAACAATATTTGTGAAGATACCTCTGTGTATTCGTTTTTCTCCAATGAGAGTATTTTAGTATCCAATTAATTTTATAATTTGAATAAATACCTAGTACCTACTGTCCTTAATTTCTTTTTATGGTTTCCTGTCGGTGTTCTTGTCCAGGATTGTTATCTTCAATAAATTTCATGTACACTTACAGACATTTTCACAAGAACTGTTATTTTTATGTTTTGGAATGTTTCACTATTTTATTTATTTGAAATTTCTTTATAACTGCTTTTACGAATTCGACCTATTTTGCCCACTACCATCATTTATCGGCTTTTGGCCTGCAGTGTATATCACTCAAATAACCCCTTCGAGATCAATTTTATGTTGTGGATTTGTCTATTTTGAAAATTGCACACCTCAACGTCAAAATTTACGAAAGCTACTGAGGTGTTTCCAGGAGAAGTGAGACACTGTATAGGTATCTGATATTCAGTTCACTAGAAAACATTAACTATGAGCTTCCCTGTTTTGTGTATTGTTTTCATTTCCACCGGCAAGGCAGAAATCTGGCAATTTAGATTAAAATTAACAAAAAGCAGTTCAATTCTGGGATACTATTCATGGAATTGGTTCATATTCAGAATATAAATAGAAATACATTCCACTCCACGGTCTCCACGCGGTGCGATTATAGTATGTATATGATAATTTTCTCACATGACTAATTGTCCCAAATGCATATCAGGCGTGGAGGCTTCCGCCTGCATAAATTTGTTTTATGCACACGAAATCATGAATGTGGATTATATTTTTGGGCTTCTGTTGACGGAGAAATTGTTTGATGGAAATTGAGGAACTATAACATTTTTATAGTGAATTAAAGAAAGATTTGTACATTTTTGTTTACTCAACTATACAGAATGACTCATCTAAAACTGATCAAGCGACTTCTTTGAGTTCTATATATATACATTTTCCCAAAAAACGCGGTAATGTGACAAAAATATGCTCGATTTTTTTGGGGTTTATACGTTCCACCGTCTGAAAATTTAGATATTTGAAATCAAGGAAATCTGTTGTGGGGCCAAATTAATCAAATTGTCTCGATAACTTACTCTGTTTAAAAGATTGTTGTCTTTAAAAAACAATTTTATTTTGTCAGTAACTTATCATATTCTGAATTGTCCTACCTGAAAATAAAATAACTAAATAATATTTCTCTTTTTCGCAAAAATTTGGCGTTTCAGAAAATAAATTTGTCACCATTATCAAATCTTGTTGAAAACTAATTGTAGTATTATTGGAAATAATATCTTTATTTTTTGATGAAAGTCAAATAAAATGTGTAAAAAATAATTTGGGTGGCATTTGCTATCTTGATACATATGGTGTTCAGTATCAATCACCATTCTGTTATTTCTTACTTTTCCCTGAGAAGAAGTAACCATATACAGAAGTACATGAGAAGAAACAATCAAAGCACTATTGCGAGTTCACTTTCCTGGTGCCCATATAGATAAGACACGCTATGGGAAACCCAGAAGAAATGGAGACTCTGAAAAGGGGTTCCAGGTTAGGCTGGGACATAGCAAAAAAGGTCACGAATTATGATCAGTTTAATGGGCAATAGGCACCCTGCAATGCTGCAGAAGGGATCCGAAGCACTGCAAATCAGACCCTGTAAGAGTTTGGTGCTTCTGCCAGAGTATTTTTCCAGCGAAAGATCTACAAATACAAGACGAGATAGACCCCAAGAATTCGGAACAATCCTGTTGTTGTACTAACGAGTTTCTAGTGGACTTCAAAGACTCCAGGAAATCGGTTGGTGGAAAAGATGATAAATTCTTACGAAACTGCAGCTGCATGAACAGGTGTTTGAGTTTGGTGAATAAGTGGGAAACATTCTCGTTCATCGTTGAAATCTCGTTTTTGAAATTCTTCGTCATGAATCACTTGTAAAATGATATTCATGTTTCCAAAATAATCTAATCCAATCTTCTTCGCAAGATTTTCAGGACAACTGTCTACTGACTCTTAAGGAAGAATATGTTCCACATAAACTGCATCAGATTCATTTTGCAAGCCGCAATCGATCCTTCCAAGTGATGAGGGGTTTCGTAGAGGGATCGATTCGGCTCTTGCTCGATGGAGCTCTTCCGCTGCAAGGGAAACAGAACCACGAGGACTGCAACTCATATTTGGGAGGCAGGAATGACCTATTTGGCAGAAAACAGATTTCTATCAAATAAGTTTCATTTTTTGGAAAAACCTGAAAAGTCGCCAGTTTTCTTAAACCACTCTGTATGAGCAAATTGAACAACACCTGCACAAACAATTGAAGTAAAACGGCAATTATACGAAAGAGAGCATTAAATCATTCTCTTTCATAACTTTGTTCAAGGTGATATCTGCGCCCCTGATAATGGCTGAATAATTGGAAACTCAAGTATCGTTGACATTTCCCTTCCATCTGTTGAACCTCGCTTTTCGAGCGATTGAATCGCCGATTATTAGAAACGTCACGCAGTGGCGGATCTAGGATACTGGTTAAAAGGGGGGTAATCAATAGAAAAATTCTCACATAAGAAAAGGAAAATAAGAATATTTTCCAATAGACGAATGAAATAATAAAAACAAACAATATAGTTTGTTAGGGACGAGCAGTGAATGTGCAATGATGTTTCACGCCACTAGTGTTACCCAGTAGCTCAGTAGTTGGCGTGGGTTCGACAATAAAAATTGTTTTCGATAAGATTGAAATATGAGGTTTAATTTTCCGGATTTATCGCCAGTGAAAAATCCGAAACCACCCTGCTGGAATGGGACAACCTACTGCACTAATTTTACTAAAATATTAAACAATAGATACCTATGATGATATAAAAATAATATATAAATATGTAGGTTTTATCTTCCCTTATGCTTGGATAACTTGGACCAGAATGAAAGAAATAGTCATGTCCCTTACTAATAACATATATTGATTGATGTTACACACACTGTATGTGCAAAGTTCGGCATACAATACAAAATAAAATGATTTAATGTAAATATGGCACCACCAAGATGAATTAAAGTGATGATCGAGAGTAGTATATCGTTTGAGTATAACACTATTAAACCTCCAGTGAGGGCTATGCCTATGACGTGACGATGATAGCTAACAATAATTATGAATATGCCTAAGGGGCTACAATCTTAAGCTAGACTTATCTGATAATAAGTAGGTTTTCTCAATAATGCCAGTTCATCAGTTGTAGTTTATGAATCCATCACACAGTACACAGGTGTGCACAGAGGGTACGACACAATCGAACGAAATACGTGTACAGCTGGGACGGATACCATCAACGAGAAATACCAATAATAGGGTACGAAAAGAGAAGGAATACTGAACAACAGATGAACAGTGGAACAACCACAGTTGAGCAGGAATAGTGGAACAATGAAACAGTAGCGGAGCAACAGAACACCCTAGAATAAACAATACCAGTCTGACTTCTGATTACACTTGTATGTGGCCATAAGTAGTGCCCATATTCAAATACTAACCTCTATTAAGTGGGAGAGTTCTTGTAACAGCTTTGATGGTCTGTTCAGCTAGTGTCTCGTTCCAGCGATGAAGAATTACACTACAAAAATCCGCATAGCGAACGGAGATCTCCTCAAAAATATGCATCGTCAAATATCGCAAACAACATGAGGAAATCTCCAGATATGAATTTTCCCAAGATACACCAGAGATGATCAAAATTTAATTTGATTTAGGAAAATTCTAAATAGGTTAGATGTCAAGATCACTCTTATCAAATATCGAACCGGAAAACGTCACTCAAATGACTTAGACGTCAAAGTCAAAAACTGTCACTATCAGACAAAGGCGCTTCCTTCCTTGTTCGTGGTCTTTGAGATCAGTCCAGGAACTACCCCGAGCTACTCCTTGGGACAATTGGACAACGACGCAGGTGAACATAGAACGCGTAGAGATTCAGTGTTGCCAACTGAACTAAGACGAACCAAACACAAACAAGGTCAAGTATTCGGAAGTGAAGTACCTCAATGGCACATAATAGAGATAGAGACGAAATGGGTTTTGCGTTCTGAACACAAAACAATAGACTAACCAAAAGTATGATTACAAAATGAATGTTTTAATGAACGGGTTACGTGGTAATACGCTTCTCCTCATCTCCCGGTCTCTCCTTCTAATAGACCACTTACGCGGGTTCGGCCTTTTCCTGTCATGTTTGCAAGTATTGCAAAAAAATTGAAATTGAGCCAAAACTAATGATCCAACAGCGCCTGTTTTGTGCACACATAAAGTACACATGATTCAATACTATCATGAGAAGGGCCAACCCTACTCCTTGAAAAATGGCGGAGTTATGAATTTTTGAAAAAACCACAAAATATTCTGGTTTCTCCGATTTTTCTCCTTTATTAATTTTTGTTAAGAAAAAATGTTCTATTGGTTGGCCTAAGCGGGTTGAGACAATGCATCTGATTTCTGAAAACTGAAAACGTTGTTTAACGTTATGGAATGTATTGGGTGAAAGCTGATTAGATTCTCGAACTATGAACATTTCCGTCGAGGCTTGAGGGGGGGTAATTACCTCCTTTACCACATCCTGGATCCGCCACTGGAAACGTGAGGTGGGTCCTTCCTCATTAAAATAGAGGCAGCGGCAAAGGCATCTTCCCATTCAATGATGAGAAGAGATCCGAATTCCGTAAGAGGATATTGATCGATAACATCTTTTTATGTAAATAAGAGCTTAAAATCGAGATGTGTACTAGGATTTGCGGCTTTTGTACCGGGATTTTTATCGTTGTGTTATTAAGTAGTCGGCTTTGAGGCGCTCCAATATATTAATTACGACGGTTTGTCGGAGGATTATGCTTTCTCTCGCTTTTCGGCGAAATTCATTTCTCATAATGGGACTTTCGGTAGAGCAGTCAAACTTGAGTTGAGTTATATTAAAATGTACTTGTATGAGGTTCCATTTATTTCAAGAAACCAACCTGTTGAACAGTGGCCTCATTCTTTAATTTCTTTTGAAACTTCATTGTCAAAGGACTAATACATTTATTTTTTCTACGCCCATGTCTGTAAACGTCAAAAATCGCACTGTCAACATTCCTTGTAAATGACATATAACAATAACATGCACGTAATGATATCTCATAACATACACGTGCGTTTTGAGAAGAAAACTTTAACTTCTTGGTTTAATTAAATTACAATCAAATTATTATTTACGTAAGGCTTTATTTGGTCTATTTACACAAATTAAGTCAATTAAAAAACATAAAAACTTTCAGCATTAGCGAGATATATTTAGGATTGAAAGAGTGATATCCCTAAATGTAGACAGCACGTTATGCAATTTCTTTAAAACTTGGACACGTTTTCTTAAGTAGCATGCTATGAAAATAAATGTCATATCATTTATATTGTCAATTTCTTGAAGAAAATATAATTGTATCCGAACATTTTTTCAACTTTATCTACGAATATGTCTGATAGTAGTGAAAGTGATGATAATTTGTTACCGCTAAAATCCAAAGAAAGGTACGAAATTACCTATTGAATAATAAGGCACAATCGATTTACTATAATTGTTCAATTGTTATTATAATAAAGTTTAAATGATTGCGATGTTTTTTTATTTAATGGAAGAAAATTAATGGGCGTAGAAAAAGTATAGTACGTTACACGAGTTGTAAGCCCATTACGCACTCATGAAATTTATGAACTCGCCGAGCTGATTTGATCAGAAAAAAAAATTAAATTCACTTTTTGCATGAACATACCCGAATATCTGTTATTATACCTGAATGCGATTTTCCTGAGATTTTGGTAGTGATTGTATGCTAGAAAAATTAAGTATTTGGCATAGTAAACATATTCATTTACCATTGGCCTGCAGTGTTGGGGGAAGGGAGAAATAAGGCGTTTTTTGAGAAAAGGATATTAGGGCTTACTCTAGACAACTTTTCTTATCAGAATCATAATCAGCATCCCCAAAAACCATTTAATTCATATTTTCAAAATCTCAAGAGCTGATTTGAGCAGGAAAAAAAAGTTCAAGTATTTTTTTAAGTTCTTTATTTGTAACTGTGGTACAAAAATACGAATAACATTATTTTAGATTCTTGTGTTTTCAACAGAACTACCTTCTGAAACAATACACTTTTCAACAATTCTTCTCAAACGCACATTCACTTTTCTTAAATTATGGAGTCATTTCCTGGCATGCTCGCCTCATTGCAAAGCAAAGTTCCTCTCTATTACGCGGCCGAGTAGCATACACTCAAATGTCCCCACAGAAAAAAGTTACAAAGGGTAATATCTGGCGATCTAGGGAGCCATGGTTCTAAATGAGAATTTCTACCTATCCACTTCATAGGAAAAAATTCATTTAAAAAGTTCCGAACTATCAAAGAATTATGTGCGGGGGCACTATCTAGTTGAAAGATTACATTTTGTCTTTGTGCTAATGGCAATTCCATGAGAAAATCATAGAGACCATTTTGAAAAAAATGTAGAAAACTTTGTCCGGTCAGGTTATCTAGGAAAAAAGGGCCAACATTCGTTCGAAAATGCCACACCCACGTTAATTTTTTCACTGTATTGGTTTTTGAAAAGATTTACCCATTTCGGATTTTCAGCTGCCCAAAACCTACAATTTTGACAGGATACCACACCGTATAACACTGTGCACTTCGCGATACGACTGATACAATAGAACTGACCAGTACAGTCAGTAACTTATACTTGTTTCGGACTGTACTGAGTTCATCTGCTACCGCGCATCGATGACGTGGCGATTTCACATTCAGAGCTAGATTTGTCAAGCTGTATCTATTTGTGAAACGTTCCTCAAGGAAGACACTATTGCAAGTGAATTCAGTATCAAACAGTAAAGCTCATCCTTTATTTGGCTAGACATGAGCACCTGCACACACATACCCATTAAACTGCAAAATAGCCAACTGAGAACATGGAATTGATGATATCCCTGTAACAGCCCTTCGAGCGAGTGACAATAACCCTGTCACTAGAAACCATTGAGAGAATAGATTTATTTGATCCAAGAAAAAAAAATACAAAAAAAATGATTCAAATAATCTTCAAAAAGACAAATTATTTGAACTAAGCCAGATTTCTCTCTTTGTATAGCATAGTGACTCTCTATAAATTCCGTATTCCATCTTTTCTTCTCTCAATTAACATAGATCAGCACTCCTAAGATGTTCCTGCATGCTCCAACGCCCAACATATTCGACCTAACAAAGGATGGCATTAAAAACATAGGCGGCAACAACCACAACATAGTGGTTAGGAGGCGGTGTGAAATATATGTCGATATATATCAAGGCAAATCCCGTGTTGTCAGCACTGCCAACATGAAATATTCGCCAAGATTTAGGACTAATGAGCGTCCTTGTCCAAGATTAATACTCTCCAGACGAGGTGGATGACTACATTTAGTTTGTTGACATTTTAATTGTTGGGATTCGTTAAAATCGTCGCACTGGTCTTTTTCTACTTCAGAATCAATCCATGAATTTGCTGTCAAATCGTGTCTGTCATGAACACTTTAATGGAATGAGTGAAAAACACTTTTGTCTAATTTTCATTATTTTATTTTTACGACCGGTTTCGGGTTTTATCCCATTATCAGATGGGCCGTGGTGGCCGTGCTGGTAGAACGTTCGCCTTTGAAGCGAAGGGTCGAGGGTTCAAAGCCTCGCATGGTCATCGGTCTCGTGCATGGCATCACACGTTAAAAGGTAAGGGCTGCGTCTTCCCTAGCTCACACAAGTCTCTCGAAGACTTCCGAGGGTTGAGCGTAGGGGTGCAATCGGTTGAACGAAATAACATTCAAGTACTTATAATAACCAACTAATACATTTGGAATCTAAAAAAAGTGGTTATATAGGGAGTTTCTAGGTAAGCAGGATGGAAAGGTAATTAAGTGAACAGGGTTGCCAACTATATCAAATTAACACCGGAGATTATAGAAATTACCAGGGTTGTCAAACTTATAAATTCAAGAGTCGGGACATAGATAAATCGAGTTGCTCGTTGAGGGTTATATACTTCTTCTTCTTGTTGAATCCTGACAAAACGGAGCTCATAAATTTCACAAAGAAGAGAAAACGCTCTCGCGTGATCATCTCTGGGGGATTTAGAGCTCTGGGAAATCAGATTGATGTGACTGATTCGGTGAAGTACCTAGGAGTACTTCTGGACAAGAGATTAACACTTGCGAAGCATGTCAGCTTGGCAATTCAACGAGCTGCGGGGGCCGTGAGAAGGTCATACCCGTTGATAGCCAGGAATTCCAAGCTGTCTATGACAAACAAAGTGTTAATTTACAAGCAGGTCATAAGACCATCAATGACTTACGCATGTCCAGTGTTCTGCAGCATACCCAAATCTTACATGGTGAGACTGGAGAGGATGCAGAATAAATTACTCCGTATCGTCACCAACAGTGACCGATACATTCGGCTGGAAGCACTAAGGGAGCTGGCCGATATTCCCTCCATCGAAGAATTTATCAAACAACAGTCTGACAAATTCTTCAGATACTTCATCCTTGGAATTCCACTGACTAGAGAGATCACCGGAGTCCTAGCCCACCATAACAGGCCAAAGAAGCATGGGGGGCTCATTTACCAGGCACTGGATATTTTCTATGAAACTCCAGAAGAGGAGTGAGTGACTGACCATCAGGTCACAAACCATGTCTGAACCCGGTTTTTGTTGTAGGCTTTTTTCCCGGGACCTCATCGAAAAGTCAATAGGGAAAGTCCATTGATCTTATGTCTAACATGTAAAACACCACCATCTTCTGCATAACTTGGAGGAGGCAGAACACCCACAGCTATGCGACTTAGCAACATAGCATTTGAGCTTACAACACAACGTAGGGTCTGTCCTAGGACAGACGGGAGCTGGTTCGGTCCAACCACAGAAAACCTCAGTAGGTCAGACTCAAACCTTCCAAACCAAAAGCACTCCGAACTCCCTTCCTTATCCCACCCTGTGGCTGCATCGAGATAGTTTTTCGAGTGCTTTTATGTATACTCTTATATGTCATGTTTATATTTTTATATTTATTTGTATGTATGTGTATATTATGCTAGTCTGTTGTTATACTTTTTTATTGTAAATTTAATTATGAATAAACATTTTGGATTGGATTTTTGGATTATGGTTCTATACTTCTGATCCATTTATTCATTTCCATGGCTTCCAACAAATTCATTTTCTTTCCTTTATTACATATTATGTGTAGGATTTTGATATTATCTTTACTTATCTACTTATTTTGTGTTTTGATTCTTGCAAATGTTCATACATTGTAGATTTTTTTCTAAACAGACGTGTTCAAAGAGCTTACGTCAAAATTTCTACTGGTTTGACCTGTGTTCTATTCCATATATACCAGATTTTTTTATTGTATCTCGTTTGGGTTTTACATTGAACATAATTCTGCCTGAATTATTATTACTTATGGAAGCTGTTGTTATTTTGTATTTAGAAAAGTAATTTTGAATGTTTTCTGAAAGTTTACCTGAGTAATTAATGCTACTATTTACATGTATTGTGTTCTCTGATATATGGGTATAATTCTCTTATAACCGTTTATGAGTTTTATCTGATATTAACTTTGTTATTAAAGAAACTGTTACCTGATTGTTTACCGCAATTTGTTTGATGATTTCATTGGTTATTTCGACACACATGAAATAGGATGTTTCTTTGAGCAAAAAATTTTCAGCTATAATATCCCAAGCATTGATAACTTCGAAATAATTTTATCATAGTTTTCGAAAACACGTTGCTTGGTAATAGCCCGACGCCGTATGCAACATATTTGAGGAAGTTGAATGATAGATTCAAGTGTCAAGTTTTTACTGAAATATCAAGTTTTTTGAAATATTGTTCACGATTTACCCATGGATAATTTTCAAATAAATGTATAAAAAAATATGATATCAAAACAGTGTTATAGTCATAAATGAAGATAATTTTACCTCGTCCAAATTCATAGCATTGTCAGGTGAAAAAGCAGTTGAAAAACTAATTATGAAGTACAACTATTCAAACAAGTAATACGCAACGAAACAGTTTTAGAAAAACGAGGAAAAGAAGATAGAAAAACTCTGGTTTCGTTATACTAAAATGATCGTACAGTGGGAAGTTCGGAGAATTGTCCTTTTTCACACTGAAACTTTGTTTCTGCAAAATTGAAAATTACTCTATTCTGTCCCATATTCTTCCGTGTTTTCAAACATGCTCAGTACTTATCAGTAGGTTTTACTTCTGAATAACAGCATATTAATTTATAACCATAAAAAATGTAGCCTAAACAACTTCACCTACGAATATATGATATTTACTTTATAATTAGTTTTTTTTCTGTCAATTGATGCACGTTATACCACACAGAGACCAATCAACCGAAAACGTTGTGAGAAAGTTATTTCACGAGTAAACAAACTGAAACTTATGTCAAGAGTTCCCGACAATGACATAATATGGAAAATAAATATTTATTCTGTCTTTAGCGGAAGACAACTAGTTTGAATTAATTTACATTTTTATCCTTATTTACATAGTTTCGAACAGTCTTCCGAATTAGTCTGTTCAGAATTCCCGCAGGGTTGAACTTTAGAGATATTATTTGAAATAATTACAAGAAACCGAATCAGTGAACTGAAAGGAGATTCTAGTAGAAAAGTTCTGAAATTCCAGAAATTCCTAATATGATTTTCTTGGTTTGGCTGGTTTAAATTTCAGAAAACAAGAAAATTAAAGAAAAATGTATTTGGGAAGTATACACAAGCAGAAGAACAAAACTATTAATTGACTCCCATTTTACATTGCTAGAACTTTAGAGATCACAGCTAGGAAATTGAATCAATCATTTTACCTTATTAAATCTCTGAAAAATGAGGCAGATACTAAATCCCTGATATCAGTATATTGTGGATGCTAAGTTTCATTCTAATATTTACTACAACATTGCCGTCTCGGGTTTAGCTACTAAAATAAATAGAATTTTCATAAAGCGGAAATCATTGTTGAGACTAATTTCCAATGTAGATTACAAAACGTATGTTCATTCTGAAAACATTGATGTGTATCTATGAAAATAGAAGGCACCTAGAATTCAAGTAAAAAGAAACTACCCAACCAAAACTATGTCACAATCACACTCGACGCGCGTTTCGCCAACAAAGTTAGCATCTTCAGGAGCTAAAAGCTTACTAAACCACTTATCCTAATTTACTTCTATTTACACCACTAATTCTTAATGGACTTCAAATTATCTAACATTTCGAATCTACCTACTACTTATCTGAGGGGCAACCGCACTCATTATCAAATTTGCCCACTTTTGTTGTTAACTAATTCTAGCAATTTACCTGCAATAAATTAATTTTAATGTTATCCTACTTGTTTTGGATTTGATGGCACAAATTTCTCCATGTGCCGAAAGATATGAATACAGAAATGGGCATGTTAACAAACAAAATTGCCGATACTGGAGCGATGAAAATCCGCGTCTTTTTCGGGAGGTCACAAACAGTATCCAGAGAAATTGAACGTTTGGGCTGGTATTCTGGGAAATGCTATTATTGAACCTTTATTCATTCAGGAAAATCTAACTGGTGAGCTCTATTTGAATCTGCTTGAAGAAATAGACCCGCTAATAACATCAACTTTGGAAAATCAACTAGATGCGGCTGGTAATATGGCTTTGGAAGAAAATCTTATTTACTTCCAGCAAGACGGAGCTCCACCACACTACTATCTTCCAGTTAGACAGTGGCTGAATGATAGATTTCCTGGTAGATGGATTGGTCGAAGAGGAGCAATTGAATGGCCATCAAGATCACCCGACTTGGCGCCTCTAGATTTCTTCTTATGGGGCCATCTGAAATTGGTTGTTTATAAAACACAACCTCGAGATTTGGAAGATTTGAAGAGAAAGAAAAAAGCTGCGTGTAGAGAAATTCAGGTAGAAGTTTTTCGGAAAGTTAGAGAAGAGTTTGAGAGCAGACTGTATTTCTGTTTACAAAATAATGGACAATATTTTGAACATTTGATAAAATAAAGGGTTTTTTTGTTATTTTGTTTATGTTTGATTGCAAAACACTGTTTCCTAAACATTTTTAGAGTTTCCACATGATTTCTACACTCGACCCCCCTTTCTATCTAAGATTTTAGGAGTTGTTTCCACCCCCGTTTCAGGGTTGACGTAATTTGAATGAAAACTATCCTACAAAATGTCCCCCATAAAAATAAATTTGACGTGTTTTTGCATATTTTTAGATTTTCTACGGGGGCTGAAATATTCGGGGTGGTACGTTTTCAAATTGACACACTGTATATTATTTTCATATTGACCCGCTAATGATATCCTATCAAATATTTTTTACTTTATTTTTTATAATTTTTTATCATATTAATCTATTAAATTAATTCATTTATTATATAGTTATTATTGTTATACTGACTTTTAAACGATGTTCTGTCTTGTCTTTTATTGTTTATTTACTTTTTGAAATCAAATAATGAGATCAATTATTGTATCTATTGTATAAACTATACTTTTAGTAGTATAACCTGTCCCATCTATATAATGTAGCACCATAAAGCTATCGATCTATCTATTGTTCTGCCGAAAGAAAAAAACATTACTTATTTATTGAAAGTTTGGTTTTGTGGAGGACTTTCATTTCTTTATTTGACTTCTGTCAAAAGCAGATCTTATTATCTCCAAACCCATTGAAAAATTAAGTTTTCAGTAAGGCAGAGTTTTGATAGCTTAGGCAGATATAGTCTCCGAATTGTCAACGTTTTTTGAAAAAAAGAAGTATTTTTCAGTACATTCGAATTTTTTTTTCAGATAGGCAAATTTCAGAATACGATACGTTTCCGACAAAATTAAATAATTTTATTCAAAACAACAGTCTTCTAAACTCGGTCTTACCAGGGCAAAATGATTCATTGCTCTTCTATACTTGTACAGATTTTGTTTGTTTTTTTAAATTTAATTCTAGAAGGTTAAAATTCCCAAAAAGCTATGCCAAGAAAAAATAATAGATTGTCAAAGAATTTCGCAGATTTCGCCTACACCAAACTAATTATAAAATTGTATTGATCAATTTTAAAATGCACATCCTAAAACAGATGCGGTTTGGAGGATTCTAATCGAATGATACTTGAGTTCAGTGATTTTGATTCTACCTCTGTCTCTTTTTCATCCCTCGATTTTCTATTACCACCGTTGAATTTTCTAAAGGGATGATTCGATCTACAGATATATGTTTTCAGCTTAAAAATAGGGTTATGAGGGACTAGAAACATTAGGAGATGATAATGATTCCTTTACATGGACTCAATATAAATTACTAAATTTAAAAAAACGCTTATTAAAAAAATCTTACCCCATAGTACCATTCATTCACCTCTGATGATTTACTCACCTGAAAAAAAAAAGAAAAGTTAGATATTAAGCAGTTTTTTGTCCACAAAACAATATTATATGCAACAAATTCCTTGTCTTTGATGAGGGTGGGTATGGACTCTGAAGAAGCAGATAGCATGTGTTTTTTTAAAGTTCACGTACATCTAAAAAAAAATTGTTGATTTTTCAAAGTGGCTTATCACTTAAACGAAAGGTAGTTAATACGTGGAGTCATTGTTATTTCATGCTCCTTGATATAAAATATTTCATGGCAATTGTGGCATTCTCATACAGTCTGTGATCTGTGAAATGCTTGGGGAATACTGACATAATTTATCATGGTTTGGATTATGGGTATTATCAGAATGTATTTCCCATGAAAAATTCTAATTTCACAGTCACACCCGAGTGATTACTTGAGAATTTCTCTAAGATTGAATTATGCGATCAAATTACAGTGTCGCATTAAGATTACCGGAGAATTTTTTTCAATCGTAAAGAGGAATGATAACTGACAAGAATTCTGGGATTGGTATTCAATAATCAAGTGGAGTAATGCAAACAGAACAAAAGCATGTATTTCCTAGAAAAGCAGAACATGACACCAAGTGATTTCACCAAAAATATAATACATAACCATAACCTAACAAAACGTCTATTTTCCCTGCCCAAAATGAATCGACCTAATGACAAATGACTACAAAGTATATTTATTAAAGATCATTTAAAACGGCGACTTTCCATATACGGAGGCAGATTTAGTCTCCAAAACATGAACGATTTTTGAAAAGAGTAAAATTTTTAGTTAATTTGTACTTTTTTTCAACTTGGCAAATTTCAGAAAACGATACGTTACTGACAGAATTAAATAATTTCATTCAAAATAACAGTCTTCTTAACCCAGTAACTTATCAGACCAAATTGATTAAATGCCCTTCTCCACTTGTGCAGATTTTCTTAAATTAACCTTTTTTAAATGTTGAATGTTAAAATTCCCAAAAATATTTGTCAAGAAACAAAAGTTCTCCATAATACCAAAATTTCAGTCAATTTCTGTATAGAGATATGATAAACTCAAATAAATGTATTAGAGTGCGGTTGATTACTCTTGATTTCATTTTTCGATGAAAAGTAATATTTATGAGCACAGAAATTATTTATTTATTTTATAAAGAGGAGTCTACGGAATGTTATTATAAGTCCCTAGCATTTTATTTGCCGACTTGAGAGCTTTCAATTTCGTACACCTCCTCAATGATTCAGCATTAATTTTGTAATCAAAATCGATGGGATATTTTTGACGTGTTATAGTAACAACAGAGATTTTACTTATATTGAAGTTCAATTCAAATTTCACGCCCCACTCAAATATACTATACTATACTATACTATATATTTCTGAAGCGCTACACAGTCTCTAACTGTTGGAACTTGTTTGAAAATTTTCAGATCATCAGAAAAAAGTAGACACACGGAGTATTAAATCACTGTTGGAAGATCATTGATTATTTAAAAGAAAGAGCAACAGACCCAAGTTAGATCCCTGTGGCATTCCTCAGAAACTTACCATAAGTGTTTTATTATACAGTATCAATCTCTCAAATAATTGGTGAATCTTTTCAACATATTTGTTGATAAACCATGATTGCTGAGTTTTTTAATAGACAGTCGTGATTCACTTGATCGAGTGATTCGATAAAATCTGTAAATATTTTGAGGACGTATTGTTGGAACAAAATCAAACATTTTCTTCAAATGAACATGTATCCTAAAATGCCCTCCCCCTTCCAAGCTCCAGCGTTAGGTAAAAAAAAAAGATTATCTAAAATTGTGATCAATTAATAACGGATCAAATTGGCATTCCCCAGTTTTTTGGGCACTTTAATCCTTTTTTGCTTCAAAAATTATGTAAACCCAGTTTTGGGGCAGTTGAAGGAGGGTCCACACTTTTATTTGCCAAATTTTATGTTTAAAAAGAGAAAATCGAATTCGAATGGAGTAATCTTGTTGGTCATGAAAAAATCTAAGAATTCGGTCTCGTGTATTTTATTCATACAACTAACCGTTTGCCAAAAAATCGTAATCAACGAAAGGACAATTCTGTGGCAAATGGATTCTCCGATGCCAAATCTCTCTTTCACACACACACACACACACACAACGAAAGGGAAGTTTTTTCATAATATCAAAGTAACCAAACATTTATTCATTAAACAATTATTAATCTCATAACAAATGTTGGAAATGTCCTTCCCTTGCTGCGATACAACTTTCCATTCTTCTTTGCATCTTTCTTTTACCTGACTTACAGTGGCTGTAGCTCGGAGAGGGTCCATTTTAGGACACATGTTTATTTAAAGAAAAAGCCTTATTTTGAACCCAATATGTCCTTAAAATATTTACATCGAATTTTGAATTAAGTTTAAGTCGCATTGTTGGTAAATTTGAAGAAGTTAGTGTTTATTGATATTTTAGCCATAAAGCCATGTTCGGCAATAACATTTTCTACAAGTCAGTAAATGATCTGTTCAAAATGTTTAGAGGATGCGCACATGATGGAAATACTTCTGAGATTTTCCACATCCCATTTATTACTGGTTTTGTGAATTGGAGTACAGATAAAAGTTTTCCATAAAGTTGAAAAATTTGAAGTTTTTAGAATCAAATTAAATAAGTGTAATAGGGGAGTTTTCAGCTACTCTTGACAACATTTTATTACATATGGTGGTATACATTTTTTTTTAAAGCTTTTTCACAGATGCGGTAAAGTCAGATTCGCTAACAAATTGTATATCGAGAGTGTCATTGACGCAGCTTGAACCATTTTCAGCAGCCATTATGGCAACAGTCCTTTTTCTATAGTAACTTTCGACTTTTGGAAATATATGTCCTGCCATTTTTTGAGAGACACAAATGCCCAGCAGAACAAAACGTTAATATTTGCATTTAAATAAGCTGACATTGACAGTTGAAAGATCTCCGCCTAATGGTAATGGGTGGGGGACGCAAGCATCAGCGACTAGGTCCCAGTGGGCCCTTTTCACAATCCCATGGCGGACACCTGCTCGAACCTCTTCGACCTTCTTATGAAAGTCGAAATGTCCTTCTATTGCAATGAGTGCAATTCTTCCTCCTTAATAGTGGCAGCTCCGAAGACGTTTTGTCTGAGCCTGCCATAAATACCACATTCGCACAGGAAGTGGAAGGAGTCCTCCTCCTTAACACATTTCGCGCATAGAGTGTCTGTCTCAACTCTTATGAGAGGCAGGTACCTCCTGAGGCCGCAGTGGTTGCATTCAGAGCTCTGGTGGCGGCCTGACTATCCGAACAGACATATACATGTCTTTCTGGGTCGGACTTCACCTCTTTCATTCTGGTTGCCTCCAGGATGGCATACACCTCTGCTTGGAAAACTGTTGTCAGAGAACATAGAGCATAGGCTCTTTTCTCTCCGTTTTCCAATTTTCCAAGTCTCCTGCTCCGGCTTGTCCTTCCTCCAGTTTGGACCCGTCTGTAAAACAGACCACGAATTCTGGGGGAAATATCAACCTGTCCTCTTCCCTCCGCCTACCTAACGCCACCTACTTACTTCAAGTTTTCCATATTACTGCTAATTTCGGAAGCACAGTTGTCTTGGTTACAGTTTACTCAGCGCTCATTGCGTATTTTCAAACATTACGGACAGTTTATGGTTCTCTCTAAATATTTCTTACATAAGCATTACCATATAATATTAGATAACCCAAACTAAAGCCATTTATAAAGTTATTAAGCATTACCATGTTACATCAGATTAGCATTAGCATTAGCCAGGAAAGTAGTTGTTTTCTGATGGATTTTCGACCCAACTTTTCCTATTGTATAGGATATTCTTATTCCTCATGTCATAAGCTCATTGTGACCTACAGATTTCTTTTCCGTTACATCAGATAACCCAAACTAAAGCCATATATAAAGTTATAATTAGTCGTCACAATGCTTATTTTGGTACGATTTAGTACATATTGTGATGCCACCAAGGCAACGATAAGATTGGAGAGTAGGCCGTGGCAGTTAATTAGCTGAAGAAATAAAAGACAATTGACATGTCCTAGGACGTCTCAAGCGGCTCGCAAAGAGATGAGGGTACGCCGTGAACACACACATGTATACGGGCGGGCTTAGGTTCGGCAGCTTTGCCGCTTTCTTGCGAGAGACATCAAAGAAGGCTGAATTGAACAATTAAGCATCGTTATGGGACTTCGAGCCGGATAATGCGTAATTTAATTCGTGGAAAAACGGTCGAGTGTGCTGTCGCATTTACCGTGACGGTCGAGTGATGGCTAATTTTTATTTGCTACCTTTCTGTTGTCGCGCAACGTTGAAGTTGTATTTAATTGGCGGTGTCTTGTTTGGTTTACCAACATGTTCTCGCTCACAGAAACCTCATCATTTTAGAAATAAGTTCGCTGCTTTTATTAAAAACGGCAGTGTGTAGCGCGACTGAGACCTGTTTTCTTCGTTGGATTGAATCTGACAATTGAGTGGTTTGTTGTTTCATAAAGATGAGTGAGGCCGGCAATAAATACACCCATATTTCAAAAATAGTAATTTGAGTATGCAAGCGAGGAAATCAACACAAGTTATTTCAAAGTTATTTACAATATTAAAATTTGAATTGTGAAAATTAAACGCTAATCTATATCAACACATGGGTTTCACAGTTGACTGTTTGTAGTTCTTAATTTTTGCCGCGTAGCTGGTGTCCATATTGTTGTTAATTATTCACAAACATGCATACAATATATACAATAATAATATACAATAATATAATTTATTTCGTTTGTTGAAAGGTACAGTTGTACAATAACAAAGAAAACGTCTAGAATATTAAATTAATGCAAATTAATACTAGTAGAGACGATTCCGATTTTACACACGAATTATAGTATAGGTATATTAGGAGATGTTGAGCTAAAAATTGGTCCTTTTTGATTTTTTAGATTCTAGGAGGTTTTGGGGTACCGAATAAGTCTAGCAACTCTTCATAAAAGTAAGGGCACGGATTTTCGAAATTTTGGGACTTGAAACTCAAAAATATTTTGAATCGCGAATAACTCGAAAACTATGAGGAATTTGAAAAAAATGGCCAGAACAAAAAATTCTCTACAAAAAAGTATCCTAGGCATTTTTTCCTAACCTCAAAATTTTCACCTTAAAACGGGTTTAAATACTCAATAATAGTTTGAATCGCGAATAACTCGAAAACTACGAGGAATTCGAAAAAAAGACCCGAAGCACAAAATGTAGAGCACAAAATTCTCTACAGATTGGTCCCTAAAAATTTTTCCTAACCTCAAAATTTTCATGTACTCAAAAACACTTTGAATTGCGGATAACTCGAAAACTATGAGGATTTTAACACAAAATGCCGGCACAAAAAATTTAGAGCTCAAAATTCAGTACAAGAGAGGTTTCTCTTTTGTCCTAACCTAGGAAAATATTTTGATTCAATTAGATTTATGATCCACAATTTATGCACTGGCCCCAGTGAATATTTTATGTGAAAAACACCGTGAAGACTACAGAAAGCAGTACGCACTTGACAAATGTTTACTACACAAAACACGTCGTCTGCACCACAGAACTCATATTTATATCTTATGATATAATTATGAGTTCTGTGGTCTGCACACGTGCGTGGTTATCGGTGATAATGGCTGTGGTTGCCGAATTCTTCGCGGGAAATAGACGAAAAGAAAGCTTTCGTATTCTTAAACCAAGTAATTGAATACAATGTAACGACCAGCAAACGATTCTTTGTAACGTGTTTTCACAAATACAACATGAATTTTTCGAAGAAACTTACTCTTGGATAATTAAGGAAATATTTACGGAAAAATGGGACATTTTGACCTTTCTATGCATTTTCAAAATCTTCATAATGAGGATACATCATACTAAGAATGTTTTTATATGAACTTGAAGCTGAGATTCTACGCTTCAAAATGAATACCTTATCTTTGGATTAGAGAAACTATTAAAAAGTCTGTGAATATCGAAATAATAATCAATCGAGAACGAAGATCGTGTTCATGATCGCGTTTTTTGAAAGTTAGTTCATTTGAAACCAAGAAGTAACTAATGTATGTTATATACATGAAAATATTGATAATAATACGAACGACAAATCTCTCGTTGGATTTGCTTGTTTATATTACGTGTGATGGAATATATTCATTGAAACTTCAAGTAGTTGTGTGGACAATATACCTCTTCATCTCGTAAGATTTTCGAAAATTTCCTAAGTCGAAAATTATGCTACCTTACCGGAGTACAAAATAGAGAACCATCATTATGCATTTTGATTCTTTGAAAACGGAGTAGTTTTCAACGAGTAAGAGCAATTTTAATTTGCGCTTGGGATGTAAATTTGCTTGAATTCGCACTGGCGGGAATTCGCGAGCGGGTGCTCCGGCTTTCGACTTTGAGAGAGAACTACTCAGAAATAGTGGCTCCAACGGAAAAATGACTGGAGACCTTTTTTGTAGAAAATTTTGTGCTTTACATTTTGTCACGGCAGTTTTTTTCGAATTTCTCATGGTTTTCGAGTTATTCACGATTCAAAATATTTTTGGGTTTCAAGTCCCAAAATTTCGAAAATCCGTGCCCGTACTTTTATGAAGAGTTGCTAGACTTATTCGGTACCCCAAAACTTCCCAGAATCTAGAAAATCAAAAGGGCCCAATTTTTTTTGTGGTCTTATCCTATTTAGCCTGTACTATTATAAGAGAAATTCGTCTACAGAGTAGATATTCTTATTTATCAAATGAGTTTTCAATGATTTCTTGAATATACTTATATTAGGGGCACTTTTAATATTCATTATGAGGATGAAATATCAAGTGAATAAAGGATCTTGATAAGTGATTGAACACTTGTTTCAATACAGAGAAGAAAGACATTGATAATTAATCGTTTGTTGAAATAAAAACATTATCAATAATACAATATTTATACTAACTCAATAGTACAGTAATACTATATTACAACACTTGTTTCAAGTAGAAAGAAGATGTTGACAATTGTTTGTAAAAATAAAACACAAATGATAACACAATGGGTAAAAGAATAAAATGAGTAAAATGATCGATTGAACTGGGTGGGGGGACTTCGTTTTCAAGAAAGTTAGTTAGACGTTTGCACGGGTTTGCGTTGGTATATACTTTTTACTTTTTTCTAGTATATTGATGATCTCTTTCAGTTCCTTCGGTATGAAGTTATACAATTTTGGGGAAACAATTTCATAAGAATTTTGTCTCAGTACTTTTAGCATTAAGGGAACTACATAGTTGTTTTTTTGTCTTCATGTTTGATAGGTTTCTAGTGACAGATATGTAGGCAGCATTTGGTCGGGTTCGGTCTTTACACCCCCTTGTTTGTTCATTATGTCAATAACTGGCTGCACCCTTAAGGCAAACCTCTGAAATATTCGAGATACTTGTGCGAGCTAGGGTTCTTACCTTTTAAAGAGTGAAGTCATACATGAGACCGGTGCCCGTGCTAGGATTTGAACCCACGCCCCTATGGTTGTGAAGCGAATGCCACAATTTTTGGTTTGTGAATTTTTTTTTTCGAAAATCATCAAAAATAAAGTACCTCTATTTTTCAAAATGAAAAGAAATATCATTGGGAATATTTCGTTGTCATCTAGTAAATTAAATTGATTTAACATATTTTTTTTTAAATTCAAATCCCATTGGTATTGGTAAGATATTCTCTAGTCTTTTTCCATCAACGTTGTTGCACGATATCTAAATACTGTACAGCAGGTTGGAGAAAATCTAAATCTGAATGGTTGATAAAATGGCACTGCAATATTCCCAATGAGATTTTTCTGTATTTTGAAAAATAGAGGTTCCTATACATGACTTTTCGAAAAAAATATTTTTTTTTTTAGAAAAAAGACCTAAAATAACTTTTAGACAACTCATTATGAGTTTCTCGATAATCACCAACATATATCAGGATTTTTTTTGGGAAATCGATAATACAATTTTTTCTATTGTAAATTTGTATGCCTAAGCAGAAGATAGAAAGAAAATAGAAGATTAGTAGCTCATTGAAAAAGTTACCATGGCAATATTAGTTTTGTTTCAATTGATGTGGGGTTATAACAGCATGCCAGTAGTTGTCAGTATAATTATTATACTTGTCGTTTGAATTTCGTCAACTGCAAATCAGAAACATAGTTCATTTAACAGAAATTCTTAAAATAAGAGTTCTGCAGATGATTGGTAACGGAGAAAACCGATTTCACCCATTTCACGAAAAATTTCCGGATTTGCTGCCTATATCCCAAGGGACAATAAGTAAAATAGAATAGCAATTTCGCGAGCTTGGACATGTGGGGCAGATAAAGAATAGTATATTCTGTAACAAGGTTAGAATGAAAATTCGATGCGAGTGGAAAGTTCCGAGCGCGAGCCGAAGTCGAGCGTGAGGAACCACGAGCATCACGAATTTTCATTCTAACCGAGTAGCAGACTATATTTTCTCCACGATCAAAGATAGGAAACGTGACAGCAATAATTTAGACACTCACTCAAATTTTGCCACTACGATGACAATCAACTGCGTCAAGGCTAATGTTATTATTGCTAACCAGTGTGAGAATATTATTCTATCACAAGAGAGAGAATGTAAATACATTTAAATTGCATGGGGGCAGAGGTGTTGCAGAATATTTCTTCAATCTCAAGAGAGAGAATTCAATCATTCTATAATCAAATTTGAGTTCAGAATTGGCAAATTGTGATGATCGTGGAGAAAGCACATTCCAAAGCAGTATATATTCTTTTATCTATGTAGCCGATACTTGAAGAAAATCTATGTTACAATTTTATTGTCGTGGTTTTGTAAACCTTTTTAGTGAAAATCACTCCAGTTATAGTTTCACTATAGATAGTACCAATAAATACTGATACCAAATTGGTTGTACTACTTGAGCTTGAGGAAAACCCACATACTTCGAGTCGACAAGCAGGTGAAACATTGGATGTTTGCCATTCATCGATTCTTCGAATATTAAATGAAATAAAATGCACCCCTATAAAAATATATCAACTCAGGAGCTCATGGGAGATGATTTTGATCAAAGAACGTATTTATGTGAACAAATGATGGAAATCTTAGATAACAATGTACATTTGTTACACGTTTTGTATTCTGTTGAGTGTACTTCTACGCTTTACGGTCATGCCAATCGTCAAAATTGCCGCTACTGGTCGACGGAAAACTATCACTGGATGAAAGAAGAAAATACACAAAACCCTAATAATGTTTGGACAGGGATAGTTGGAAACCATGTCATTGGTCCGTTTTTCATTGATGGCAATTTCAATGCGGATAATTATTTAGCAATACTCCAAAATAACGTTGTGCCGACTTTGGCAAACTTATATCATGATTCGGCAACCCCACAAGTTCCAGCGAGTATGATATGGTTCCAGCAAGATGGAGCACAGCCTGATTACCAAATCAATGTCCGGCAGTAGGTACCTACACAGAATATTTACAAATTGGTGGACGCCAATGGACTTCTTTTTATGGGGATATGTGAAAAGTATGATATACCTACGTTGACACTCATATGACTTTTTGTTTTTCACATTATAAGGAGCTGAACGAATGATTTTGTTTTTTCTTGTTAATTCTGGAGACAAATTTAAAAAAGACATTTGTGAATAGAGAATGAAGAGAACTTTTAATTGATGTATCACATGTCTCTACTTCCCATTTGAAAATTTGGCGGTTGTAACTGTCACTCGAAGGGATCTGAACGTATGGAAGAAGATAGTTATTCAACCTTATGGGATTATAATTGGATCAAAATGGATGCGACATGTAGATGGCGATAGTGAGCTCGCATCCAAGTCATGTCGTAACTTCAGTTATCTGGCTTCCAAGTCATGTCGTAACTTGATTGAAACAATGGGACAGCATTAAAATCAGGGTTTTTTGGGTACAACACCAATTACACAGGCATTGACTAACTATCTTATTTCTATATAAACAATGGTATGGATGATATTTTCACATTGCCGGATGTCATTTTAAAATCTGAAATTGACGCGTTTCGAATTTTTTTATAAATGATAAAGAATTTATTCCATTTAGCTGTTCCACACTATATAACGTATTCCATTACATTTAGATTATTTGTAATATCAGTTCGTAAAGTCAACACGCGTCTGGCCGAAAATACGTTTCCGAGGACATGACACTTGCGAATACGCTACAAATAGAACGGGTTACACTTCCTAGATGAGATGTAATTTCCTCCTTACCAGTAACGGCGCAGCCACAAGTTTATCTCGGATCTGCCCCTTTCGAGATTTGCGAAGGCGAGGCGCGGCCGTATATCTGTTGGGTGGAGAAAGGAAGCGAATATTGTTCTGTGGATCCACGAGATTACCTCGGGATGAGCTATAGTGCTCGCCATTAGCGTAAAAACCTCTCAACATCGGATAACCACGAGGAGTTGCAGAAATAATACCGAAACCTGTACACCACTCTAAACTTTTACAAAATCACCATGGAATAAAACAGTATACTGATGTTCAAAGCGGAGGATTAAGCTGCTGTAAATAATTATTCAGATCGGAATACCGATCGTTTCTGGAAACTCTGAATAGGTTAGTATAAGTCGGAAAAAGTTGAAAAAATCCAGGAACAATTAAACAATTGAATCAATTCTTGGTATTTATTTATGCTCTTCAGCCTTCTATTAACTTCACAGTAGAATCAGAAAAGGGTAACTCGATACATTTTTTGGACCTAACAATAACTACAATAAATAATAAAAATGAATTTTCTATTTTCCATAAACCGTCTCATACAGATATTACAATTTACAATAGCCCATATCAACATAAAGTAGCAGCTTAAAATAGTATGATACATAGATTAGTTAACATTCCTCTCAGCACATCAAATTTCAACAAAGAAGTAGAAATTACCAAACAAATTGCAACAATGGTTATAAATCATCTTTGATAAACTTCTGTCTAAGAAGCAATATAATAAAGCAATTCGAAAAGTTTATCCCCCTCTGAAAGACCACCAAAACAATTACTTAAATCAGTGAACCAAGTAATAAAATAGGTAATTTCTTGAAAGGGCAAGGTTTTAATATTGCTTTTGAAACAGCCATATTAAAAACAACAAAGATAAAGTGAAAAAACAAGAAAAGTGTGGCGTGTATAAATTAACCTGAGGTAGTTGATCCAAGTTTTATCTTGGTCAAACTGGTAGAACCTTCATAGTCAGGGAAGTGGTTGTTTACTGTCAGATGTTAGCCTCATATTTTCCACCTAGTGAAAATATTTGGAGAGAAATGGTACTTCGACTTTGAAGATTTTATTCATTTAATTGATATACTTACTCTCCGGCAAAACTGTGCGAACTTGGTTCGAATTCTCAATTTTCAGTTCAGTTCAAGCAACTGAAACTAAAACTTTTTGGGTCTCATGTGTTTTATTCATATCTAGCTTCGTTTTAGAGAAAAAATAAAAAAAAACACTCAAACTCATTCTAAAAACTATCCATGGACTACATAAAACAAAAACCAATAATAAAAAATAAACAATTTTGACCTTACAGTAAATATCCACCCTCTAATAAAATACACGACTGCAATCGAGGTGTCATTGATTCTCTGACATGTTCAAATATACCTGGAATAGGTCTATGATGCAAATGTCAATTATTCGATTCCTCAAGTCATTCACATCTAGTGCAGGAGTTTTATAAACAAGAGCCTTCCGATGACCCCATGAATAGAAATCTAGAGGATTTACATCAGGACTGAGATCTGGTGAATGCTGAGGCACTGCACGTTCAATCCAGCGATTAGGGTAAGTGATGTCGAGATGCTGACGAGCAAGAATACTGAAATGAGATGGAGTGACGTGCATAAACCACAATGTGCCTCTTACAAGTACGGATACTTCTTCTATTAAGGGTAAATGATCTCGCAAAAAGTCCGTGTAAGATTCACCTGTTAATTTTGCTGTTAAAAAATGGTCCAATTAGGTACTTCCCAATAATTCCTACCTAAATGTTCAGTAAAAATTGTTGTTGAAAAATACCGTGGGGATTTTCGTTGACGCAACAATGGTTATTGTGAAAGTTTATAATAGCATCTCGTGAAAAATTTGACTCGTAAATAAAATATTTGGTGGAAAAATATTATTGTGTGCCATCGTATGAATCAACCAACTGCAATACATTTATCCTAGTTGAAAATCCCGAGGTAGTAGAGTGGAACCTCTGTAAGTGATATAGGTATAGGAGGTCTATTATTAGAACTTTCCATAAGGTTTTTGGGCTGACTCTAAGCTGCAGTGCAATCTTCCAGGTACTATTTGAAGGATCTTCTTCCAACGCATCAAGTATAGCTTCTTCTAGTTGTTACCGTTTCTGGTCTTCCACCACCTGCATTTCTATTAAAACTACCAGTTTCACATAATCTTGCATGTAGCGTTCTAAATGTTTTCAGCACATGGAATTAATCTGAAATCGGGCCATCACTAGAGCATCCAGGCACGCTGCAAAAAAATGTAATTGCAATTGTGCCAAAACTAAAGATCCGACAGCGCCTGTTTTGTGCACATATGATTCAATACTTTAATGAGAATGTCCACTACTACTTCTTGAAAAATGGCGCGATTATGAATTTTTCCATTTTGTTTGTATTTCAATTACCTACAATTCTTTCCATTGAAGCAACCAGCTTGCTTTATTAGTCTTCATTGTATAAGCAAAACAATGAAAAAAACACGTTTTTAGTAATTTGAATGTTAATAACAAATTATTCAATGACAGTTGCGAGTCGAAAACATAACAGAATATAACTACGGACTGTCTTTCATGTGATGGCGTGGTCGGTTTCCTACTAGTATTTTTGTTAAAAACTCACTAATTTTATGCTCTATTGCTTGGTGTATTAGTTCAAATAACTGTAGCAAGTTTCAACCAAATCGGTTCGAGGATATTTATGATTTTTTTTTAAACGTCAACATCCTGTATCAGAAAATCGAAGCAACTCCGGACATATATTTAAAGGAACTTTTTTTTCTTAAAACGACCCAACGAATCACCCTCTGCAGTTATGTACCATAGGTAGGAAATACCCTGTAATAGAATGGAGAGTTCTTTGTGAACGGCATGTAATTTTAATTTCGATTTTTTATTTTATGTTGGCGTCGGAAATGATTTGGGAATATTATGAAGATTCTTTGATCGGTCATGTAAAGTTTAGTTATAAAATAGTAGTTTACCTAACAAGTGCGAAAAGTCACTTTACGCACGTGTTAGGTACACTATTTTTTTCTACTAGCGTGAGGAAAAAACCCAAAAGTTAACATAAAGAAACATTTATCATTGAATACATATCAAAAAATTTATTATTATTAATATTAATATTGAATGTGCAATTGTAGCATTCTGTAAATTAATTGCAGAGGCTAAAATTGTATCCAATGTCGGGGACTTGAAGGTTGGGTTTCCGACGTTTTGGTTTTCCACTGCTTTGTCACAAACACTAATTGTTGCAAACGTGACCATTATAGTAACTTGGCTAGAAGAGGTCATTTTTGAAGGCTGGTGAAAGTTGCTGACAAGTGGTAGGGCCAGCGACAGCGTCACTGAAGTTTAATATTTTATTGGATAGGCCCTTTTGGAAACTTGGTGATCTCTCTACATAACCTTCTGCGTCGCTGGAAGATTTCCAACCTCCGAGGCGTTTAATATTTGTTATTCCTTCTCCGGAATCTGCAAGCACTGTGGCGGCGGAACGTCGGAAACTGTGTCCCGTATATAATTCAGGATTTGGAAGCTTCAGATAACTTGCAATCTCTGATGACATTTTTCCGAAGGTGATTATTCCGATACATTGTACATTGCAAGTTCCTTTCTTATATTTCACGCAAAATCGCTTATGTGGGGTTTCAGGCTTTCTTAAACTCACATATACTTTCTGACCAAATTGAGCAATTTTCTATTTTCAGCTTCAGGTGCATTTAGTCAACATCATTTTAAAATTGTGCTTAAATATATGTTAAAAACGAAAGTTGAATCTGTTGAATCATATGGTACCATTTATACAACAATATTATGTTTATGCTAAAAACATGTCACTTTGAAAATCCCAAATTTATAAGAATCTTTCTTTTACGACAAAAGTATTGTCCATAATTCACGTGTACCTAAAGTTTCATGTCATAAAATGTACCTATCATTTTTAAATGTATGCCTAAATCTAAAACTCGTGTAATATTAGGTCTCATACAAAATTATTTTCAAGGTTATGTTAATGTCAGTGCTTATGCTAAAGTTACGTTTATGTTGACTAAATGCACCTTTCCTCAGAAATCGCAAAGATTATGAAAGAGTGGTTTGTTGTGTCTGGGATTTTCATCAATAAAAATTTTCCTTTGTCATCAATATGATCTAAAGAAATCTTTGTTAATTCTTCTTTTGAGAAAATTTCAGCCTTTTTTGGTCTAAATCCAAAGTTTTGTTTTTTACATATGCCGTGACCTGGAGAAACTTGCTTAAATCGACGTCTTTTTTAAGTTTAATTACACTTTTTAATATTGAGTACCTGGACCAAAGAGTGTTTGGCTTGCATGTTTTGGAAATTTCAGCGAAATAAGCCTAAAAAACGTCTTCTAGTTTTAATTCCCTTATTCTGGCACCAGTTTTCAAACAAAATATACTCCTTTTCATACCTATGACGGGATTTTGATGGTAGTAGATCCAAGTTTGCAGTTCTAGCCGCTTCCAATACTGACTCTGGCAAATCTTCGTTTGAAGAATCCATGAAAAATGATCTTACTAGAAAAGCTGCGACGGTAAAATTGGTTTTGACAAGGTAGTGTTTTGACTGACGGGTTTATTTTTTCTTTGTTGCTACAGTGATTCAAATAAAAAATGTCAGATGTTTATTACTATTTGACATTCATTTGATGAGGCTTATACCAGGACCAATAAAAAATCATTGAAACATACTTTTCTTTTTATTAAAAATTATAGCAGAATTCTAATAAACTTCATTTTTCATTTTGTAAACTACAACCATACAAATATATATTTTATTTATTCAGTATAGTCCCCAAAAACTTAACAAACTCACTTTTCCGCACTAGTGCTGAAAAGTGACTCTTTCAACACTAAAATGAGTGTGGAAAAGTGGACTTTTCCGCACGCTAGTAGAAAAAAAAAACATTTCTAAACACTACAAAAGTTACTTCCTTTACACATTACGTATTGAGTGGAAGTCAAAATATTTGAACTATTATGTAGAAGAGTTTTTATGTTATGAGAGTTGGTATTTTAAAGGACCCCCGGATAATTTGTAACAACATGAGTCAATGGTTTATTGGAAATTCTTCCAGGGTCGGATAAAGAAGAAACACACCCATACATGTATGATATCGGTGTACTTTCCTGTTCGAAATGTGATACTTTACTAGAAGTTATATATTCTGCTCTCTAATTTACCGACGGAAATGGTGAATTTGAGATAATCTGTATCTGACCTAGTTCGTGGCAATTATACCGGCAACCTTTGCTGTTTCAGGTAACTGAATATCTGCATTGTATGACGTGATCAGAATTCGAATGTTTATTTGGCAGAAACTCATCTTGTATGCATTTTAATCATGATCTGACTTGAGATTTCTCACCCCACAATTTTCAATTGCCTTATTTAACATGATATTTATTTATTTATGATATAGCTCAGGATATATACAGTGTGTCCCAGCTAAAACTTGTCACCCCCCTTATCTCCGAAGGTGTAGAAAAAATTGAAAAATGCTTATATTAAAAAAAAAAAACAATTTCTCTACTTTTGTTGAATCACTGTACGACATACGGCTCTACTTACAATCGATATAAACTTTGGGTTTCATAAACCTCCACAAAATTAGTCCAACGGTGATAAATCAGGAGATCTAGTAAGCCAATTGATACTGATCCGTGCCTTTCAAGAAGATTGTCATCTGAAACTTGAGTACTGGTCCAAAAAAAGTGATTCCAAGAAAATATCTGAGTACCTAAGCGATTTTATGGTTCAGAGTTGTATCGAGAAGGTCAAGTATATCCGTTGTGGTATTTATTGGTTCGCAAATCACTATGGGTACGTTACTGTATTGAAGAATACTATACTTTCAGAAATAATAGGTGGTGTAGGACAAACGTTGAAAAAAAATGTGTTTTTGTACTCATATCTTTGATTTAGCCTCGATTTACTTCATCCAATCATTTGAAAACTTTCGAAAATAGTTTATACTACACGAAAGAGAATTTCAATTGTAGCTACGTATTTTGAATGAAATTCAATTCAATGAAATTTCTCCAGAAAATACCATATCAAATCAGAACGTGATAAAATTAGACGCAAAATAAAAAAAACATAAACGAGAAATGCCTATGAGATGTGAAGGGGTTGCTGTTGCAGTTGTAGGACTTGCAGTGATAGACACATTCAATATTTGAGACAACTTGAGACTACTTATTTCTGAAGTTTCTAAAAGCAGCATACATAGAATTCAGAAAGAAGCAAAATTCCATCCTTATAAATTGCAGAATGTATAAAAATTGACAGACGTACAGAGTTTTGTGAAACCATGAATCAATGATTGGTGATTATAATTACCTCTACAATGTGTGCTTTTCTGACGATTTATTCAAGTGGGTATATCGCTACTGTCAGTGCAGAAAGTCGTATGTAAAAAGGTTGCACTTCACAGGAGAGCAAAAAAACTAATTATTTCCTTTTGTTTGATCTGTGTAATTTCCTTATTTTTTTATTCCCCTGCTGTTTCCATTGTTACTATAAATATAACACTTAACTTTCAAGGCACTAAATTCATAAACAAAAAAATTACAATAACATCCGACTTTTTTGGCATACGACCTTTTGCCCCATCAGTAGCAATATGAACAGGCACAACAATTGATACTGGAGTGACGTAAATCCTCATTGGTACAGGAAAACTCATTCACAAACTCCCCAGAAACTGAATGTTTAGGCTGCGATTCTGGGAGACCCGAGGGGAGACCATATTGTAGTTCCATATTTTGAACTTCTTGATATAACTGACAATTTTTAGATGAAGATTTCTCAGGGATGCGGATTGGAAGGCGAGGGCCAATAGAATAGCCTGATCTATCACCATTAGCTTCCTTTTTATAGGGACATTTGAAATCCGAAGTTTAGATCACACCGCCCAATTCTCATCATGATCTACGCAGAAGTATTGTAGATGAGTGTCGTACAGTGGGTTCTGGGGATGAGGGGGTTGACAGCGAAGTAATGAAGTATTTGGTTAAATAATTCTCCCTCGAAATGAAAATCGACGGATCTGAGCGATTTTAAATTTTTTATAAGACTTTGGAGATAAGGAAAATAACAAGTTTTAGTTGTGTCACTGTGTATTTATATAACTGTCTAGCAGAATAGGTGAATGAGAAATATAAGGATTAAATTATGAGAGTGATTAAAAGAAGCTTTGAAGCGTTGAATTAACACGATATTTTGGCTGAAGTCACAAATGCGTAGGTAGTTCAGTCACTTTCTGACTTGAACCCAATCGTTGGCTAAAAAGTATTGATGAACATTTAGGTATATTCAACGTTTGTATTCATACTTTTCTTTTAGGAGGCAGTAGGAATATGATCAAGATGTTCTTTCTTTATATTATAGGCACAGTTATAGGCACTGCTTTATTCAAAATATATAATACAAATTTACATTCAATTCGCTATCAGTTCTCTCATTTATGAACACCTTGTAAAAAATTTCATTCGAAATGTACCCATGGAAGTGATTTATATTTAAGCAAATATCTACCTTCTAATGCTATCTTTCTTTTCAATCTGAATTGAACAAACATGTAGAAACCTTTCCTTTATCCTGAGTAAATTAAATATTAAAATGAAGATACTAAAGATGAATAAAAATAGTTGTTTGCAGGAATTAACCGAATTTCGTATTGTAGCCGATAAAAAGACAATAAAAAATATGTCAATTTCTAATTTCTTATCGAAACCCACTCAGGAATGATCAATAGGCTATCAATTACTTCCAATTGTATGTTTATTATCATCTCGAAGATAAGCTAAAGCGTCAAAACCAATTATCACGCCTGTAACTATGTTATAACAGATAACCGATATCAAATCAATAAAGGCGTGTTATCATCAGAGAGTTGTGTCTCGTGAAGGGCAACATGCTGTCTAAAGCCATAACTTTGGAGTAAACTGGAAATAAATAAACAAGGAACATTGTACCGCCACGAATTTTACTACGGAATGGTTATTAAAAAGACATGTTTTCGGGGATAGAGCAATAAAATCGTTCGATTACTCAATAAAACTTTTCATGTTGCCCATATATTAGAAGAAAATAAATAACAAAGCCTGATTATATTATACTCTCTATTCTATTTGGTAAAATCTTTGTTCTGTACCAAGTTGAATGTAAGAATGAAACATTTTTGAAAATAGATGAAAACTTCTTATCTCTATATCACATGCAAAATCCAACATGTGGAAATTTATAACATTCGGAATATTCCTTGACGAATTGAACTTACTGGGGACCAAAATAACGTTGAAACTGTGGGATTTAAATATGTAGGCATATCATGATCATCCCAGGCCCATCTCGCTAATGAGCAGTATCGCTAAAGTATTCGAAAAAATAGTAAAAAACAGAATTGAAATATTCTTTGAGAAACACAATATCATATCAAAAGGTTCTAAGGTTTCCGCAAAGGAATATCAACAGAAGACGCCATAGCCTCATTGACAGGAAAAATGTACAATGTTGTAGAAAACAGAAAACCTGCAATAGCAGGATCTTGCAAAGGCTTTCGATACTGCGGATCACACTCAATTATTGGACACTTTGCAGGATGCAGTAAAACGTAGAAACGCCTACAAATTATTTAAATCATATTTAGAGAAACGTAAACAATGCGTCTAAATCGATGAGACAATAAGTAAAGAGAAAACAGTAAAATGTGGCGTCCTGGCGCCAATAATAATCATTGTTTATATCAACTCCTTATTAAATATGGCAACCGAGGGGGTAATATTGAGTTTTGCAGACGATCCTATAATTTTTTATTCGTCAAACTCATTCATGGATTGAAACCAAATAAAAATAGAAGTTGATGTGAATAAAATAATACATTGGTTCAACTACAAATTATCAACCATTAAGTTACAAAAACAACTTATCTAATTTCAATAGTTTACATATTAATAACCACGCAAATATAATAATAAACTCAACCAAAAAAATGTAATATCTTGGAATTATAATAGACTCTCGTTTAAGGTATCAAACACTTAACTACAGAAATTACAGGTATTTCAAAAACTATTCTTAAAAATCATTCTGAAAAAAAACATATCAGTCTGCTCAGCTGTTCAAGGATGTTAGACAAATTTGTTTCACAAAAATGGTTTCGTATCTCTATAAAAATAAAAACACAAACAGCAACCTCGAATTTTTCACACACAAGTATGAAGCAAAAGCCAATAAATCGAACAAATATAAAACAGATACCTATTCCAAAGAAAACAATCGGACAGAAATGCCTAAATTTTTTAGGGCTTAGATTTCTAAATTATTTACCACAAGAAATTGTACTTTTATATCCCATAAATAAATTCAAAAAGAAATTAAAAAAATATGTAGTGGAACAAAATAGAAACGAAATCGCACAATTTTCGAACTAAACTCAATAACTCAAAACCAGCTGTAGCAAAATTTTAATTTGAACTTTAATCATATTACTGAAAATAATGTATTAAACATACCTACACCACGTACAGCCTATGGCTTTGTGGTTTACCATGTTTATTTGTATTCATTTGAGCATTTTATGTCAGTACTTTATGTCAGTATTGTATAGGTTATTATAAATTATTAGCGAATTAGATTTAGACCAATTTTATAGTATTGTAGATTATTAATATTACATATTAATGATAATTATTGTATTGTACATCTATGAGGAAATGAAATTATGTCCATTGATTCAAATATTACTGTTTTGAATTGAAATTCTCCAGTCGGGCCCTGTCTCCGATGCTCCGATACATTCGGAGGGCGCGCTGGCAACATCATTACCCCGATAACCACTCCCCAAACTATGGGGTAAGCAGCTATTGGGTCCGGGAATCGTGTGCCCTGAGAAAATGTAATGAACCGAGGATGACGCCTTCTGCATACTTCCGGCTATGATTTCTGACATCTTGCGACATGCCGGTATGATTTTCAGGTTCGAGAGTAACGAATTCATCACACCGCCAAAGGACCCTATTATCAGAACAATCATTTTTACAGAATGGTCTGAGTAGAGCCTGCGGAGTTCGAAGAGTAAATCTCGATATTATTATATCATTATGTATGACATTGTAAAATTTGATAAAACTAACGCAGATTAATCAGGGTTTCACACAAATTTTGAAAAGATGAAAATGATGATGATGAAGAGCGTGCTATTTAAAAACGTTACTAAAAGAACCTATAGACTCGATGTCACCATCAGGTGAATGATTTTTCGAACTACTTTCAGCAACGGTTGTTTACTGAATATCGTTCATCTTGCTGGTAATCGAATATTCTATGCCTATCATCATTCACTGGCATGACGTATCTTGCATCTTGAATCAACAACAAAATCACGTACATCATTCCATACCGAGCGACTATTCACCGTTTCTAGCCCATATAAAGGATCTGCAATCTGCTGCAACAAACTCTGAATTTGCATGTCGGTTAGATAGGAATGTTTAAAATAATATACTGACTTCTAAAAGGCACATCCGAGTCGAGTGTTTACAAAACGTCGGCGTCCAAAGTCGTTGTGCATGGTTTTATAGCTGGCCTAATAAATATTCCGGCTAGATAGTGCCAACACACCTTAATCAAGTGTAAAATGATCTGGATCGTGGGTTGCTGCAGTCGACAAGCGTGTTGAATACGCGAATACAAAGAAATGTTCTCTGTGGCGAAGCTCTTTGAAAAGTTTCAGAAACATTCGTTGTTAACATGGTACGTATCCTAACTAAGAAATTGGAAAACTTGAAAACAAACTGTCTGATTTTTTTTTCAGTATCGAGAGCACTCAGGATATTGGGAGTTCTAAACCAACAAAAGTGTATTGTTATGTTTTTGTTTTCTGAAATCATTAAACTTATTGGTTATGCCCCGTTATCAGATCAATTCCACAACAATAATTGGATTTTACAGATAGATATCTTATTGGAATACTGACACCAGCAGTTCACATAATTTTAACATTTAGGCTGTTCCAACAATTCCAACAGGATATTTCTGTTACAGAAAAGAGTTATCAAACTATTAACTCTTGATTTGAGAATCAAATATTACTGCAAAAAATGTTTTAAGAAACCTACAGTTTCAACTTTTATCGCAAATGAGTTTTGAAATAATAATAACAATGAATGTCTTTTATTTGGCTTGGCGAAGTTCAGCATAGCTATTCTTTCACTCAACCAAATGTATTGTATTATCCAGAAACACATAACCTTATCTAGATGAAAGTTTCACGGCATCACAACTTATTCCACTAGGAATGCTAGAGTACACTCTGGCGAGAAAATAAATAGCACGTTGCACTTTTCTAGATATCAAGGGAGCCTTTGATAATACATGGTATCAGCGGCCAGAAGGAGAAGCGTTGACGAAACCACTTGCAGGTGGGTACGTGGAACATGCATCTACAACATGTAGTCAACAAATGCAAAGCATCGTTCATGATGTGCAGGAGAGCTTTTGGAAAAACATAAGGACTCAAACCGAAAGTCATGCACTGGCTTCACACCGCGATCATAAGACCCAGAATCATATATGTGTGGTCCACAAAAATGAAATATCAAGAATCGAAAACCAACGTTAGTAAAATACAGAGGATCGCCTGTCTTTGTATAACGAGTGCTATAATAGCACTTCAACCGCTGCTATGGAAATTATCCTCCCACATTCAGACGTCACAGTCATGGGGGAGGCGAGGATGAGTGCATTCCGACTTAAACAAACAGGTAATTCGATAACCCAACCACAAACTGGGGACACCAAACCGTCCATGAAGTCAACATTATCGAACTGGAAATGATATCAGACTACATGCTACCACAGTACTCGTAAGAAAACCCATTCAAAACCCAGCTCAAGTAGAATGAATGGGACTCTGGAGTAGAATCGCATCTTCCGGAAACAATCTGGTATACAGATGGTTCAAAAACAGATGTAGCAACAGGGGCAGGAATATATGGGGTGAGGACAAAAAGGAACGTAATAGTCCCACTTAGCAACAACACCACAGTATTCCAAGCCATATGCCATAAGGACACCAAAAGTCTTGACATGCCGCTGAATTCGAATTAGTTTTTATTTACAAGATTTATTGACCAGACAGTGCGGTGCAGTTGTCTTAATTAAATTATCTGTTCGGTATAGCATTCTGGAGACCTTTCAATGTTGATGTAGTTGAAACAGAAGATTTTAATGCTAATTCAAAGCCGCTTCAAGTGGAAGTTGAACCAGAACGTCTCCAAGTGGAAACTGATCTAGAACCACTCACTACATAAGGAATTATGTAATAAATCCTTACACATTCAAACTCAAAAGGTTATTTTGAATATGTATTCGCGTTTGAAATATGAGAATAGTAGTAGTTCTTCAGACAATCAAATTCTGCAACGCACAGAAACTCAAGAAACTTTATTCAGCTTCCAAAGAACACAATCTCATATGTGTACATAAGATTCATCACGAAAATAAGGTGCCGACATTAGAAATGAACAGTCGTTACCGATCGATGATGAACCCTTTACTCCCATAAACACCTACTGCGTAGGCTTATTATGGCAAGTACCTGTCAGAAAACAACTACTCCCCTGGCTAAGACCACGACGGGTATTGAATTAAATCTAACAGCTACTTGTGCAACGTTCCTCAAAGCATCAGAGGACGCAATTGCAAGTGCCCTCTATGACCAACCAGCAACAGAATTATGTTTTGATTTGGACAGGGTGACCACCTCCAGACTTGTTTCGAAGTTGTTGCCTCTCATCAGTGCAAGGGCAGGTCAACACAGACAGCACTGAAGCCATCTGTTCCCCGTCCAAACCAATACACACTCCGCTGATTAGTCAATTCTGGTTCACGAGATGGAAGCAGTTTCTAGGCCGCTCCACCTAGTGAGCAGAGGAAGAACACTCCGAATCTCCGGGTTAAGAGATTTAATCGAAGAAAACAGAAATCTTTGGGAGATCGTTTGATAACGAACAGTCGTTACCGACCGATGATGAACCCTTTACTCCCATAAACACCTACTGCGTTGGCTTATTATGGCAAGTACCTGTCAGAAAACAACTACTCCCCTGGCTAAGACCACGACGGGTATTGAATTAAGTCTAACAGCTACTTGTGCAACGTTCCTCAAAGCATCAGAGGACGCAATTGCAAGTGCCCTCTATGACCAACCAGCAGCAGAATTATGTTTTGATTTGGACCGGGTAGCTGTTAGATTTAATTAAATACCCGTCGTGGTCTTAGCCAGGGGAGTAGTTGTTTTCTGACAGGTACTTGCCATAATAAGCCAACGCAGTAGGTGTTTATGGGAGTAAAGGGTTCATCATCGGTCGGTAACGACTGTTCGTTATCAAACGATCTCCCAAAGATTTCTGTTTTCTTCGACATTAGAAATGATTCATGATAAATTACGTGAATATCCAGATTATGTTCATAAATCGTTAGATAGTTTGCGAAACATTTTACTTGATTGCGGTTTCAATTACAAAAAATTGGATGAACGGATGGTTATAATAGACGTAGCACGAATCGTTGTCCATCGACAAGATTACTTAAGAAAGGCGATAGAAGCTCTATGAACTCAATACAGATGAAGTCAAAGCAAGTTTGGGAATGCCTTCAGAGCATCAATGAACTCTGAAAACACAACAAGGTTACTCTTTTTTCGGTGCACGAACATGGGGGAATTGAAGGCAATGAAAAAGCAGTCCCACTTGCAAAACAACCCTCTGAATCACCATTCACAGGACCCAAACCAGCGTTTAGAATTAGCAAAACCCGATGCGGAAACCTAATCAGTGAGTGGAAGAAATCAAAACACCAAACATATTGGGACAAAATCGAAGGGCATCGACACAGCACAGCCATGGAGAAGCACCTGAGCCAAACACTGATGGCTGACACCCTCAACCCCAACAGATCTAAGATACGCAAAGTCACCGGCTTACTAGCCGGACACTGCGGTCATAGAAAACACCCACACACCATGGGAATAAATAGAGAAACGGTGGAGTGTAGACTCTGTGGCGACGAGGAGGAAACAGCTTCTCACATCATCTTCGAATGCGACGCGCTGCTCAACAAGAGCAATAGAACATTCGGTCACATCAACCTAGAAACAGGCATTAATCCGAAACACCTAGTAAATAGACTACTTAACCTAGCGAGAAACACAGGCCTATTTAACTAGGAACCACTGACGACAAAACAACAAATAGACCCCTGCTGGTCTCAGTGTCACGAGAAATATCATAGGTAAACCCGTTATCTCGCTCGCCAGTGTTTAACCAACCAACCAACCACTCACAACTCATAATTTTTCAAGAATAGCTAATCATAAATGGGTATTGTATTTTTCATACACATTCCTATTGTTTGAAATAAAAAATCACAATGAAAATGTGTTGAAATCAATCAATTGAAAAGATAGCTGCAGTTTCTTCAGCGTTTCGGAATTTTAAAACTTGCCATAACAAAATTTACAGCTTTCTTAGCGGAAATAAGGGTTGAAGACCAAACGATAGCGGTATGAATATGAAACAAAGTTAAGTGTATTTGTGTTATGATTATTGGTGTCAGAAGTGGTATTCATGAAATGAATAAGTGTTCAAGAAGTGGACAGTATCCGTACTGTGAAAAAATGAACACACCACTTTTTTACGCGCAAAACAAACTGGAGACCCGTTAAAAATAAGAATCGTCGCTCAGCATACGAAAGGCGTATCTCAAATACTGTTTTTATTTTTATTTTGGTGCAATTGGACCTTCTGCCACAACATAACGGTTGAAACTTTGATGTAATTCTGTTCAGAAAAGTTTTTAGATAATTCAAACAATTTGGAAGATAAACTTCAAGAAAAGTCGAAGAATCGGGAAGATAAACTACTAGAAAATTCGGATTGTTGGAAAGAACTTCAAGTAAATCGAAAAATTTAGAGGAAAATCTTTCAGAAAATTAGAAAAGCTTGAAAGAAGAACTTCAAGAGATGCTTCTTGAAAACACAGAAGGCTCGAAAAAAGAACTATGTGGTGTGGCGAACCTACTATAAGAAAGAATGGGAACTGATGAGGTAGAAATCGACAGAATGGAAGATACAAATTAGTTTCTTGACATACCTTTTTTGGAATTTTAACCTTCCACAGTCTGAAAATGAAAAAATGTTAATTCAAAGAAATTTAGTTTTTGGTACGTTACTGACGAAATTGATAAACTGTTTTCAAAACAACAGTCTTCTAAACGCAGTAACTGATCGGGGCAAAATTTTTTATTGCCCCTCTACACTTGTACAGATTTCTTTGGATTAACATTTTTTCATTTTCAGACTGTGGAAGGTTAAAATTCCCAAAAAGGTATGCCAAGAAACGAATATCCTCCACAAAAACAAACTTTCATTCAATACATACAAATTAGTGTAATTTTGGTCTCTTGCTTGTATCCGATATTCTGTATTAGATACATTCATCTATCGCTTTTGTATCTTGACGTGCCCTTATTATGCATTTGATCGAAAACTTAGAAATCAAAATGGAAAATTTTTCACATTTTGTCCATCTCACAGTTCAAGTACATAATGATGTGAATTGACATTTGTCTTCAGGTTAGAAAGTAACAATTATCAAAAATGAGAGACCACTGTAAACTGACTTCTTCACTTCTGTCTTGCAAGAAGTGAAATGAGAGATTAATAAATATCAGACAAGGCTGCTAGAACGACACACCATTCTGACCTATTAACCGACTTCATATACTGGATAGGTGTTACAGCTGGATCGATATTCGATTCAACTCTTAACAAAACTAATTATACTTCGTAGAGTAATGTGATCACAATAATAAAACTCTCAAAGCGAAAAACTTCCACATCTAATGAATAAATCAATCCTCTTCGAGAAAAACTTCGCGATTATTACCCAATTTCACAGACTTAAAAAACAGGCCATCATCCGAAGTTTAGGTTGACTTTCCAGAAGTTTTTTTGAAGTTATCGTGAACTCATATAATAAGAGCTCTTGACTTCGGAGGTGTGTATTGGAGAATGAGGTTAAGCCTCTCACTGAAACTCTCTACGAAATTACCTTTTGAATTGTTTTATATTAGGTCGCGATATTGAATTTTAAAGTTCGATGAGAAATTGGTAGCGAATCTATGGTTTGCTGATCGATTTCAGGCAGTATTGACTGTAAAATTATTGAAATTTTGTTTCAGTTCCACAGTACGTTAATATAATAAGTGGGCAAAAATAGCAATGAAGTGAATCAAGAATTAGTAGTTATGATTTCCCAGTCAAACCACATCTTCACTCATATTTGTTTCTAGTGACACTCAAAGTTGAAAACAAGCGATTGATACTATAACTTTATAACAAAGAACATGCAGCGGCCTTCTCAAGATCAGCAGGTCATGATTCGTCGTTGAAGAGAGATCAAATGGATTTTTCAATTACAAATTTCGTAGATTAAATCTTCTTTACACGGATAGGAGTAAAGGAATGAATGTTATTTCATATGTTTGAAGGGTCCACAGTGGAAAAACGATGAGGTTCCATTTTTTCCGACATTGACATTTTAGCGGCATCTATCAGCTTGTAGCATGAAGTATCAACATACCAAACCTTACAGGGGACAAACAATGAGATTCCATAAAAAACTGCGGACGAAAGTAGGCAGCACTGTAGAAGAACAATGAGACTTCCACATTAGATTTCGCTTTTCTCAACTTCCTAAAAAGTGGATCCTCATCATTTTTCCACTGGACCCTTCGTTTGTCTTGTGTTTATTTGTCAAAATATGGTGTTTCGAAGTATAGCTCATAAAAGAGAGATGGATCTGTACATATTTTTGGTGTTCCAAAAAAGTGAGGGACGAAACGGAACTGATCCTTTCTGTTTACAATTAGGAGCTGCATTCCATCTATTTATTTCAACAGTGCTTTGTACAGTTGTATTCATAGAAAATGGGTACACTAAAATTGTTATAGTGTAAATCGGGTTTGATTGAATTTGCCTTAAAAATAATGTATGGTTGACATTGACAAGCCTGTCAGTGCCAAAACGTTTCAAAATGCCTCGTCATTTAACTGAAATTGAAAAAGCTCAAATAATAGCCAGAATCGTAGATGGGTGGTCAATACGTGCATTAGCAGATTTTACCGGAAGAAGCAAAAACACTATTTTAAGAATTAAGCAACGTTGGATTCAAGAGGGGTCTTTGAAAAGAAAAGTTGGTACTGGTCCGGCACGCATTTCCGTCTCTGAACAAGATGATGCATTTCTGGGATATCTAAGGGCAAATCCTTTTGAAACTGCAAGAAATGCTGTCATTGACACAGGATTTCCTGGGTCTCAACCTACCGCTAGCCGAAGAGTCAAAGAATCTGACTTAAAAAACCGCGTAGCTGCGAAAAAAATGATGCTCACAGAAGAACGGAAACAGTCTCGTTTACTTTTCGCCCTAAATTATAACTACCGCGACCATCAGTTTTGGAACACGGTAGTGTTCACTGATGAAAAGGTTTTCAGTCAACATATAATGGACAAATTCGTGTCTACAGGCCAGACAATACAAAATTCGAAGAACGCTACACTAGCGATCTTGCTTTCAGACCTGGGCGATTTTCAGTAAACGTATGGGGTTGGATAAGTGCTTAAGGACTTGGTGTCTGCTGGCGATTGGAGGGAAGGTTTAACGCCGAACATTATATGTCTGTTCTGGAAGATATAATGCTCCCATCTGTTGGACAAATATATCCAAATAACTCATTCGTCTTTCAGCAGGATAACTGCCCGGTCCATACCGCAAATGCTGTAAGGGAATGGTTTCATCATAATAATATTGAAGTCTTGCCATGGCCCGCTTACAGTCCCGATATTAATCCCATAGAGAATGTTTGGGGTCTAATTGTAAAACAAATATATAAAAGAAATTTTAGACCAAACAATTCTAATGAATTATGGGAAGTTATCCACGAGTGCTGGGAAGAGCTGGATGCAAATGTTATAGGGAATTTAATTAACTCAATTCCAGGCAGATTGGTTCAAATAGTCGAAAAAAATGGTCACATGACCAAATATTGAATTTTTATAATTTAATTATAAATTATATATTACATTATAATTAAACATTATTTATACATAGTTTTCTGTTTTTATTATTGTTATTGGTTACGTTGTGTTTAAAAATTTGCGTTGTAGAAATATTCTAATACATTAAAATCATTTATCACATTTTACATGTTTTTGTTTTGTCTATCGCCGTCGATAAGAAAAGCCTGATTTACGCAAATATGGCAAAATCTAGTCATAAGACTTGTTACCCATTTTCAGTGAATACAACTGTACATAAGTTCATAAAGAACAGCTGACAAAATATGTGAAAGTTCTTGGGAAGAAACAGAATACCAAGTATTTGAGAAACACATTATAGGCAAGGTTCGAAATGCTATGGTAATACTGTACATCGAAAATTATAACTTCATTATAGGCCGCCAAGGAGGGGTGCTGATTCAATTATTATTCAGCCGTACTTGAATAATATAAGAGTTTTCCAACTAACTTTTCGAGTTGATAAAATATAAAGAACTAAAACTGGTATCATCTCCATCATCAGCCATATGTTTATACCGATTCCTATGATTAGACAAATACGAGTGATTAAATCAATAAATAATTTCTATAATTCAATAATAATTATAATAATTCCTATATATTTTATAATCTTGATGCCGGGGTGGCATATATTCATCTAGAGGTGGAGCAAGAAGAAACTGCAGTTTAGAACGCACGGATGAACTTGATCTCGTTTTTGACACCAGACGGTTTTATCAAATTCTGTTTCAGAATTGGAAGCCGTTTAGCAAAAAGCTCACATAAAATCTTCCAGTTTTTCCAACAGCAGTTCATGGTCAACAATATCAAAAGCTTTTGATAAATCATTTTATATTCTAGCGGACAGACTTTTATTAAGATGGGTGGTTATACTTGACAATATTTTCGAAGAAAAAATAATAATCTGGGCACTAAAGGGCTTCAAGTTTGAACATTCGACAATAGCAGAGTCCAACGTAAAATTGAAAACTAAATTGAATTGATTATTATTTATCATTCACGTGGCCTTATGAAATGGACCAATTCCGTTATCTACATTAATGTCGAAAAGTAATTTTTCCTACGACCATTAAGAAAAATTAACATTTCAATTGCGTCTTCGATTAAGAAACCTACCACGTTGTAACACCGATTTTCATTTCCCACGGGCTAGCTGTATCGAAATATTTCATTTCTTATGACTTTCATGAACTACTAGACTGTCATTATAGGTAGGTATTAACGAATTTTATGAACATAAATAATATCGAATCAAGTTTGTCTACGTCTGTCTAATAATCTGACATTTCACATCAGTAGATAATTACAAAATTCGATTGAAAAAATTAGGTTATTAAAAATGATTAGCGATAGTGAGGATGATTTAACAATCAAATTAATAAATTTATATCAGAAGCTCCTGATAATGCCTATTTTCTGACAAAGGTATAATTTTCTTTTCATAAAACCAGAATAATTAATAAAAAGATTGATTACAATCGGATTCTATATTTTTGAATAGTTGACAGATACTTTCTATATAGCAGTTAATTTGAACAAATTATTATGTGCTCTAGTAACGACGAGTGGTGATTCAGATGACACATGGACTTTGGATGGTGAGAGCGAGGGTTCAAATCCACGCAGCAACATTGTTTTTTCATTTTATGAAATTGATTATTGTTTGATTTTTTCTGCATAATAGTATATTGTTTTATTAGGAGTAAAAGTATAACTTTTTGTGGCGAGTCTGAATGTTTGATGGCCGAACGTTAGTGAGGCCGACAATTTCAGACGAGCCACAAAAAGTGCTTTTGCTCCGAATGAAACATGCTATTTTTTCCGCAAACGGCATCCAGACTATAGAACTAATTAATATTTAAATAAAAATTCAAAACGATTGCAACGAAGTTGATAAATTCAGAGAATAATAATTATAAAACTGCGCACTACATTTCCGTGGTTACTGGTTTTGTGATTGCCAAGTCAAAAACAAATTTGACAGTTCAATAATATTTTATAATGTCAGAAATATTGTAAGTGATTTAAAGCAACAATTGGACTGTGCATTTTTGGTAAGTACTTGAGCATCAAAATTTCGTTTGTTGTAGTAAAGTGTACTGAAATTTTCTTTTAGATTATATTATGTCGGATTCAGAACCCAACTGTACACCGCCCGACGTTGTTGACATTGCTAAGGCAGCTACGAATGATTTAATTCCAACTAAGTCAAGTAGAGTTTATAATCATGCTTACGAAAGATTTCTCACATGGTGCAATGATAAAAACATTTCAAACTATTCGGAAAATGTGATACTAGCTTATTTTTTTGAAATGACAACTAAATTAAAAATGAAGAGTTCAACAATGTGGTCTCAGTATTCCATGATAAAATCATTACTGAATATTAAACATGGAGTAGATATAAGCAAATATATGAAACTACGTGCTTATCTGAAGAAGCAGAATGAAGGGTATACTCCCAAAAAGTCAAAGGTATTCACAAAAGACCAGTTTGAAGATTTTTTAAATAATGCACCTAATGAGCAATATCTAGGAATTAAGGTTAGTTATAATATTCTAACCTGCATAAATACAATCAAGTTTTTAAATACATACTACTTTTAGGTTGTTCTAATAATGGGCGTATCTGGAGCATGTAGATGCGATGAAATGGTGAACATGACAATAGACGATATAAAAGATTTAGGATCTGTTATTCATATAAAGATTCCTGATAGTAAATCTAAAAAGTCACGATCGTTCACAATTATTGGAGAAAAATATATAAATCTTTACAGAAAATATACTTCTTTACGTCCAAAAGCTATGGAAAGCCGACGCTTTTTTTGAAATTTCAAAAGGGAAAATGTTATCGCATGGTCATGGGAATTCATACAATTAGTAACGTACCCAAAACAGTAGCAACTTATTTAAAACTACCGAATTCAAAAGATTACACTGGCCATGCGTTAAGAAGATCTTCAGCTACTTTGCTTGTGGATGGAGGAGCTGATATTACTTGTTTGAAACGGCATGGAGGTTGGAGGTCGAGCACTGTCGCTGAAGGATACATTGAAGACTCTTTGTCTAATAAAAAACAAACCGCAGAAAAAATCTTGATGTCGAATTCTTCTTCACTGTACCTGAATGCAGCTTCTCATGAGCGAAATCATGTCGACGTTGATGTAACAGAAGCAACAACAAGTAAGGAGTCACGGGAAATTTTGTCGATGAACTCTTTCAACTCTGCACAAAATTCGCTTGAATTGGAAGTGAATAAATCAGGTAGTGCATTAAATATGTGCGGTGCAACCTTAAATAACTGTAATTTTACTATTAATAATTATTATCGTTAATAAAGTTTAAAAGTTCAACTAATAATTATTTTCCCTGTTAAAAATTCTACTTTTTTGTACGGCCGTCAGCGTACAAAAAAGTACTTTTTTGTCCGCTCACGGCCGTACAAAAAAGTGGCGTCTGTGAAATCATACTTCAACATCATGAATTGACGTAAATAATGTCTACTTTTTTTGACGTTTGCGGAAAAAGATTTTTTATTTCCAAGTGGTCAAAATTTGAAAATTTTGAATGTTATTTGTTTCACGACGTAGGTAGGTACGTGTACAAAAAGAAAAAATAGATGTTTGATTCAACGGGTGAAGAGAGAAAAAAATATCTAAACCATGTAAAAATGACGGCAGGAGAGTTTATGTAGTACTCGCTACGCTCGTACTACAAAATTTCATATACCTACTCGTGGGAAATGTATGTCATTTCATGCTCATTGTACAATATACTATTCTTCACATTTTCAGAATTAAAAAATTTTGAAACGTTGTATAGCACAAGATTTGCCAATATAATATTTTCATTCTTCTAAAATTTCATTTTCAATCTGTTTCGGAATATTATTGGTTTCTTTCGAAATATTTCGGATTATCTCAATCCGTATCGTATCGTCTTCGTCAATCGAAAACTGTTTACGTGACTCATTTAAAAACGTATCTGTCGATAGCAGTTGCCATTCATGTTGAGCTTGAGTCCATACTGGTAAAAAAACACGTTTTCTGCCTCATGCTCAGAAACAGTTTTGCCCTTGAGTCGTGGTCCACTCAAAAATGGAAAGTGTGTAACTTTTTGAACACACCGTACGTCCGATTCCTAAAAAATACTGACTCGGCACCGTACATTTTCATATTCGGCTTTCCCATATTAACAACCACGTCCGTTCGACCTTCCAGTGATAACGTGATTACAGAAGATTATTCTTCGACCTTCTCTGACGGAAGCGGGCATTAGAGCTTAATAAGGTCCGTCCCGTCGCTACTTTGTCTGGCATGGCTCACCGCGATTTGCTGCCGCCGTTCGTTCGTTCATGGCCCACTTTAGATATATCGTGAGTAGTGAACTTGAAAATGGCGACGTACAGTCTATCGTAGTCAATTACTACGGTTTTTGCTTTTTACGAGCCGCAGACTGTTTTCCAGGAAGAGGGAAAAACGCCCAAATAGGTGGTTTGGAATCCTTTGAATTTCGTGGAATAACGGATGTTTGAATTTCGTGTTTCAATGTTTGTGTAGCTAGTATGATTCCTGCTATCTTTTGTTATGTTTCTGGTTATTTAAATAGATATGTACTTGCTACTCAAGTGATAAAGATGACTAGACATCAGAGGCGCAAACTAGAAAAACTACAGATCTATCAATCAATCCCATTTATTGATAATAATAATAGTAATAATAATAAATCGAATTTATTCATCATCAGTAATATGCAACATAAAATATAATACATTCTGAAACATGATAGATATTAAAGAGATGAAGCGGCGGAGTGTCAGCAAGTGCTGTTTTTCAACTCAACCATAATACGGAAAAAATTAAGATATACCTTCTTGAAATACAGGATAAAGAAAATAACTAATATCCACTGAGACATCATTTATTACGACCGATTTCGGCTTAGACACCATTCTTAAGTAAATAGTAAGTAATAATTAAGAACTTATAGTAAGTGAACTCTAGATTACATTAACTCCGTGAATATGTACAGGGTGAGTCAGAATAAGACCGACATACAGATTCCTCACCTCATTTTGAGGTAAAAAGTTTTTATCAATGTATGTCCTAAAATGCATTCTTTCTGAGATAGAGGGTGTCGTAAGTACGAAAAAAATTGAAGATATTTTTCTATCAATGTGATAATTTGAAGTAATAATTTATAAACCAGTGGCTTAGTTACGGTGGTATGTGGCCATACTTTCACTCATATTTACTTTAGACAAGTGAATGGACAAATGAGTGTTTGACATCAATTAGACTAATCGATACTCATCCTATAAGTAATAACTTTGCCTATGCCTTAAAGTGAAGGTTTCTGAGATATTTGCGAAAACAGAAGACATTTATTTATTTATTTATTTATTTATTTATTTATTTATTTATTTATTTATTTATTTATTTATTTATTTATTTATTTATTTATTTATTTATTTATTTATTTATTTATTTATTTATTCACTTACTTACTTACTTACTTACTTACTCACTCACTCACTTACTTACTTACTTACTTACTTACTTACTTACTTATTTATTTATTCATTTATTTACATGATGTTACAGAGTAACAGTTACCATAGGATAAGTGCTTTAAAAGTAAAATATAGAGAAAATTCATTCTTCAATCTTTAGCAGAGGGAGTATAAAAATCGAACAGGAAATGCCGCAGTTTCTTTTTAAAGCTTATTATATTCAAATGAAATATGTCTAAATTCAAATGACAAGTCGTGTTGTAAATGTTCATGCATCGGATCATTGGTGACTTAGTCAATCGCCAGCGACTCGCCAGAGTTTCGCCGTTCGCTACACAAGGATTATAACGCACAGTCGAGTGGCAACTACGCGATAAGTCACATTTTGGCGAAACGCTGGCAATGTACCACTTTTTTGGAGCTCGACTGTGCATTATAGTTCTTGTGTAGCGAGCGGCGAAACTCTGGCGAGTCGCTGGAATTGACTATACATACGGCTGTTGTTTCATACGAAGGTGGATAGAAAGTAAGGCGATTACTAGTAGGTCTTGGGTTGCAGTTCAAATGAAGGTGTTCAGTGCAATCAGGTGAGTCGATATAATTATTCATCATTTTGTAAGTAAACAGTATATCATTGAACTCTCCTAATGAACATTGATTCGATTTTATAGAAATATAAATTTGATTCATATGTATAATGATGTCGATATTGAAAAAATCTGTAGTTGAGAGCTTTCACCAGTTTCTTTTCTACCTGTTCAATTTTTGCGACGTATTTCTCATAAAAAGGATTCCATACTGGTACAGTATTCCAATATCGTCCTCACTATTGTTTTCGAGGGGGAAGTAACTCTTTCATTAGGTGTACATCATAACATTTTCATTACTTCATTAATCATTTCATATTCAACTTAAAATCGAAATCTATGTTTCTGGGGATCCGTGATATGATTTTTTTCGGTTCCAAGTTGGCAAATTTATGCCGTCTGACAATCGGTAAGTAATCGCCTCGGTGATCGCTGAGCAGACGCGGATTTTAATCAGTGATTTTCCGATGAATAGTATAACATCATTAATGGAAATTATTTTTCATTAGAGTTAATTACTGCATTATTTTCATTAGGTGTACAAAAAATGGCTAGTTACTTCCCCCTCGATTGTTTTGTATACAGTTATAACAGATTCATGATAACGAAATTCATTCGTATTTCTAAGAACGAACCTGAACATTCTTCAATGTCGCGACTATTCAAAACATAGTAGAGGTAAGTCAAAATGAGACTGGATATCGATGAGCCTCCTAACTGATGCCAAGCACTCATTTGTCCATGCACTTGTCTAAAAAAAATATGAAGGAGAATATGGTCACATCCCATCGTAACTACGCCACTGGTTAATGAAAATTGAAAATTGTAACTTCAAATTATCACGTTGATGTTCCTTGATTAGTGTACCAAATTTCAATTTCTTTCCTCCGGGAGATTTGGAGAAAAAAAGATAAATCTTAATTTTTTTCGTACTTTCGACAGCTTATATCTCAAAGGAGATGCATTTTAGAACATATCTTGACAACAAATTTTCACCTCGAAATGAGGTGAAGAATCTCTATACGGAGTTTGTCGGTTTTATTCTGACTCACCCTGTATATACATGAAAGTAAAAAAATAGGTCGGGATACGAAAGAAGTGCCTAACGCGAGTAGATACGAAACAATAAGAAATACCTAAAGTCAGTGTTTCCAACATTGGTACCAAAACGCACAAATCCAAAAGAGGAAAGTTACATAACTCCAATTGGTCATTTCGGGTTTCAAAACTGAAGTTTTTGAAATAATGCAAAGTGAGCATGTGATGTGATAGAAAATCAGCTATGTATAAAAATTTACAGAAAACGAAACTTACAATAAACAAAAATATCATGAAAAATGTGTATACGTGCAAGAGGAAGAGATGTAAACTTGTTGGAAGCGTTGGAAATAAGTAAATGAATTGAATATAAACCCCAATAAAAAAGAAATAATATTTTTCTCTATAATACCATGTTCCAAACTGTTGAGTTACAAACTGTTGAGTTACAAAAAATACAGGTTCTTATTTAAAAATGGAGCTGATTTAAGGAAAACAACCGTTATATTGGAAATACAATGGCATCATTTAATTTGTACACAAAACTATAAAAAATAACTTGACTCTACACCAAGCATAATGCATCTTTTTATTATTTTCAGTACTGCTGAGGATAATTTGGATTATGGATCGCCAATAGCGCCATTCTGGAAATATGAAAAGGGTTTCTATCATAGTAATGTCAGCACAAGATGAAAGGACTGGTCTCTCTCCACATGGGTAGAATGAAATCATGGATAATATTCATGGCTGAACAGTCATCATGATCTGCTAGCTGGAACGAAAATAACCGCAACGATCTTGCTGACAGAAGTAATGGACTTCTCAACGAGGGAATATGTTGCATTTGGCAACCGCCGCAAAAAAGAAAAACAACAAGCATTATTTATTCTCATTCGCCATTCTAAGAAGGTGAAAACATCTTAATAACTCCGTCTTCTGTAATTGACCGAAAAAGTGAATGAACCCGTTATTAGAATTGAAATTCTCTGAAAAACATTCGCTCATTTTACCCAACAATAACCCAGCCGTCTGCAAACATAATTAAAAATGTTTTGTTCTCTATTTAAATCAAATATGCCAGACGTGTACGAATAATTGCGAATATTTTTCAAGTTAACTCGTTCAGACAATGACTTAAGATTGTGTTTGTTGTAATCACTATTTCGAAATAGAAATGATGTCCCGGGATCAGAGAGAGTCCCTTGCAGATAAGATAAATAATGTTATTTAATTAGTTGCATATAAGGTTTTCTTATATGTTTTTCAGACGAAAGTACTTTCATGTTGACTGGTGAAGTAAATAGACTGGAGCGATGTGAATCCCCATTTGGTGATGGAAACATATTCACTCCACAAAAATTTAATGTTTCGGCCGGCATTCTTGGTGATAATATTATTGTTTGACCATTCTTCATTGAAGGTAATCTCAATGGAGACACATACTCAAATATATTACAAGAATATGTAGAACCTATGATTGCACAAACTTTAGAAAATCATGACAATTTACAGATCAACAAGCTTAAGGATGCCTCTGAGATGCGCAAACGATAGAAACGTGAGTAGATGTGCGACAAAGATCGACTACTGTTTAATAAGGCAGAGCGATTGAGCTCCTGCCCCACTCCAGGGTTTTGTCTACTGCGCAACCAATTCTCGGAGGCATCCTTACGCTTGTCGATCAGTACTAGAAAACGAAATAACGTTCCAGCAGGATGGTGCACCCCCACATTTCGATGTTCGGGTGAGACAGTTTTTGGACGAACGTTTTCCAATGCGTTGAATCGGTCCAGTGGAGTGGCCAGCTAGATCATCTGATCTCACACTATCTGTGGGCACAGCTGAAGTCCAAAGTACATTCTACTAAGCCTACACATCTAGAAGAGCTGCGACTGAGAATTGTTCGGGAATGACAAAGTCGACTGCATTATTGTATGGAACTACACTGATAAAAGGATTTTTTGCATCAACGCATAATTGCGTTGATTCAAAGAGATTGTATTCTTGAATAGGTCCAACCAAATATTAGTTTGATTCCTCTTGGCCACTTATAAAAAAAATATTTTGAAACAAGTGGACATTTGCTTCATAAGTTGGTTAAGGCATGAATATTTTAGCTTCAATAATGGGCTTTTTTTTGTTGAATCATGGGAGTAGGTTGAGACAAGAACATTGCAATTTCAATAATGAATACTATTCTTCTTGGAGGTTGAGTTCAAATCTGCACTTTGCACTTGGTTATGAAATATAGAATGGAAGCCATTTTTATTTTGGCAACATTGAATAGATTAAACAAAGCATAGATTCACAACTACGAACAATTTAGGTATAAATAATGGTTTAATATGAGAATAGTTTTAAGTTTAATAACTGTATTCTCAATAAAACCAGTTAGTAGTGACGCATATTGCAGTTTGATTGAATACATAAACAACGCCACTCGCTTTTAGACACAAACCAGTAGAAGATTAAAATAATTTCACTCATTTTCACAACTGGCCCGTAATGAGCATAATTCAATTTTCAATATTCCATTTTTATTGTATAGAAACAGTTTCCACTAGGCACAAAACTAACATTCATATCGGTACGCATAGCCTCATAACCTCCAACCCAAATGGTCAAACTGGATGAAATGGTTGAAATGGAAGTCGTATTTACAGGTCGCGGTGTCGCCAGCTGCTCTGATTGTTCATTGGTTGAATGTGTCACGTGGCACGGGTAGTGATATCTACCAAGGAATTGTATTCTTGTGTTAAGAGGATTATCTTTCACAAAGAGTTAATGTGAATGTTTTCTAGGATGAAGAGTATGTTTTCACTGCAAGCAAATTCATTTCAAGAGAATTAAGGTAAAGAAGAAAACATCTCAATCAGCTTGAAATGGGAGTATATTCATTGATTAGAAATGATTATTCTTTTCAGAAGATTATTTTATTCAAGAGTATGTATATTCTTGATTGAAGAAATCTTTTTTATCTGTGTAGGTGGAGGTCATTTTCAGCAAATTATTCGTTGATTTTGTTCCCATTGTTTGTTGTTGAGTTCCTCAATAAAATAAACGACAGCGAATTTTCTGTTTTTTTTTCTTGAATAAAACATTCAACATTTAATTTCTCATTAACAAATGAAGCAACTTCGAAAACAATTACAGAGGTAATAGAGGGACGAAAGATATTTCACTCGAAGACCCATGCAATTGAAAAAAATAGGGGGGTGGTAGCTGACATTTATGTCTAACTTTTTTTAATGACAAGAAAATGTATTATATTATTAATAATATAATAACGTGTATTTGATTCAAATGTGTATGAAGTCCATTCAAGATAGTATAGGGAGAAACCACAGGCTGTCTGTGGTAGGTATTTTATATGAAATGAAATTAAAAAAATAAAATGAAAATCAAGGTTAAACTAGTCGTTGCAATGTCTATTTCATACTTTCAACTTTTTTTGTATAAATTCCCCCTTTTCCAGGAAAATCCAGTTTTGAACTTTCCTTTTAAACATTCTGAATAAGTTTCATTAATTCAAACAGATAACATATTTTACTCCGAAATAGGTGAAAATTCTTTGAGTTCTGGTTTTATTTGTTCTTCGGATAACAAATGCATCTATTCTATAACTCTAGTACTGCATCTTCATTACGTCGAGTTTACTTTAGTCTTATGACATGGTTTTGGTAATATAGTATCTCATATCAAAAATTACTGTTTCCATAAACAGATCTTCAGACCAGGGTAATTCATGAACTCGCTTGATGATTAATTTCTACACTGTTTGTGGATTATGAAGGTGGTTTGCTGTGGTGCTGTCTTTAGTTATTTTTACTATAAAGTAAATGACATCCTACAAATGGGTGATATATAATTTTCATCTGAATAATTTCAAGTTTTTGAGAAAGATGTTTTCATTTTATACTGCATATTTCTTAATTGTTTTAATGACATAATTTATGTGAATATTCTATTTCAGGTGACAATACAGTTACTACGATACTTAAGAAGCTGGACAGAAGATATTTCGATAGTTTTGTCACCAATTTTTAATGATATGGAGAAGTTTTGTAAGTATTCAACACAGGATAAAGGCATGAGGTGCGCTTTGTTGAAGTTTACTGTGAGTGGTTTACTATTGGACGCCTTTTGCCTTTATTGAGAATTTTGAAGAATAGTAGTCCAAGTACTATTCCTTGCAGTACTCCATACGGTACTGTCGCTGAGTATTCACTAATACCGATGAATTGGTCCCTTTTACTGAGGTAGCTGGCTATCAGTTTCAAAGGAATTCCTCTGAAGCCTTTTTTTAAGTGAATCAAGTAACTAACTGATTGTGTATCGAAGCTCTCAGCATTTTGCTTGTATTTTTTTTCTCTTACATTGTTCATCAATTAATATTTTGAATTTTGTTAAAAAGCTTATTTCCATTTAAAAAAAGGGAATTAGAGCGTTTCTGTATATTCCTGTTGTTAACGAAAGGTATAGATGATATGAGTGTACGAGGCGGTGTATAATCGCACAAGAATTTTGTATGAGGAGTGATGTTGTCTCTCTTTTATTCTTAAGAGAACGTACAAAATTTCAGCTATTTCTGATGCATCGGTTTCTGCGAAGAATATAGAATATAGGTAGCATTCTTTGAGAGTATGTTTGATCAGTTTCCGCATCAAGTTGATTTGCAGCTTTCATCCAACCTCAGTGGAATATTCACAGAAGGTGTTTGCAATTTTCTTTCGTTTTTCGTCAAAACTCCATCTTCTGAAAATATTTCTCTGATGAGCTAGTAATGAATTTGTTATCATTTGTTATTCTTTGAATTTTTTTAAATTTTCTTATTAGTTCAACCAGTTTATTTCGGTATTTTTTTATGGTATTATATTAATCAATCATCGATGGATTGGCTTTCGTTAATTTGCGAAGATATTGGTTTTTATTAAAAAAGTACAAAGTCCTTTTGATATCCATTGCTTCTGAGTTTATTTTCTTTAAATTTTCATCAATACGTATTGTTTACGAATAAATTTATACTTTTTTCAGAATTTGTTGATTAATAAATTTCAATCTAGTTTTCATTTTGAATTTTATTTTCATTGAAATTTGTATCACTGTGGAAAAATGGCCCGTTACCATTTTTTAGCGATAACAGATACATATTGGAATTTTTTTCGATGAATATTGTTTTCCGGTCTGACAATTATTTCTGTTTTAACAGCCTTCTGAAGTGTTCACCGATTTTCAACAATGCAATGAGGTGAATTTTATGTTTTGATTAAATTATAATTTTCCCTGAAAAACATGAAAGTAGCATCTGACTTCCTACCCTCGTATAGTGAAAGAGAAATGTCACCTATAAATCAGAAATTAAAATTCAAGTATTGGCAGCATAATCAAATAAACAATCTACCAGATCCCATAAATGTCTGGTAATATAAAAATCAGTTCGAACATTCAAACGAGAATTTTTCCCAATTTACTTTCCTGAAACACCAATTGAATATTTCCTTGCCGTGATATACGACTGCACCATAAATCACAATGAAATTTAAACTTTGGTTCAAGGTAATTTTACGATTAATATGCATTTGGTTGGAGGACATGATATATTGTTATCGGCTATTGGTGCGCGATAACAACGACAAATAGTACCCACTATTCTTTCGTCTCTGTAATTTTTTTTAATTATCTCATACTCTAGAGAATTTAGATTGGAAAACCAAAGAATTGGGAAAATTTATATTAGAAGATAGCAGGTAACTAAAACTAATAAACATTTGAATATTTCTGATTTAGAGTTTTTCCTCCGATTTTAAATAATTTCTTTGCAATAGGAGGATCCGCTCTCTTCAGTAGGTATACCGGGTGTCCGCGGAAAGTATTGCTCGCCCCTATAACATTTTTGTTTTGAAGATAATGGAATGGAATTTGGAGGACATCAAACTGCATTATTTGACAAGTAACTCGGCTTCATGAAACTTCAGGTTTCACCAGAAGTGACATAAACTTTCGATTTTCAAATGAGACACCCGGTATATTTTTAATTTTTTGACTCCATATGACATACTGACTACGACCACATGTCACTTGTCACTTTTTGTAGTCGAATTTGTTTTTTATTTTGAGATTTATTTTCTAATCTAGAGGGCTCTGAATATATTCAAATCTCTAATTTCAGTCCTAAAACTTTGTGAATAATACAATTTCACTGTTTTTGATCGAAAAGTATGTGCTATACTCGGTGCCATACAAAATTTCATTTTTAAATATCTATTACTATTTTTATCAAATGGCAAACTGGTGGTCAGATTAGGAAAAAAGAGCATTTGAATAAAGTTAATATGAAACTGTGCACTATTGAGTTTCAAACATACTTACGACAAAAACTTTAAAGATAGCATTTGAAATTTCACAAAATGAAGTATCTTAAGATTAGAATAAGATTTAAATGCATCGAGCAACATGTTACCAACACAACTGATAAAGCAAATCTATAATCCAAAAGCTAATAACATATCTCCTTACATAAATATTACCATTTACCATTATAATGTTTTTTAAACAATTACACAATAATTACTTTTGCAGAAGCGAGGTAAAATAAGAAGTTGACCTTGATGATTTTGTTTTATTAGTTGTGTTTGTCACAGTTCACTATAATTTCAATGCTTTGTCTCAAGAATGTAGTTTTCTAAGTTTTTTAAAGGACGTTTGTTTAAAATCTATTAGTGTGCGGTATCAAATTGATCGTAATAAAATGGTCTTCTTTCCTAACCCAATGATCCACAATGTTCCTATTTGAAAAAAAAATTGTAATTTCAATTTATAAATTTTATTAGGGCTGCAATTAGTAATTTGAACATATCCATAGCACTATAGAATAAAAATATAATTCAGAATTTAAAAAAAAGTTGGATATAAAAAGTGAAAAATAATACATGTCATATGGAGACAAAAGAGGTAAAGATGTACTGGGTGTCACATTAAAAAATAGAGGAGTTTAAGTCACTTCTGAAATTGCCAGAATTCGAGTTACTTGTAAAAACATGCAGTTTTATGTCTTATGCAGATCCTCCATATTTCATTCCATTTTTCTCAAAAAGGTTAGCTGGGGAGTCACCTTCCGTGGGCACCCGGTATAGAATATTACACATAAAACTCTTATAAAAACAACTTAAAAACATCACAAAGCTACAGCAATACACATGAAACAATCCATACAAATGATATTGTGATAATCTGTCAATATTTAGTTTTATAACTCTAGTATAAAAACGTATTAGTATTAGTTTATTGTCTGAATTCTGCAAGATTATATAAACACTCATCTACTATCTTGTCTTTTAACGTTTTACCGAATGCTTGATTAGATTTTTCTAAATCTCAATGCTTTCTGACAGTTTATTGAAAATTTTGCAATCTTCATATTTCGAAGATTATAAAAGTTGCTTATGTTGCATTTTTCATAATTACTGTTTATCTTATCTCCGAACTCTTGTTATACATGAATCCCTATAGTCGATGTCGAAAATAATTCTTGGCATTTTTTTTGCTAATTGAAAACCCTAAAAATCCTACTCGATTGCTCCAAACAACTGTGTTGTTACTCATTACGGAGTAATAAGCTGTTATTAACTTTTATATACGTATTTTCTTTTTTATGCTCAAAATGAGACAGTTGCTCAAGCAAGTTTGTAGCTACTGAAGGTCTATAATTTCGGATACATGGTCGTTAACCAACGTGTAATACAAAAACTGCTTGAAAACCATGAAGGGGTAATTCCTTCTATGAAAGTTTGGTTTGCAGTTATGTTATCACAACTCTTCAATAAATGTATATTTTTAACAGGAGAAGATTTCGGAAATTTCAAACCGAAACTGTAAATAATGACACAAGAACAAAGAAATTACTCATCGCTGCAGAGCGGCTTGTTCAGATACAGTGGTGCATTTTCTTTAAAAAGCTGCAGGCAAACCCGGAAAAGCATGCAGCACCACATTATCTGAAATGCAAAAATCAACTTCATAAACTAATGGTCCTTCGTTCTTTAAAACTATTTTTTATAAAAAAGCATATGTAAGGTGTCTACAGATGCTTCAATTTATCTAAGACATCTGGAGCGGTTCTTATGAAGCTAGCAGAACCATTCTGGAATTTTAAAAATTTTCTTATTTCACAAATTTAGGCTAATTTTAGATTAATTTATTACCATTTTCCGATATTTTTTCTCTTCAATTGTGGGATATATCGCTGGTTCTGCTAGATTAACGTTAAGCTGGCAGAACCAAACAGCAAAACGAATGTTTATGAAAAATCACACCATAATTTCAGGCGTATTTTTTTGGAATGCGTTTTCTTTATCCTGGGTTCTGCTACCTTTACCATTAACCCAACCATAAAAAACAACTCAGACCAAATCCTGTTGGACAATAATTTGAGGCTATTCAGGCAATTATATATTTTTTGCTCTTCATTTGGAGGAGAAATCATAGGTTGTGTTAGCGGCCTCTACCATAAGGCTAAGCGAATCGTTTTGAAAAATCTGATCACACCATAATTTTAGGGCCACGTTTGAACCCACATTTGAAAAACCTATGATTACTGATTTCCAACTGAAGAGCAAAAATATGTATACCTAATTGAGTAATAGCCTAGATAGAGCCTAAAATTATTGTCCAACTGGATTTGTTCTGAGTTGTTTTTTTATGGTTGGGTTCTGCTAACTTAACGGTGAAGATAGCAGAGCCTTGGATTTAATAGAAAAAAAGAGTGGCGATTGGTTCAAACGTGAGCCTAAAATTATGGCGTAATCAGATTTTTCGTGACGATTTGGATAGCCTTTTGGTACAGCCGACTCACTGTTTACTTTTGAACGGTTTTGCGTGCAAACGTGGAACAAAATCCATTTTGAATGGTTTCACCAATGATACTTTTTGGAATAAAAGACACTGTGACTGCTTGATAGAAGGGGCGAGGGGCACATCAATTCAAAAATTTCACGTGGCATAGAGGGTCAATTGACACTTTGTTGAACAGATAATTAAATTAATATCATACTGTTCAAGAGTTCAAAAGAACCTCACTGTATGTTTTTTTTCTACACAATCGAGCAGCATAACACTATAATTAATAATAATAATAATTAATTCAGCCGACTGAGATGATCTTTGTATATTTTTCTCAACACTTCTATGAGAAGGAATGAATGAGAACAAACGAGTAAATTTCTAAAAATGATTTCTTCAATTCAGTTGGAAGGATAAGGTAATTTTCATTACAGTCCTGTTAAATTTGATCTTTTATGACAAAAAAGTCTGAATTAGTTTCAGTTGGATTTTCACCACCAAAGTCTGAAGTTATATCTAGACAGACATTTGTTTATGATGACTTTTCCTGTCTGTATTTTGTTTGCATATTAACCGTATTGGGAAAATTTCGATGTTATAATTTTGTTTTGAAAGTGTATAGTCGATGAGCTCATGCTCGCAAATAAATTAGAATCATATTCTACAGACAGCGGAAATATCCGATACTATTATAACATACTACTGCTCGAAATGAAGGACATTGCTTGATAGAGAGCGGGGGGAGGGGGGCACATTTAAAAGTTTCAAATGGCATGGGGGTTCAAGTGATATATCGTTGACAAGAGATTTTAATTCTCTTTTCAACCACCTAATTGTGTTCAGATTTCGTTAAATTTTATTTTACTATATGCATTCGATACATTTGATCGGCATAATATTTTGAATATTATTACCGATACTACTTTTTGATAGAAAATACATTGCAATTTCTCGATAGATGGAACTGGGGTCACATCAACTGGAAAATTTCGAAAGGCAAAGAGATCTAAATTGGAAAAATACGTATTTATAAAGGACCCCGCACTTTTTATAGGTAAAATGGTTATCGGTGAAATTGTCTGAATTTTCAGTATATTGTAGTATTTGATGTACTGATTGAACATGCAGAATCGCAAAGTTCGTTGATGGATATATATTGAAATTCAATTTAAAAATCAGTAATTTTTATTTAATTATTTTCTCAGGATTTGAAAGTGCCAACTGCATTTTTTTTTCGTCTTTATCATCAGCGTACCTTCATATTACTGAATATCATTCAGATGGTGTAGATTATATCATTATGTACAGAGTGAATAATAAAAACATTTTAGTAATGTCTGAAAATCCGAAGTAATAATGTAATATTGATAAAATTATTTTGGCATGCAATATACTATTCTTAGTCCATCATTAATGACAATTCATACATTTTCTACAGGGTGATTTGAAAAATTGGTGAAATATATGGCAGGTTCTTTCGTACATATCCTGTATATTCAAGTGAATTATCATCCTGCGAAGATAGCTGATACCGTGTAAAAATGATTTCGTTGGGATATATAGGGTGATCATGAAAATTTTCGATGATAACAATGACCAAATATCAACGTTTCAGATATCACCCTATAATTCACGATTAACTCGGTGAAATTCATTTATTATTATTTAATATATTCATCATTCTCTCCTCAACACTGTCCCAAATATTCAGTTTTAATTGAGTAACTTATTACCATTTGCATGACGAGTTGAAGGAACTTGTTCACGCGTACATTTTACTAGTGTCCAAGATTATTCACAAATAGTGAAACGTGAGAAACAAACTATCTGGGAAAAGTGAAAATGATTGATAGAACGCTTTTATTTCTAACAGGAGAATTTGAATCTGGGCAGCGACGGTTTTTTCCAATGCGTGTTCCACTCGGATAGAAGTTTTCATGATTTTTAAATTTGCTGAAATCACCCTTTAATTCACGATTAACTTGGTGAAATTCCTTTATTATTATTCAATATATTCATCATTCTCTCCTCAACACTGTCCCAAAAATTCAGTTTCCTACTATGACTAGTTTCATAGTTATTAATTGAGAAACTAATTACCATTTGCATGACGAGTTGAAGGAACTTGTTCAAGCGTATATTCTACTAGTGGCCAAGATTTTGCACAAATAGTGAAACGTGAGAAACAAACTATCTGGGAAAAGTGAAAATGATTGATAGAACGCTTTTATTTCTAACAGGAGAATTTGAATCTGGGCAGCGACGGTTTTTTTCCAATGCGTGTTCCACTCGGATAGAATAAGTTTCCATGATTTTTATATTTGCTGGCTATCAATAGAAACATAAAGACATCTATTATATTTCATCAATATAGGTGGTTCAATACGTTGAAGTAATAATTATTAGGTATCACTGATGGAACTAATTGATTTTTCTTTTTCATTCACTCTCCGTCTACGACAGAATCAAAATGTACCCGATATGCGATAGGGTTTTCTTGCTGTATGAGGACCGTAGCGCTGCTACGGGGGAGGTGGATTCGGTTAAGGCTGTTCCTTGTCACCTTCAGTGATAAGTGGTTTCCCGTACCGGGCCCTCATACACGATTGTGCGAGTCAAACTATCCAAGCATTAGGAATTTTAGCTGGCTAATGCCTGAGTTGTAAGTTGTAACTGATGTGTCGTATATTCAGTCAGTTCCTAAATGGTAGATGGAATTGGATGGACCGTCATTGGTCATCACCCTGCATATAATGTTACATTTATTTTGATCTCCACTTCCTCACGTTTCACTATTTGTGAAAAATCTTGGCCGTTAGTAGAATGTACGCGTGAACAAGTTCCTTTAGCTCGACATGCAAATGGTAGTAAGTTTCTCAATTAATAACCATGAAACCAGTTATGGTAGGAAACTGAATTTTTGGGACAGTGTTGAGGAGAGAATGATGAATATACTAAATAATAATAAAGAAATTTCACCGAGTTATTCGTGAATTACAGGGTGATTTCTGAAACGTTAATTTTTTTGTCATTTTTATCATCGAAAATTTTCATGATCACCCTATATATCCCAACGAAATCATTTTTATACGGTATCAGTTATTTTGGGAGGATGGTAATTCACTTGAATATACAGGATATGTACAAAAGAACGGGTCATATATTTCATCAATTTTTCTAATCACCCTGTAGGAAATGGAAGAACTACGATCAATGATGGAATAAGAATAGTATATTGCATGCCAAAATAATTTTATCAATATTTCATTATTACATCGAAATTTCATACATAATGATATAATCTGCATCATCTCAATGATATTTAGTAATATGAAGGTACTTGGATGATGAGAACGAAAAAATATGCAGTTGGCACTTTCAAATCCCAAGAAAATAATTAAATAAAAATTACAGATTTTTTATCCAACAACGAACTTTGCGATTCTGCACGTTCAATTAGTACATCGAATACTACAATATTCTAAAAATTCAGACAATTTCACCGAGAACCATTTTACCTATAAAAAGTGCGGTGACCTTTATATGGTGTAATTTCACCCCCTTATATAATTGGGTAATTGATTAGCCTGAATAAAGCCTAAAATTATTGTCCAACTGAATTTATCCTGAGTAATTTTTTTATGGTTGGGTTCTGCTAGTTTAACGGTAAAGCTAGCAGAACCCAAGATATTTTTTAACGCATTCCAAAAAAATCGGCGATGGGTTCAAACGGGATCCTAAAATTATGGTGTGGTTCAAATTTTCATAAACATTCGTTTAGCGGGTTGGTTTTGCCAATGTTAAGATAGCAGAGCCCAGCTATATCTCCCACAGTTGAAGAGAAAAAATTAGCCTAAAATTATGGCCTAAAAAATTTTAAAAATTCCAAAGTGTTTCTGCTAGCTTTACGGGAGTTCTTACTTCTTGTCACACAACTATCATCAAATATCAACCAACTGTGTCTTTGATCAAGTTGTAGTAATGGCCAGAAACAACCTCAGAACCAGAGTGGGAAAAGTTTGATTTTTTTGACATATTCGACATTCTTGATAGATGTAATGAAAAAAGATTATCCCGACATTTCGATGTTAATGTCTAATATTCCTGGAGTATTACCATTTTCTGAAATGAAATTATTTATAGTACTTAAATGGTGCCTGAATCCGTGCTCCCTTCTACTTTAGTTTCTTTGTCATCTGTTGAGTGTCTATTATTTGGATTACGTGCTTCGGAATTGATATTATGAAGGGCTGAAGAGGACTCAGGAGAACATTTATTATGCTTTTGTTTGTATAATATGCCAAACAACAGTTGAGAAAGATTTATGTACAAACGTTCTCCTTCACTGGAATATATACAGTATTTATATTACCTTGGCAGTTTAATGACGCAGATTGTTGATATGTTCATTGAGTCTCGAAATGAATAGACTCCAGCAATGCCGACTGTGAAAAGGAACTTGCGCTTATCTCGTGAAAGATGGCATTCTATATTGGATATTTCATATAATATATTGCAATGATATAAACAATAGTTGTATTTTATTTTAATTTTCAATTATATTGAATGATAATTGTTGTTTTGATTAGAAATGTAAAATTCTGTTTGTTGTAAATAATAATTTTTGAAATTTCAGTTACCCACCTGTATTTCTCATTCTCTTTTTACCTTCGCCTGGTCGCCAATGAATATGAACTACTCCTCCTCTGAAGGGTGGTTCCAGTTAAGTCCTGTGCAGTTTCTTGATGTCAAAAATATGTTGTCGAAGAAAAAAGGAATAAAATAAAGTTGTATTCCAATTTAAGTACCAATTTTATTTTAATCTATTACCTTTTTCAAATGTTAAACTTTGCAAAATTCAAATTATCAAATTGTTGTTATAAAAATTGTTATTTCCGTCAACCGATTGCAACCCTACGCGCAACCCTCGGAAGTCTTCGAGACCAATCATAATAAACTTCTTAAAATTAGGTTTGCCCTACTCTAGGAGAAACAAAAATAAAATAAAAATAAAAATACAGTTCAATATAGATCCGAACAGTTCTGAGGCATAAAATGAAAAGGTTCTGTAGAACGAAACACTAGTTTGTAGTCTTTCAGGGAAATTTATTCATAAACGTTTTTGTGAGGTTATGTTGTGATGAGTTTTTAATAAAAATTGTTCAATATGAAAAGTCTGAGGATTATGATGTTTAGCGAAGCACTAATATTATTTATGGAGGTTTCAAAATGTTCTCAGTGAGTTTATTTACAATTTTTGAATACCTTAGTGTTGTGGTTGCCGCCGATGTCTCGTCAGATGGATTTCTGCAATGTCGTCGTTGCTTCAAGCTGTCTGGTACGTACTTTCCTCTTGACGTAATCTCTGCATTCCCTTTCTGTCTGTCTGCTTTCTGCTTGTGGTGATAATTTAGAGATTTTGTAGATCTAAAATTGGTGCGTCATGTCTTGTTCAAATTTTTCTCCTTCCTCCTTCCTCCCGGTGGACACGTTATTCCCGCGTTATCAATAACTACCAATTTCCTTGTCACTATCGATTTTATTGCTTTTCACCGATCACTTTCTGTACTTTTAATATTTCTTAAATTCTAACATTTATGATTGACTTACAAACTATTACCATCTCCTAAGAAGTTTAATTTTAGTTTTTATATGATTGATATTTCTTGCAACTTTACTCTTTGATTCTATTTATTCCATCAGTATAATTGTGCATGTCTCAAACTGTCATTATTAGTGTTTTTTTTGTCTAGTTTGTGAGTTGTTACACAGTGTAGAACACACTGTATAATGTAGTGTAGTTTTGTAGTAAAGTCTTTATGTGGTATTTCATTTCAGGTTTTTTTTGCTGTCTGTCAGTCATTGTAATGTTTTAATATGTGCTATTCTTTGTTTTTAGCGAGGGGGAAACATCTCGCTAAAATGTGAACTTAAAATATTTGAAAGACTAAAAGACAAACCGATGACTGAAAGACTCCAGCCGATGACTGAAAGACTCAAACCGATGAATGAAAGACTCAAACCGATGACTGAAGCGAAGATTTAATGATGAAAATTGACTTAAATGACTCAAAATTTCTAGTTGTACGAGATTTAAACGAGATGTCCCCCCCTCGGTTTTAAGGATCTTTATGTGTGGAAATCTGGTTGTTCTGTTCGTTCCGATGATGTTTGAAACCACCTGCAGCTGATAAGTTCTCTCATGGTGAAATTGATGATGTTCAGATGGCTATCGGTCTGAGGTAGCTAAGTAAGCTCTACAGATATTGGTAAAGTACAACTACTATTTTTTTTTTCATCCTGTTTCTTAAAAAATTTGCAAATATTTTGCATTCCCATCATGACAATCCTTTATACTTATCATAACAATATGTTATCTTTATCAAAAGTTACTGTTTTCCCATTGGCATTCCTGATGCTTAAGTTGGAAGTGTCAAGGTGTCCATATTTTATGAGCTAACCTTACGTTATCATATTAAACATTGTTGCGAATAAAAATTAAGACAAACTTATTTGAAACAACGAAGGTCAGATTTGAGTTTTTGTTGTCTAACAAGCTGGGTTATTTCAATTCCGTCGATTAGCTACAATCGCCAATAGAAAATCCTGTATAAGAATCTGACAAATAACAACTATTATCCTTGATGACCGTTTAGTTACATTTATTAGATAGGCATTGTTGAAATAGAATCTTTTCAAGTGCGATCTTATTCAATTTCTATCACTCTTTCTAGCAGATGGCGATAATTGAGTTCATTCAAAATGGTGGCTGAATACCAGTTTAAGGGTTAGTATTCATTAATGACCAATCAATGAACTAACAGTTATTGACAATTTTTACGAAATACCCTACGCCACTGCATGGTAATAAAAATGGACGGCGAAACCGTTGCGATGCGACTATACAATTCCTAGAATTCAGTCAATGTATACAATGACAGCGGCCGGCAAACCCCGATTAAGTAACAGATTCATTCCGAAATGTATAGGTGAACAGGAGACGATATAAGAGTTCTCGATAAATAGAAGACAGGATATATACGTGGAAGATCATGTTGATGAGATACCTGTATCTTTGTCAAGATAAACTTCGCCATTTATAACCAAATGTAATAAGTAATAAATGATGTTTTATTTAATTTTGGGAATAATAAAGACGTTTATTATTATTATGAAGGCGGAAGGGAAGGGCAAATAGAAGTTGATGTTGAGCTACAAATTATAATACAGTGAAGTATGCAAAATATGTTAGTGGTGTATTCAAGTTAATGTTTTTGAATTACCGGAACTTATTTTTGAATATACAGTTTCAAAAAGTACCCAACAAATGGAAAAAAACTTTATTTGAGATTTTTCAAAAAATAATGGTCATCAACATGGGCTCGTCTTGAAACCTACTTAGCTCCTATCAGATATACTGAGCAATTTTCAGTTTTCGAACAATGGCATTTGTCAAAATTAGCAAAATCTCAAATTAAATTAAACAGCAAAATGGATGAAATGAACAGTCATAAACAAATTAAAATTGGGCAGCACAGTCTCTTTTCGCATTTTCAAGGTGTTCTTGTTCTCTGAAAGATATGTGTTAATAAACCTCAGATTTCAAATTTTTACATAAAAATATATCGCCTGGGGTTAGATCGGCAGATCTAGGAGGCCATGAATTCACTGAATATCGTCCGATCCATTTACGAGGAAACAGATGATAAAGAAAATCATGCACTTCAATTGTAGAATATGCTGGAGCACCGTCCTGTTGAAAATAAATACATTCTTATGCGCAAGTTTAATGGTATATTGTTTAATAAATAGAGCAGATGAGTTTGAAGAAGACGCAGGTACCTTTCAGAATTTAGATTTTTCCGCAAAAATACTGGACCAATGAATTGGTTGTTGAATATACCACAGCAGACATTAGTTTTGAATAATAATAATAATATTCATTTTCCATTCGATATTTTACAAAAAATTATAGGAATAGTCATTTATATAATAATAATACTTATAAATTTAGGAGAAGAACTCTGCTATACTATAAAAACACTTCTCAAATAAAAAATTTCTTAACCTACATTTGAACACAGAAATAATACTACTTTTCTTGATTGTATCAGTATTATATGAGTATGAGTAGGTTTGAAATCCCGAAACTTATATGCCATCAGAATTCTTCTGGCCGATGATGGGGATATCATGATCAAAAAATCGATTATTCTAGAATTCCACGAAAAATTCAAATTATTCTCATCTTCACATTGTTAAAAAGAGCTCTCAGAAAGATATACCTGAAAATTTTCTGAAAAATATAACTTTTAAGATTTTGCTAATTTTGAAAAATGCATTTTTTGAAAAAAAATCATTTTGTATATCTGATAGGGGCAAAGTAGGTTTCAAGACGAGAAAAGTTGAAAACAACATTTTTTTTGAAAAATCGCAATTAAATATTTTTTCCATTTGTTATGTACTTTTTGAATGTCACTGTATAGCTGTAAATAAACCATTCATAGGTGTTTAGTATTTCTGTCGCCAAGTGACATTGGATTCTATTTTCAAATCTATAAAGATCATTAACTTTTTCTCATTTTTTCTGAGGGTGCGATTGTTTTTGAAGAAATGTCAATTGTTTTTCAGAAAAACCCTAAAAGTAGTTATAATTGTTTATTATTGAGTTATAGGAATCACATACGCATCATTCTAAATTTTCGATGGAAAGGGCAAAACTGCCAACTGAATTCACCAAATTCAAAGAAATAATCGCTTTCAATTGGTGCGTTTTATTGTAGGCAGAAAAGCTCTACTCGTAGAAGTAGAATTTGACACATCTGTTTTTTTGACACCAAATATATCTACTTTCTCTACGATCAAATTTGAGGGTAGCAAAAGTAGATAAATGGTTGAAAAATGAATATTCCTAAATCGTAGCAGAAATTGACACTATTGACATTGAAAGTAGTTTGAAACATATTAAGTATGTATGGACTTTAATTTCAGTACATTTCGGTTTGGTTGTATTTTGAAGCTCAAAAAACTTACATTAAAACGATTTTGGTAGTGAACAGCCTCTAGTTAAAATAAATATGAGTGTTATGGACGCGAGTAAAGTAATAGATGGAAATGTTCAAATACGTATAGGTTGTACAGCGACTTTTATTTATATAATGAAGAAGGTGGGTTCATATTGATTCTCAATTCATTGAAAACCTCTGTTAACCCTTATTTTAAAATCATATCCTAGACAAAATATACAAATGGATACCAAAAGAGAAGATATGATGACCCTGAAAGTAGCGAAAGTTCAAAAAACATCAGTGGGATGATATAGAAACATTGTGTCAACTCGATTATGTATGATGAAGTGAGAAAATTGTCCAGATAAATATCAAAGAAATGTTTTTCAGTTCCTATTTGTTCCCAACCTACAAATATGCTATAATTTTTTGAAGATAATTCCGGTTTATTTGCTACTTCACCCAAAGCTGTCTCGAACGTGGAAGGTGTGAAGGTTTAGGAATCACTTCTTCATAATAATTTTTACATTCTGAAAAAGTTTTCTGAGTGAAAATTATTCAAGGAATTCGCATATATGATAAGTTTATTATTGCACTTGAAACATTCCCGCCTAGATCTAATCCTCGAATAGATATAAAACTAGTCGCGCCTTCTTCCATTGTCTATTTCGGCTGTGGAAGTTGTTAATGAAAGCAAATTATTTATACTTGATGTATCATTTATAAAAATGAAAACTATAAGTTTCAAACTTTTTACAGATATTTAGGAAATTTTATAATAATCTGACTTCTATTGGAAACCCTGAAATTCCGTTTATATGATAGTCTACTTCTTCTACTAGTAGACGTAAACTCTAGTGGTCAATGAAACGCTGCTAATAGTACCAGCAGTAAAATAATTGGATATAATTAATGGTTTCAAGTTATGCTGACAAAGTTGAAATTACTACCTCCAATGTATTTGAACTAAAGGCCAATAAGCAAAAAATAGAGCTTTTTTGTAATTACAGTTGCAACATGGTCTATTAAACTGTTTTCCTAAACTTTAAACAATTACCAATGTTTACTACAAAAAAGACCTAGGTCATAGTAACATCATTCCTCTGTCCGACAAGGAGCCAGAGGAATGACACCAGAGGAATGACGATTCTCAATGTTTCCTTGAAGTAATTCACCACTCCCTAATTCCATGATCTAACATTTTTCATAAGGAAATACACGAGAATGCTGTGAAACTCTCTATAATGTTTGAGCGGAAACTGTAGAATCAATGTTCCTGAAATAACTATCGGAGGAATGATATTTTTGAGTGTGACTCACCACGATTTCCTTCTAAATCCACCAGTAACAAACAACCACGACAATTCCTTTTATCAACAACCCTATTATTCAACTCGTGAAACTTCAAACTTGCCTTCTGTAATAGCTACAACTGAAAAGGTGTCAACTAATGTACAATTATTGAATTTTGAAATTGTGGCAGAGAAATGACGATGAAAGCTAGGGACATTGATTCTCACTTAATTTACTAAAAATATAAAAAAAAAGAGTGAAATAATTTCCAAAGTTTGTTTGCTTTATATTCAAGTGTTTTATTAGTTATTAAATTCTATGAAAGTTACTAGTGTCTGGACAGTAAACGCTAAATTATACTATAGCTTTAGTACAGTGAAAGTCCAGAGGGATAATTTTTGATCATTTTGCTTGAACAAATAAAATATTTATAAACGAAATTTGACGAAATTTTCTGAATGGGTACATCGGGAATGTAGTATCCCTCAATTACTCTTGTCTAAAAATTATCAATTTTTTGTTAAAGACGCCGGACATCAAATATCATAGATTCGAAATTTTGACCCGTATACAGCCCATACTGGTCTGACATTCCAAGGTTTTTCAACCTCCAAGGAATCTATGAACTTCCCTCAGGTTCATCGAGTTGCAAACCACTAGAATTAGTTGCGAATTTTCAGATTTTGTTTCCAAAATGATTCCACTCTATCAGAAATCGGCAAATTATCCATAACACGACGAAACTCTTTGACAAACATCTTTCAAAGAACTTCAAGTTGACTTCTTTAAAGCCATCCGCTTTATCAAAACATTGCTGTCATTTTCACCATCATTATCATAATTATATTATGATTTATGGTGTTTGGTAATGCTCAACTAATACCGGTGAATACTTTCAAATTCAGAAAAAAATTAAACACATAAAACACCTAATCCTCCTCAAATGATAGACCAGCAATTACGAAATGGATTAATGCCGACTATAATCGGTAGCTTCGTGCCACACGTGCGTAGTAAAAAATCTAGTAGGCCGGACACGTTCCAGAAGAGGTACCTGGCGTTTATAAAGACGGTGCTCACACCTGCATGTAAAAGTAGATCTCACGCAGTTTGCTCAATTGAGTAATTTCTTAATATAGTCTCTTAGAGATTGAATGAGTTGAATGAAGAGCTGGTTTACACGAGGTAAGAAGTGTTTAGTATCGGCAATTAGATGTTTTATTGACATAAGTGAGTGTGTGAGCGATGAGTAAATTACCGGTTGTGTCTAGTGGATGCGTTTATGGAAACCACATGTATTTCTTTCCTGAATATATAATGAAATCGGGAACAACTTCAAGCGATTATCAATTTTGAAGGCAACATTTACTCTTCACACCATTTAATCGCCAGCCTCAGGAGTTTTCAAAACTCTTCTCAGAAATCGTTTCTAGAGTCAGAATTTTGGAGCTTTATTGCCTATAGATAGATATTTTCCGGAACTTACAGCCACTGATAAATTAAAAATAACACTTCTTTCCCTTGGCTTTTAGGGGTGTTCCTCAGGGTTCAGTCTTGGGTCCATATCTCTTTAAAATCTATTCAAATGACCTATTAGTTTCTCTGAATAAAATGCTATGCGGATGATACAAATACTTTTATTGCCAACACAACTTCAGAACAAGCTAGGACTAATATAGTGTGGTCTTTATCACCATATTTCTGAATGGTCAAGGAATAACATTCTGATCCTAAATGCAACAAAAACACAACCAATTCATTTTTCTATGCGAGCTTCACAACAGATTCCCGAGACCCGCTCAACTGATGATTGTGAAATTTCATTTGTTGAAAATACTAAACTTTTAGGTATTGTAATAGATTCTAGGAGTCACTGGACACAACAGAAACAACTTTTATGTAGTAAACTTCATAGTGGCTGCTATTCTCTTAATTTTATGGCAAAACAATGCAGTAAGCAAATACTTATTACTATTTACTGTGCCAGTTTTCATCGTCACCTGCCCTATGGTATACTCAACTGGGGATGTTCAATCAACATAGGTAGAGTTTTATACTACAAAAATATGCAGTTAGGATTATAGCCAAACTTGCATGTCGAGATTCATGTAGATTAGCAGTAAAAAATCTGAAAATACTTACCTTAGTGAAAATATATATTTTTGAAATATGTATGTGAGTGTACAAACATAGATCATTATTTGTTTCCAATCAAAATACTCACCAACATGAAACTAGATCCAAGCATATATTGCTACCAGAAGTACACAAGTCTCCTAAAGAAATCTACAAGTCTTGGGCAGTAGCCGAGTGATTAAACCGCTGCAGTTTCAATCATTTTGGCTGCCAGTCGAAGATTCAAACCTTAGCGATTGCAGAAATTTTTCTGATGGCCCGAGAAAGTGCTGGGAATCGCACGTTAAAAGGTAAACCTCGTTAATACTTGGCTCGCATAAGTTTCAACATCTGAGAGCTGCCGTTCGTAAGGGGTAAGGGGAACAGCTGGTTAACGGAAAAAGCAATTTAAAACAATTTTTAAAGTGTTGAACTCACTGTCTGAAGATATACAGACATCCCTAAATCTCTTTATTTATAGACAACGGGTGAAAGCGCTACTTCAAACAAGAAATGGGTACACTTTGGAGGAATATTTTAATAGTTCTGAATTGTAAATTTCAATTTTATGAATTTTAGGTTTGTACGTTTAATCTTTTATGTAATTTTCCACACTTATCTTTGACTTTTTACCTTATTATTGTGTTATGTGTACTGTTTGTATTAAATATGTACTTTTAAATTGAAGAAATAAGTTAAATTATTATTATTATTTAAGATTTTCTCTAGTATAACATAATTTTACGTTGTGTGAATTTCAAGATAAAAAAAAAATCAACCATGTTTTCCTATTTTATATAGACATGCTGATTCGGTGTGGTATCTGGCACTAATTCCACAGGTGTGCCACATGGCTCAGCTCTAGGGCCTCTATCACTCATAATGTATTAATGTGACTTTTTATACTAAGTGTTGCATTTTCTAATTGAGTTAAGGTAATGTTTTGCTTGGAGAACTCGAAGTATTTTTAACAAAACTTCTTTTTTCTATGACAGTGCCTAAACTAAGGTTTTACACATTGTTCACAATGCGTAAAGTGATACTTTTTAGCACACGTGCTAACAAAAATCAACTTCGTAAAATCATCAACTGGGCGTGAAGTAATGGTTTCCGTACTGTTCATACATTTTTTAAAAATATAGTATTTTGCATCAGATTGTACTCGGAAGTCATAATTTTTAGATAATATGACGAATATTAAAAACTTCGTATGATAAAACATTCAAAGATTCCTAAAATTTGTCATTAGAATCTGTCAATAATAACTGTCGTAGAAAAAAACAATTTAAACAACTATTTCAGCATTGAATGTGTACAAAAATGCCCAAATTATATTTTTCCGATCTTAATGGTTCTTACCTAAAAGGGAAATTTAACCGAAATTTTCTATAGAAGTCTTGTTCCATTTACGATTTATTTATTTCTTGCATATCCATGTTGAATTAGTGGATTGAGAAAACTTGTCTTATTTCCACTGATATTACAGGGCGTGTTCAGGTACTTTTTCAGGTAGTTATATACGAACTTGTTTTAGTATAATAATCATGTTAATTACATGTACCTGTCGTGGAAAATTAACAGTTTTTGAATTTTATTAACTTTACCCACATCCGATAGAAAATGTATCAATTACTTTCTTACACTACAAGAAAAGAATATGCTTTCGAGGGGGAACTGTGATCAACAGGACGGAAAAACTTAGTGGATAAAGCCCTCTGGTAAAACTACAACCGCAGACACGTGTTTCGGGCTGTTGGCCCTCTTCAGTACGATGTAGCCAATTGCAAATATGTGCAACACTTAATCGCAGGTGAAACAACAAAGAAGCGGAGTCAACAACAGGAAGCCAACCGCACATTTGTGGTTTCAGTTGAAACACCTCGTGCTGACAAGGCAAGAATATAAAGAACAAATTGTAAGTCTAACATTAGTTACTGTAACTGTATGGGTCGATTAAACAAAGCAGGCAAATTATAGGGGTTGTAATGAGTACAGAATCAATCTCAAATACTTAAATTCATAAGTATGGTAATAAAATTATTACATTTACTGATGATTGAAATGTCACGTCATTATAGTAGTGAAACTTACCTAAAACCAGGAACGCAGATAGAATTCAGCAGATCTAAATCTCTTTGTTTTGACACCAAAAGCTTTTTAAAATAATTTGCAATTAGTGTTAATAATAAAACAACCGGAAAAATACCTTTCGGTAAAATTACGAGGTAAAGTTAAGCATTTAAAAATATTCAAAAACAACCCTGACCACTACTGATTACTTGTTTACAGATTGTTGATTGGAAAGATGATTCTGTGCACATATCAAAGACGAAACCGGACGTAACAAATAAACTAAAGCTCAGTGGAAATTGGACACACGTTTTCTTCATCCAGTAAGTTTTTAGAAATGTTTTGAGATTGCGTTAAGCTGGGAATATTTTTTATATTATTTTTTGTTACATATCCTTCCATCTTGATATATTAATTCTGTTTCTATATAATGAATTATTATTAAAAGATCATTTCTGTGATAGCGAGTTTACAGTAAGCCACCAAATTTCAAGAACCCTTCAACATTCGACAGAACTTTACCATTCGCCGGCCACCAGGAAAACGTTGTATATTAAATGGAAACTAGATATGGGAAAGGGTTTCCCAATCCCTGCAACTGCACGTCTATTATTCAAACCCCTAATGGAAAGACGACCTGCACTGAATATCCACCCGTTGTACCTACCCCTGGGATGCGATAACATCAGTATCAATTCCCCTTCAGCGAAATTTATTAGACAGTGTGTGTACTATGAAACGATTGGTAACCACTGAAACCATTTAATGTATTCAGCATAGTTTAGAAATAGAGTTCTAGAAGAAGCAATTTTGAATACATTTTAGAACGGAAATGAAAGTCAGTTGAAAACCAAATTACGATTGATATTGCTTTTAGTGAGACTTCAGAACGCTCTTCTTGGCCATATTGCGCCTTTTATTAAATCAAATTGAAAATTAACTGGGCTTTTCAATTTATTATTATTGATTAAGTTATAGCTGAATGTCAAACCCGCTAAAATTGCTAATGAGGGTTTGGGCATTGAAGAAACCATATGTTCTACATTTGATGGGTTTTGAAGCCATGTCCAAATAGCGCCGACAGGAAGCTAACGGACAATAATTGAAGAGAGAGAGAGAGAGAGAAATTGGGCTATCACTAGAGCATCCAGGCACGCTGCAAGATGGTGCAAAAAAAATTTACATTGCAATTGTGCCAAAACTAACTATCCGACAGCGCCTGTTTTGTGCACACATAAAAAACACATGATTCAATACTTTCATGAGAAAGGCCATTCCTACTTCTTGAGAAGTGGCGGAGTTATGAATTTTTAAAAAAATCGCAAAACTTACCGGTTTTTTCAGTTTTTCTCCGTTACTAACGATCCGACAGGATTGTGAAATATCCCATTTTATTCGTATTTCAATTGTCTACAATTTTTACCTAGATTTTTATGTGGTAAGCAAAACAATTAAAAAAATCACGTTTTTTGTTATTTAAATGTTTATAACAGATTATAAATGACAGTTGCGAGTCGAAAACATAACACAATATAACTACGGACTGTCTTCCATGTGATGGCATAGTCGGTTTCCTACAAGTATTTTTGTTAAAAACTCTCTCATTTTATGCTCTATTGCTTGGTGTCAGTGAAAGGAATCAAAGGGCTTTTCTAAAAAGACTATCAATTTGGAAACATACAGGGAAGCCGACTATGGTACCATAGTCGGAGTGCTCTTTGGATCTTGGGGACAAGATGTTTTTCGATTGCGTTACCATGAAACCTGTCCATAGGTGTTCCCCCATGTGAGTTGAGACAAGTTTTGCCGTTGAGATTGGAAGAACATTGCAAAGTAGTTCCTGTAGAATACTTTGCCCAAACAAATATAATTCAATAGTCGTAGGGGACAGCAGTTGTTTCCTGTTGAAGAGTTGCCGACGATTATACCTATTGTATAGGTAAAGTCAGAAGTATGGATTGCCTAATCCATTTTTATTATTGGATTTTTCCTTTGATCCCTACTTATCTTATGAGCTGTCTAGTTTGTTTCCCTTGAAACTGGTCTGTGCTATCAAAACGTTCTTCTATGGTTCGATATTCCTGTAAATGTTGTTCTGATTGATACAATCTGTTTTCAGATTAACACATTTTCCGTTACTTACTATGTTTGCCATTTCCAGGAACAACCTTTTCTGTAAGTTGTCTTCTATCTAAAATAGTTGTGGATGTGAAGTTGAACATGTGACCTGATTCAAAATAATGAGAACTCAGTGCAGTTTTGTCGTTCTTTTCACGGTTAATCTCAGCGCAGTCATATTGGTGTTGTTTCAAACTTTGTTTTGAATATTGTTTTATTTGCGCTATGTATGGTTACAATGCATACAAGGTATGTTATAGACTATTTTGATATTGTCCACATATGAGTTTTATGTTTCAATTTTGAATATATTATTATGATATTGTTTTACAATTTTTTTTAATTCAAGTTGTTGAAATTTATTTGCCTGGCTATAATTTTCTCTCACCTTACCCCTTTTACCTTGTTTTCAATTTGTAAAATTTATGAATTTTGTATTGCATATATTCAAAAGATATGAAAAGTGCATTGTTCGTTTCATTTTCTTCAAACTCAAATACATTATTTTTCAAAAACCAATCAGGTTTTAATAAAAATAATCCAGCCTGTCTCCAACAACAGCAAAATCATTTACTGAAGGCTTAACTCTACCTACTCTAGGAGAAACCTACCTTAAATTACTGAATTCATCAGTTCTACAATCTATTACTATTGGTATTTAGAGTACGGCTGACTCGAAACTAACTTCACTACGTTTGGCAAGTTCATAAAAATCTGGGGTTATAATTGGAAATGTTTTTGACCAAACTTTTCAAGTATCACGGATGTTTAGTTAAAGTTTGTACCTGGTTTCGGTGGTGTCTTGGATGGATGTGAGCCTGCTTCTGGAATGTCGTTTGTTTTTCTTTATCAAGAACTTGTATTGTATCTGGACTTATTAATTTCTTGTTTCTTACTGGTTTCTAGCTTTTGATTCTTCTTTATCATTTTATTCTTCAATTTTCTATCTCACTAAAATTTTCTCTCCTGACACTTTGTGAAAGTCAACTTTTCAGCGTTTCTTATTTTATTTTATTAGTCCCCAGTCCAGCGACTATTTTTCAAACTGATAATAACAGTCATAAAAATAGTTTGGATCACTTGTTTATATCGAGTCTACCACGCTGTCAAATTTTCAGAATACGGACCGGGGGCTATTCTGCACTGCGGGTACGTAAACATGTCGTTGTGGGCAGTTACCTTTTTTTATTATAATACTCAAAATTTTTATTCGATTTGCAAGAGAATGTGATTAATAAAAGATGAGTATGCTTGTCCGACAAAATGGCGGGGGCTATTGATGTCCAACATGTCGCTCTAGCGCGGTATGGTTTTCTGATAATAACAGTCTCAATTTTTATTTTAACATACTAATATTTGCCTAAGAATCGTAGTCCATACTTTGTCCGACAAATTTTCGGGGGCTTTTTTCCAGTCCGACAACCGAAACATGTCGCTCATGGCAGGTTAGGTTTCTGATAACAGTGATCAATTTAAAATATTTGGCTTTAAAATAACATAATTATTAATAAACAACATTTGTCAGACAAAAAAGGGGGGCAAATCATTAAAATCTAATAAAAAAACATTTTTTCGGCACGCGAGTGCGGATAGTGCGTTTTTCGCACGCTGCGTAACGTTACAATTTACTTTTCGCACATTATTGTGAAAAATACAATGAGTACTCAACTTAGCGGAATGTATTGCAGCTCGATTGTGTTATGTACTATTTCAATTTTTAAACGTAGTAGCATAGCGCGCATACAAATTTTCATATGGAGTGTGCGCGATAGCGCGGAGACTGAAAAACGAGACTGAGAGATAAATAAAAAGAAATAAGCGTTACACGTGAAAGTTTCATTTTCAATCCATCTTTCTTCAGAAAAGGAAAAAAAAACCTTGTGAAATTTTGAAGAAAAACGTTATTTTCCAAGAGGCCTTTTTAAACCTGATTGAAACTTCACCATCTCAAATAACTGTTGACGCAACATTTTGAAAAAAATAAAGAGTTTACTTGCCGGATGTATGGTTTAAAAACCAAAAATAATGTTAACAAAGGTCGATTTGAACTGTTTTGAGAAGACGTATAAAAGCACCAGTTCTGAAGAAAAAGTTTTGAAGAAGATAATTACATCGTTCGATCCATCTGGTTTACCACCCAGCAGTCAAGAACTTTTGCAACAATTTAAACGAACCAATTATATCAGCAGTATTTGGTGTAATGCCCATTTAAAAATGCCAACTGAAAAAAAAAACGGAAGAATGTGGCTGGATAATTATTGATGACAGTTATGACTTTTATTGGTTTGACGGACCTGAAAGTCCAAGGCTCCAAGAAATTTCTATAGGTATGCTTTAAAAATTTTATAAAAAATTTCACATTTTTGTTTGTACCCCAAGTTTAAGTAGGATTTTCTTTCTAAATTCTTCGTTGGGTATAAAGAAAAATCACTTACTATCAAACAATAGGGAGAAAAAAACCCTTAATATTATAAAAATCCTCAGTTGCATCTTAGGCATTGATCGCATTTACTTTTTTTCCTCCTAGGTTTGTAACATTGTTCAATGGATTAATTATGCAATTTTACACACTCTTTTTCAATATTATTTCAGATCAAAATAATCTCAGTGATGCATCTGAAAGCGAAGACGAAGAATCTGATGACGAAGATTCTGAATAATTATTAATATTATTTACTTATTTAATTATTAAATGTATGAAATAAATTTCTTTTTTTGTCGGACTAGCAATATGCACCACTATTTTTGTCGGACAATGCCATATTTTGATGAAGAAAGTAGTATTGTAGCACCCTCCTTTTGTGCCCGAAATGTTATTATCAGAAACCTAACCTGCCATGAGCGACATGTTTCGGTTGTCGGACTGGAAAAAAGCTCCTGAAAATTTGTCGGACAAAGTATGGACTACGATTCTTAGGCCAATTTTAGTATGTTAAAATAAAAATTGAGACTGTTATTATCAGAAAACCATACCGCGCTAGAGCGACATGTTGGACATGTCGGACTCGACAATAGCCCCCGCCATTTTGTCGGACAAGCATACCTATCTTTTATTTATCACATTTTCTTGCAAATCGAATAAAAATTTTGAGTATTATAATAAAAAAAGGTAACCGCCCAGAACGACATGTTAACGTACCCGCAGTAAGGAATAGCCCCCGTTCCGTATTCTGAAAATTTGAGAGCGTGGTAGACTCTATATAAACAAGAGATCAAAACTATTTTTTTGACTGTTATTATCAGTTTGAAAAATGGTATCTGGACTTGGGGACTATATGATTTACATACATAAAAAATAACAAATTTATAATATAAATCAAGAGTTGATTTGTTGTGATACTTGATTTTTATTGTTTGATTTACAAAAATTCTCTTCCTACGACAGTGCGTAAACTGAGCATTTACGCACTGCTGACAGTGCGTAAAGTAATACTTTTTCGTACAAGTGTGTAAAAAAATCACCTGTGCGTTAAATCATCAATTGAGCCCAATAGTTATTTATGTATCAAGGGCGTAAAGTAGGCGTTTATGGCCTGCGGCATGGATGATGGCCCGATGGCGTTAGCCGAGGGCCATCACACGCCGAAGGACTTAAACGCATTTTACGCACGTGATACATACAAAATTTTATGCACTAGCGGTTTTATAGCGCGAATCACAAATACTGACTTGAATTGCAATGGTCTACTGAATGTGAAACTATAGTAGCTGAGTGCTATATTGGAGAATCTATTTCAAATAAATAGATCATCACCGAAAAAATTGCCATCGATTATGAACAAATGTTAGAAAGAGTATTGCTCTATTGAACTGAAATTATTCTAATTCGTGTTAGGAATTGCATGAAATGATGTGTGAGTATAGACAATTTGAGAATTTTTTCTACTTTACGGCCCACCGGGCCATGATGCGCCCACGGCCGGTAAAGTGCCACTTTACGCCCGGCGAACCGGGCGGTAAAGTGTACTTTACCGCCCGCTAGTGCTTAATAGTATATTACGTAACAAGAGTTGTAAGTAACCCATTTCGCACGAAATGAAAAAGTTTATGCACGAAGCCGCGCAGCGGCTTCGTGCATAAATTTCATGAGTGCGTAATGGGCTTACAACTCGTGTAACGTACTATACTTTTTCTACGCCCATTCATTTTAACGTTACGCTTGTGTCGCCAATCCATGAATTTTTGGTAGGTAATTTCGTACCTTTCTTTGGATTTTAGCGGTAACAAATTATGTGTGGCAGCTTGAGCTTTTTCTAAAATCTTCGGTGGAGTGCTCATAATTTCATCACTTTCACTACTATCAGTCATATTAGTAGATAAAGTTGAGAAAATGTTCGGATACAATTATATTTTACTTAAGAAAACGTGTCCTATTTTTAAAGAAATTGCATAACGTGCTGTTTACATTTAGGGGCATCACTCTTTCAATCCTAAACATATCTCGATAATGCTAAAAGTTTTTATGGTTTTTAATTGACTAAATTTGTGTAAATAGACCAAATAAAGTATTACGTAAATAAAATTTTTATTGTATTTTAATTAAACCAAGAAGTTTAAGTTTTCTTCTCAAAACGCAGGTGTATGTTATGAGATCTCATTACGTGTATGATATTGTTATATGTCATTTGCAAGGAATGTCGACAGTGCGATTTTTGACGTTCACAGACATGGGTGTAGAAAAAGTAATTTTTTACACACTATTCATTAATTTATGCATTTTTGAAAAATATAACTCGGAAGTCTTTATATGATAATACGACGACAATTCATATCATTAAACATTCAAATTAATGATATAATTTGGCAATATAATAACTGTCGAAGAAAAAACTTCGTATGAAACACTTTCGTAAAGGACTTTTATGCACTAGCGGGAGGTAAAGTACACTTTACCGCCCTGTTCGCCGGGCGTAAAGTGGCACTTTACCGCCCGTGGGCGCATTATGGCCCGGCGGGCCGTAAAGTAGACAAAATTCTCAAATTGTCTATACTCACACATCATTTCATGCATATCCTAACACGAATTAGAATCATTTCAGTTCAATAGAGCAATACTCTTTCTAACATTTCTTCATAATCGTTGGCAATTTTTTCGGTGATGATCTATTTAGTTGAAATAGATTCTCCAATATAGCACTCAGCTACTATAGTTTCACATTCCTCATATTATGTTACCCTTAATTATTGTATGCATAACGTATGAAACGTGTAGACCATTGCAATTCAAGTCAGTATTTGTGATTCGCGCTATAAAACCGCTAGTGCATAAAATTTTGTATGTATCACGTGCGTAAAATGCGTTTAAGGCCTTCGGCGTGTGATGGCCCTCGGCTAACGCCATCGGGCCATCATCCACGCCCTTGATACATAAATAACTATTTTGTACTCGCGTGTTTGTTGAACTCGGCTGCACCTCATTCAACAAACTTCACGCTCATAAAAAAAAGTCCTACTTTACTAACTTGTATCATAAATAGTTATTCTTTTCATTTGGTTGCTTTTGTCATCCATCTGTCATTGATCATCTGCTTCCTGGTGTGACAATTATTTACAGTATGTTCTTACTAAATTTTCTTTAGGACTTATTTAAATTTTGAAATTATTTTCTTTTCTAGTTTCTACTATGTACCAAATTTGAATGTTATTTTCTAATTTTGTTTTATCTTTCTGTATAGGTACCATTGTAATGAATTTTTGACTCAGATTTATCGAACGAAGAATAAAAACTCATCTGGCACCTTCCTGAATTTGCTATCTGAACCTAGAATTTGCCATATATAGAAAACCTACCTCCACTGACAATATTATACCTTTTCACTCGAACCACCCATATAATCAAAAATTTTCATCTTTTCACTCACTTTTTCATCGTTTGTTCACGATACCTCTTAATGATTCAAATTTTTTAAATGAACTCAACGTAATTAAACAAATTGGTGTCAATAATGGCTTTCCAATCCATCTTATTGATAGATTATATCACAGATATGTCAATAAATTCTCAAACTATAGATTAACTCAATCAAGTTCACCAAATAAATATTTCTCTTTATCCTATTTTGGCCCCCTTTCATTAAAACTTAAAAATACTTTGCTCAACAAATTCAATGCCAACAACATTTCAAATTTTTCGATTTCATTCAAAACCTCCAATAATCTCAAACACTTGCTGATCAACTCTAAAGATAAAATTCCAAAGCTTGATAAAACTGGAGTCTATAAATTGAACTGTTCTAACCTTGATTGCAAAGCTTGCTATATTGGCCAAACAGGTCGCAAGCTTAGAACTCGTTTAGCAGAACACGTTAGAATTATAGAGTCCAACTCCGAAAAAGAAGAAATTAATTCAAATTCTGTTTTTTCCAATCACATCATAAATGAGAAACACAATTTTGATTCCAACTCTGACTTAAAAATTTTACATATTTGTGATAAAGGCAAGAGACTCAACTTACTTGAGACTCTTGAAATTAATAAATCGATTAAAAATTCAGATTTACAATGTTTGAACGAACAGACCCAGTTTGACAGTTTGAAACTTTTTAACTCGTTACTATTTTGATACCTGTTTCATTCCACTTAATTTTCAATGATTCACTTAAATTTTTTGGTTAAAGTTTTTATTAAATACCCAATAATCTTTACAAATGAAAACATTTATTCGTTCGTTCTATGGTTCTGTCTGCAGATGTCATTTTCTCAATTTTCTTGTTCTATGAACCATGGGACATTTCACTCTCTTCTCTGTCACCTTGGGTCAGGACTGTCCACATGACAGATGACATTCATGTCAAATTTATTGTCACTTCCTCTTCCTACTTGTTACTTTGTAAACAATTGCTGCATGGTCACAATTTTTTAAAAAAATTTTATTGATGGACCAACCATGGTCCCTGACATTGGTGGTTGTGGCCTCCGCTCCAGATGCAGACCACATCATGGTCTTGTGTTAGGACCAAAATTTTAGTTTAATAAAAAAAAATTTTTAAAAACTTTTTTCCCATTGAATGTGATTTTTCCACCATAATATGGTAGGTTCACACATTTTATTGTTATTCATTACTCTTTGGTAACCATTTTGTTTTTCCTTAGATCGACTTGTAACTAACTCATATATTTTGCTGAAGATGAAGGTTTAATCCTTCGAAACATGTCCTCCCCCTCAATGTTAGTCTTCTGACTACATGATATCAACGTGATGTCAGTCTTCTGACTGCATGACAGCTGCAATAAAGAATATTTTTGGTGGAGATAGACTGTAAGTTTTTTCAATTTCCTATTAAAGTGAATTCATTTTCAAAAATTGATAGACCATCTGTATTTCTCATTTGAAGAAGTCTACAGTATTCTAGACGAAACTTATATTGTACAGGAAATTGCCAAAGACTGGATTTTCAGAGATCCATTTTCTTTGAGATGAAAAATATCCAACTTCTGATCTACTAATTGATTGTATTAGATATGACTCACCCCAGCTCAACAATTTCGCTACTTCGATGACTTACCTGAAAAAAAAACAGGATTATTCTCAAGATGTCAAATATATTACATGGAGTAACAAATAATGGAACCATTTTATTAGTTTATACTATATTCGGAATTTTGTACAAACGGCATGCTGTTGTTTCGGGGATGGCACTCGTATTGTTTGTAATGGTACGAGCTCCAGGTTTTTCGCTCAAAATGCTAGCTACCAGTAACACAGTAAGTACCATTCAAGAGTAGTAGGTATTTGTTTCAGGTTCTTCAGATTTCATAGTCCACCTGCTGATGAACAAAATAAGCAATAAATATTTTTTACCGCAGCAAATGGAGATTCTTATTTCCCTTTTCAATGTATTAATAAAAGCTTCAGAAAAGTGTGTAGACTGTTTTCCAGCTCAGTATGGGCTCCACTACTCCAGCTTTTTAATCTGAATTTTTTATTTCTTTGTCCTAGCATTTATCTCGGCTATTATCTGAGAAGGTTTAAAAACTTAACGAGTACGAAAATAAAATCACGAGACTTTTGTTACAGTTCAGCAAACAAGCATCAAATATTCGTTTATGCTCCATGAACGAAAGTTGATTTGATTGAGCCACAAAATTCAACCGGTATAGCGATAACATCAGTATCAAACCCCTATTGAAAAGTTTGTTAGCGAGTGTATTGTAAGTGAGAAATGGAAGCTATTGTTAGCCACTACAAAGAAGGGTAACAATTCCAATCACAATACACTAATATGCATGCTTACATTTGCCGACGTAATCGGCTCTTTAGATTTTCAACGAGGCCGTCAACATTCGTTTATGGCTTATTTTTGCGCCAAAATACAATTTAACTTCGTTATCGTCTATAAAGTCTCTGTAATGGGGTGTTCATGCCAATTTTATACGATTAGAAGGTGTTAGACTAATCGATCTTTCCACTGAGGAAATAAAACGGTCTTCAAGGATAAAGTTTTAGGTACGTTAATTCATAAAGTTCATCCATTAGTCTGTCGACGGTTCTGTTCGATCAATTAGAAAAATGAAGTTTTTTATTAGAACAACCTAATATTAATAGGAGAAAATTACTTTTCTCTTTCTAACGTAGGTATCCGGGAAACATCATCATCATCATCTTTGTTAATTTACACAAGAGTTATAATCATCATTAAACACAACAAATGAGTGAATTTAATATCAATCAAAAATGAAACAACAATCTACGGATAGTTAGTGTGTATTTAGTTGAAATTTTGCAGAAATGTGTGGACTTATGGACATCAAAACACATGTTATTTTTTAACCCGGTAGAAATTTCATGACCAAAAAATATAGACGAAGTATGCACATAAACAGAATTCATTGATTAAAAAAGGGTGTAAACATAATATTGGATGCAATAATATTATCGAGGACATTAAACTCTTTTTTATTGAAATAGAAATAGCCCTGAAAGATACTTTATTAACAATTAACATCAGGCTGTCCATTTTATCAAATCCCAGTTTCTGAATGACAATAGTACTAGGAATGATATGAGAAAAATCAAATCCATAAAGATAAAAGTAACGAAAAGGATATAGCCTTCACAAGAGCAGATAAAGAAACACAGTCATTGCTATATAGGAATGATTATGTTAAAAAAACTTGATTTTTTAGATTCCGGAAAATTTAACTTATTCTATTATAAATCCTGACCCTACCACTGTGTACCATTTATGAATCAAGGAATGTTTGAAAAAATACAAATTCTATTTTTAATGAAGCCAAAAAGTTCAGATATCAAAAATCCTCAATTTCCAAAATAGTTATTTATGTATCAAGGGCGTAAAGTAGGCGTTTATGGCCTGCGGCGTGGATGATGGCCCGATGGCGTTAGCCGAGGGCCATCACACGCCGGAGGCCTTAAACGCATTTTACGCACGTGATACATACAAAATTTTATGCACTAGCGGTTTTATAGCGCGAATCACAAATACTGACTTGGGTTGCAATGGTCTACACGTTTCATACGTTATGCATACAATAATTAAGGGTAACATAATATGAGTAATGTGAAATTATAGTAGCTGAGTGCTATATTGGAGAATCTATTTCAAATAAATAGATCATCACCGAAAAAATTGTCAACGATTATGAACAAATGTTAGAAAGAGTATTGCTCTATTGAACTGAAATGATTCTAATTCGTGTTAGGAATTGCATGAAATGATGTGTGAGTATAGACGAAGTGCCACTTTACGCCCGCTAGTGCATAAATATATTTTTTGATAAAATAACACAAACGGTACCATCAGTTAAACTATCCAGAAATATAATAACTTTGACAAAACCGTTTCTAAATTTGAAACGATATTTAGTATTAGAAATTCTTATGATTTGATAGATAAAATTCAGGATGTTACGGTTCCAGATAATTTCGAAATCAATTTCACTTGACGTCTGAAATCTTTTCCCTAGTATACCTCCCCAAGGTAACGTCAATTTGGTTACCAAACAAGAGATATCAACCCTTCTGTCGATTTGTCTTGAACAAAATTATTTTCAGTTTGCTATTGACACACCTATGTTCATTATCAGGTTTGATCATGAGAAATCCGCTGAGTCTTGCAGAAATTTGTATGGAAAACCTTCAAAAAATAATTCACCAAACAGTTTTTGGAATAAACATGACATTATAGTGTGTTTCAACCTGGGATACCTGAAGTATATGTGGACGTCCATGAAGAAAATCCAATTATAGGACAGGGTGGTGGTCTAAAAACAGAATTTAACTGATGTGTATAACGTGAAAGTTGTTCGTCCATAACGTATCAAGTAAATTCAAAATGAGTATTCAATAGACATCCGTTATACAGGGTGGGTCACGGTCACGGTCACGGTCACGGTCACAATTCATGAATGAAGTAAATATATTTCAATTACACAAACGAGAAGGATGAGTAAGTCTTGCTTTTTACCGACTCGAGAGAAAAATTTGATCTAGTGAATATTTTCGTATTGAAGTCTGATATCTCGGTTTAAGTCCTGGTTTCCAGTTACAGAAGCGAAATAAAATAATAGTCTCTCTCTCTCAAATTGAAAATACTGTATTCATGAAAATGAATCTGATTCTTATTGGATGCCCTTGATGAAATTAGGAATAGAATAAAAAATATTATATGGACCGCTCGACAGTTTTTAATTTTCATAATAAAGTTTTGTATCGAATAATATTTTTTATTTCTTATAAAACCTGGCAAATACACTGGGATGTGGGATCTAATATCCTATTGGTCGAGGTCAGGTGACGTAAACGTAATCTCTCCAATTTTGGTTTCGTGATATACTGTTTCGTCATTAAAGTGTGCATCATGGCATGACAATGACAATCATCTGGGATATTTTTTTCAATAACTAGTTTACGCAAACTTAGATGTCATAAAAGGTTTGTGCATGATAAATAAAGTCGATTTTCCTAATCAACATATAGTAAAAAAAGTTAAAAACATCAGGTTATTTTCCAAAATTTCAGAAAATGTTAAATGCAGAAGTTTTTTTTTCAATTTTCTATGCAACAAATTTGAAAAAAATTGGACCACCTTCTATTTTCTCACCATTTTCAAGTTTTCGTAATTTTTTGGCTAATTCAAATTTTTTCAAAATACAAAAGACCCGTTGAAATATAATGCACTCATCTGCTGCAAGGGTATTTTCCATATAAAAATAATACTCATTAGATTTTTCAAAGAAATTTCAAATGTGGTAATACAGTTTTGTCAATCTTCATGCAAATTTGTTTGAGTTTCAAAATTTGCTTTATTTATTTTCATAAACAGAAATGACCATTTGTACAGTGATGTAAAACTAGAGCAAAAACTTTGTGGGGAAATATTGAAACTGTTGGAAATTTTCGTCAAATATCTCATTATTTTTTTGACATATTTGGAATTTTTATGAAAAAATTCAATGCAATTCGTTGGTATGTTTATGGGACTTGCTTCCCATTTCATTGGAGCACCACAGAAGAGTATATCGTTTAACCCCACAGTACAAGTCCTCACACATTTTCTGCATTAACCCATTAAGGACGGAGTTTATTTTTTTTTTTCAAACTAATTTTTTTCGTGTTTACTTTATTTGGTAGGTAATAAAAAATAGGAATTTCCAACAAACAAATGTAATTTCCTTTTATTTTATAAGAAACCACGTGTTGCAAAAATGCAACGCCAGTCCTTAGGAGTATCAAATCAATTTTAACTAAGCAAAATGTTCAAAATCTAGTATGAAAGTCAACATTACATTTTTTGCACATTCCAACGTTACATTTTATACAGTATGTTCGTGTAATAGATGTACACATGTCTCCAGCACAACGCCATCGTCTGTTATTTGCAATAGAGTCTAAAATGTGACCTGCATTGTCATAAGGAATATCGTCACTAACTCTTGATGAGGAACGACTTGACGCACTCGATGATGGACGACCTCCTTGACGTTGAAGAGTTTGATACTTAGTTAGGTAACTTTTCACAATTTCCCTTCTGAATTGCAATAAAGTTAATTTGTTACCTGCGCGTTTATGTAAAATCCATGCATTTTGTATTGTATACTATCTAGCAGCCAAGTGAATAGATTCCACAACCTTTTTTTTCCTCTAATGCTGATCCGATGCCTTGAGATATTGTCATTCATTAGATCTGCACCTTCCATTGATGAGTTATATTTGGCAATAGCTAACGGTACTTGTATTTGGATATTTCTGTTCTCAGCTTGAGAAAACCTTTTCACATGGTTCAACGGATTTGCACCATACTCTGTTGATGCAAGTGTAACAATACTATTATCATTCCATCTGATTAGTATTGTTCCGAGAGTCATATCCACTGTTGTTGCATATTCTCCTCTTGATTTGTTTTGTAGTGTTTGCTTTTGTGGAAGAGGACAGCCTCGCGGTATACGATTTTCTTGAATAGTGCATGTTGCGCCATATCCAAGACTTTTCAAATAATGCAATAAGTGCAAACTTGTAAATAAATTATCGAAGAAAAAGTTATATCTCAGATCTCCTTTATTGCATATTCCTAATTCGTCTATCATTTTTACCAATGGCGCGGCACATTTGCCAAATATTTTTTTGTAATCATCTGGAATACCTTGATAAGTAATAAATTTTTAGTTGTCAAACTCCAAATCATTTACCCAAATCTTATGGGCTTACTTTTGATAAATTGTTTGCATGAGTGTCTATACCATAATATTTTACCACTCGTCAAAATTTAAATCTTGTTCTGGGACGAAGTGATGCATGAATTTATTTTTCAAAATTTTCATAAGTGGCGGAACTTTACAATATTTATCGGACAAATCAAGATTGTCATTATTTACACAATGCACATAACGACATATTGAAATAAATCGATCACGTCGCATAGCAGACTTTACCATTCCATTTCCCATATCTTCACTACTATCACTTGGCATGTTTGATTCAAATTCACAATTATTTCGTGTTCTTTTGAATTGAAGTGCTTTTTATTTGTGTCAAGGATTTGATAAGCTTCTGTTCAAAGCCAACATCTGCGATACAAGTGCGAGTAAATTACCATATCAAAGATTTCGTCTTTAACGCAAGATTATTATATATTTGGTACAAAAAATGGCATCCTTCAGTTATTTTTTTATTATCTTGTCTTAAAATATGTATATATTTGTTGCAAATATATATTTCCTTGATAAAAGATATTCTGTTCTTGATACAAGAACATATATTATCTTATATATAGGAAATAATGCTTTGGGTACGGGGTGTTCTAAATTCGATGCTCACCATTGGGATCTCAGAAATTTTAAAACATACAGCAAAGAATAAATTTTGGCAAAGTTGCATAATATGGAGCTCAAGGTATTGCCGGTGAGAAATTTAGGAAAATTCCGACTACTCTCGATGAGATCTGGAAATTATATTTTCAGTTTTAAATTTTATGGGGCGTTATTCATAGACATAAACGAGAAGCACTTTCGACAATCACTTTTTTACAATTTATTCAAAAATAGTTTATAATAAATCAAAGAACGTTTCGGATTTCAGATACCATCATCAGATCAATCATGTTATTCTCAATTTCTCACCATCATCAACTAACACTTCAAATTATGCAACTTTTCTACAATTTAGCCTTTGCTGTATCTCTTATAGTTTCCGAGATCCCAATGACGAAAATCGAATTTGGGACACCCTGTACAAATTGCTTGATTATATACTCTCTGCTAATGGAAAGTGCAGAAAACTACATGAATCAAAAATTGTATGTGAAGTAGGTTGGTATTTTGCTATTTCTCAGACACAAAGAAAATCATGTAAAAAAAGTGTTTTCTATATTTTCCACTGACAAAGAACATAATAACATATTTTAATAGAATTATTTTGATGGGATTAAAAAAACTAAACTTTTTAAGGTATGGTAAACAATTTATTTATTACATACAACAGACATTTAAATATTTCAAACAACAGTATAATCATTGGAACAAGCTTTTATTTGTAGACCCGTAAAACCAACAATGTTAAAAACTCTAACAACAAAACATATCCGACTAACTACAATAAATATAATAAGGAACTCAATCACCAAGCGTGAAGTAAAGTGAAATTATTATCATTGGTACAAGCTTGGTAATATTGTGATGTTTATCGTCATTTAATGGTATCTCGTCAATAACATCAGATGGCGTTGGCGAGTCATCGATATTTTTTTTAGGGGGTTCCCATATTGAACTGTTTTGCTCCTGAAAAAGAAATCAAGTTAATGAGAAAAATAAATAAATTATGATATACTTACAGCGAGATTTTCCGATGGATTTCCTTCTCTTTCATTCAATGATAATATGGCCCTTTTTAATTTTATTTTACTTCCTATATTCTTTTCTGCGAGGTAATTGATTTCTTCATCCGTTAGGAATTTCAATATACTCAGATCATCAATTTTCTGTCCTAAAAAATTTAGGCATTGGTTTGATTGAGTAAAGTCGTTTTACACAATTGACAATTTTTGTAGCAATAAGTCCCTTGAAGCCTTGCATAAATTGCCTACACCACTATCAAATAATTTAGTTACATAAAATCTAAGCTTACTACCTATTAAATAAATTAAAAATAATATGAATAAAAGATTTGTTGGCATTATGGCACATAAGTAAATGAGTTTTATTTTATTTATCAAAAACCGATCATCGGCCAGAAAAAAGCATACTTATATATTATACAAAAATTATTTTTATTTTGGAAAAAATGCAGTAGCGTACTTATTTAGGTTTTTTTTAGTATTGAAAGATAAGCTAGAAAGGGCGCCACCGAGGGGGAAGTAACTAGCCATTTTTTGTACACCTAATGAAAATAATGCAGTAATTAACTCTAATGAAAAATAATTACCATTAATGATGTTATACTATTCATCGGAAAATCACTGATTAAAATCCGCGTCTGCTCAGCGATCACCGAGGCGATCACTTACCGATTGTCAGACGGCATAAATTTGCCAACTTGGAACCGAAAAAAATCATATTAAGGATCCCCAGAAACATAGATTTCGATTTTAAGTTGAATATGAAGTGATTAATGAAGTAATGAAAATGTTATGATGTACACCTAATGAAAGAGTTACTTCCCCCTCGGGCGCCACTAATGGCTTAAAAAATTCACTAAAAATGTATTTTTATACATGTTCAACACCTACCAAAATTGAGAGAAATATACAAAAAGGTGTTTGAAAACTTTTGAGTGAAAACTTTTTTAACACCCTGTATCTTAACAACTAGGCGATTGCAGATACATATATGCCGATATGAACTTCGTTTCTTATAATCATTCAAGGATTATCACCCTTAAGTACCGGTATTCAATTAAGAAACACCCTGTATACATCATGCTCGACCACCTTGTTGAAATTTAAAATTACTTACTTTTTGCATGAAGTTTCTATATTTTTATGTAATTCGAAGCTTAATTCAGAACAAAAAAAATATCGGCAACAGGTAGGTACATTAAATACAAAAAATCAGATAGGTACGCCAAAAACAAGGCGCTAGTGCATCAATAAAAATAGATCTGTGGTAAGTGTGGTAGACGTCCATTGTATCTCAAAGTGGAGTGGTGTAGATATAGGTACGGTGCAGAAAAACTCAGTCATCTCCACAAAAACTGTTTATGGGAATCTGTTAAATACCTATTTGAGTTTTAGGAAAACATGTTATGAAACTTACACTTGCTTTATTATTGTTAATTGTTTTCATCGAAATAATTTCTTTAATTCAAAGTCTCATTTTCACAAACTTCCTTCAATAAAGACAGTTGCTTTAATCAATAATCCTTGATTCAAAATCACCTGATTTTTTTTTGAAAACCATGAAACTTCCTCTGATAAGGACAGTTGTCTTGTACGAAAATAAAAAATCCTTGATATAAGATCACCTGCTTGTCTTTGAAAATCTTTACTGGCTTATGTCAAATACATGTTCTTTGCACCTACCTATATGTTCACCGGTCTGCTTACAGACAAAAGGCGGCCATTTTCGTTACAAAAGAAAAGCAGATCGGTACTATTATAGGTACGTTATGTCAATATTGCCAAATGAAAGTCATTTATTCGTTGATAATTCTCTAAATACTTACTTACCTTCAAATTTGCTGTAGAGATGGCCAATGTTGAATTGATCAGGAAGCTCTTTAACTTCTCCCACCATTTTCCAAAAAGGATGGATAGGAGTATATATAATATTAAGTAATAACTTTATTCACTTTGTAACTAAAAAAATGCAATTCAACAGCTTTGGTCAAAACTGCACACTACACATGAGCCACAAAATTATCCACCACGCTACATTACCACTGGACGCTGGATTACTACTGAACTGAAACAAGAAACAAGAGCCAACTTGTCTAGCCGTCTGTGCTACGTGGCAGCAGGGTAGATGGTAGGGGGAAACCGTTAAACTGTAAAGGCGTTAAACAAAGATTTGAAGATTTTCTGACAAAGACAGATCTCTTCTTAAAAAATCACCACTTTATATGAAAGGCGCGGTCTTTGCTGTAAAATAATTTATAATGAAGATATTCGAGGATTTCATCCAAACTCATGAATATTCTTTATCTAAGATAGTATTTCTTTTGTTGAAGATTATGTCTTTCTCAGAAGACAATTTTTAGTCAAGATAATGTATTTCCTTGGTACAAGCCGAACGTTTTTTCTGTGTAATAATGATATAATATCATTGTCAATAAATAGTAAGGCATTTGAAGTTTTCATAGTTCTTTTCTGGAAATTGTTTTCGTTGCAAACTATGTCAACATTTATCCAAGAAATTTTACTGTAATCAGTTTTTTCTACGGAGTTAGCAGGCTGTGGTTCTTCCTCGGGTTCCTCTAGAGCTTCGGAAATAATTTCATTATCATTTCTATTGTCTTGTTGATAAATGCATATTATTTCGGATGCAGCTCGCAACTGATTTGCAGACAAATTATCAACAAGACCACCTCCGTCTTCATCTGCAGAGTCTTCATCCGTCAGCTCGGCCGGTTCTGGGGGTTCTATAAAAATATCACCAACGTCTAAATCATCTGCGTAAGCCACTTGCAGAGCCTCTTCGAGTGTCAATCCACCACTAAAAAATGTATAATAAATTTGAAAAAGCAGTAGTCATAAGGACTGGCGCAACGCTCTAAATTACGCAACAAAATTACATGACTATATTTTGAAGTTTTTAAATGGTCACTAATGAATAACTACATCAATTTACTATTGAATCTAAATAAAAAATAAATAATTTTCATTATAAACAATGGAAAAATACTACTTACACTAACTTGAAATCCATGTCGAGATTACAAATTTATAAACACTAACAGAAAACAATAAACTGTCTACGACAAGCGTTAGTTCTAGACTGAACATTTACACGAACCTACAAGTGGTGCATTTACCACCTACACTGTTGCCGTTTTTCCCAAAAGTTATTTGAGATTTTTAAATTCAGTAAAAATGTTCTATCATTGTGAAACCAGCTGAGACATCTGCGATATTTGAGATACTTTTTGCTGAAACTTTCTAGATAGTGACGTTGTAGATAAAACAGTTGTTTTTACTGTTTCGTAAATTACGTTTTTATTCTGGAAAATAACCAAAAAATTTGCCAAAATACTGAAAAGGTGGAAAAAGAAAACAGTCCACGTTTACTGTAAACAGGACTAGAAATATGATAATACGGTTTATTGAACATTATGAGTCCTATGCACACTGTGTATTTTGTTTTGTTACTGCAAACCTGATTTTGTCTAGCAAATATCGAAGGTATAAGAAAGTTCTTATAACATTCGTTATCTTCCCACTCTTGTTCTTGTAATAAAGTTATGATAATATTGTGATTTTGTCTTCTCTCAATCCAGTCCTTCACCCAATATCTATGAGACCTTTTTACAGTCCGAGACTTCACGAAATAATAATAATAATAAGCAGCAGCTTTCCTTCCGGCCCTTTTTGTTACCATCTCTGCTCAAAAACAATCCACAATTTGCAATCAAAACTTACAATAATACTAATAATAATTTAAACACTCACAGAAACCTTGTTTTATGACAGAAAAGTTTCACCGTTCAGTATTCTCAGCTGTTTCAGAAAGAAATCTCCCATTCGGTAGAAACACTGTTGAGATAAATATTTCAGGACGCTAAATTATCATAAAATGATTGTCTCCTAGTGGAAAGCTACCTTAAATGCTTGCACCCTTCGTGATCCAGTTGAAAATGTTGTTCAAAAACCATTTCCATAAAATCTCAAAATGCATTTTATTTATAAGCCTCGTTATACTTCCAACAAAAACTCATCCAGTTTTCATCCCCACTCATCTGAAGTACATCCATAACCTAATTAGGTCCTATGAAAGGAGCAAACTATATGCCTCACCATTTTTGAGCTTTCCGTTAAAAATCTAATTAGTTCCCGTGTAACTGAATCTGATCGTGCCTCATGCCTTGCAACGCCGTTTTTTTTCAAGCTTGTTGATATTATTTCTTTTTTATTTTCGTCGGTACGCCTGGCTGATGTTAAAAAGATTCGTTTTGGTAAAAGAACATTCAAATTGCATGACGAGATTTATTAGCGTTGCGCGTGTTTTTGAGAACAGGGAATGTTTTAGAGATCACATTTAAAGCTGAAGCATAGTATAAGGTTGGGTTCATTTTCAACCCCATAAATAAACTTAAAAAAACTTTCCAGAGAAAAGCTTTTATTTAAATGCACTAAAAACAAGAAAATTAATTTATTGGATGATGGTGGATTTATGCAGCAGTCATGAGTCATAAGTTTTAAGTCATAAGAAAGAAAATTGTCAGTGATTGGTTGGAATAAACGGACCAACCAACCATTGAAGAATATTCTTCTTTATGACTCAAAACTTATGACTGCTGCATTAATCCACTATTAAACCCATCATTTTGTTACATTATAAAATTTTAAATGATATAAAAGATTGTCGCGCAAGTTTCTATGTATTTCTTATTGTAAATTAAATTTAAAATCACCTCAAGATTTATTCTCACAAAAATTTTATAATGCAACAAAATTCAATTCACTTTAAAATTAATTTTCTTCTTTTTGGTGCATTTGAATAAAAGATTTTCTCTAAAAAGTTTTTTTAAAGTTTATTTGATAATTGCTTTTTTAGTTTTCTTTGGATGTGTTTCAATGGACAGTCAATTTTCACTATTTATGAGAATTTTTTAGATTTTTATATCGCGAGTTTTCCTATTTTTTTTTGTGACAGGAAAGGAGGTCGAGTCCCCCTATCGATTTTTTTTCATCATTATTTTCCATGTCCGTAACTGTTGAAACATTTCCGAAATTCCTTTGCGTTCTCTATCTAGCTTTTGAGCGGGAACAGAGGAGATGGAATTTTTTTAAATCATAATATTCGACGGTCAGATAATTTTTCACTATTTATACGGATTTTTCAATTTCGCGAGTTTTCCAACGTTTTTCGAGATAATTCGGATGGCGAACCCCCCTACTTAATTTTTTTGCTGTAATTTTTGACGTCCAAATCCGTCAGGGAAACTTCCGAGACCCTACGTCTTCTCTATCTAGCTTTCGGGTCGGGAGGCAGGGGGGACAATTAATTCGACATCACTGTATTGTCATCGGAACTGAACGAACATGTAAAATTTCAAGTCCATAGGATAAGAGGAAATGGTTCCATTTCAGCTTGCAAGATTTGTACCCATCTAACAAACACACACACACACACAGAGCAAGTTGAATAAAAGCTCTTAACTTTTAAAAAGCTTTCAAAAATATCAGGAGCTTACCAATAATTTTAAATTTTCTGTTATTTGCTGAATCAGAACGTAAAATTATTTAAAATTACCTATATCATTTTCGCAATTCATTTTTGTAATGAATGAGTATTTCACTAGCGTAGGCAGTACAATGATTGAAAAAACATACATTTTTTAAAATTGTTAAAATTGTTATTTCCGTCAACCGATTGCACCCCGACGCGCAACCCTCGGAAGTCTTCGAGAGACTTGTGTGAGCTAGGGAAGACGTAGCCCTTACCTTTAAACGTGTGATGCCATGCACGAGACCGGTGAATCGGTGGATCGAACCCACGACCCCACGCTTGCAAGGCGTACGCTTTTACAAGCCGACCACCACGGCCCCATACCACAAAAAATCTCATAAAACAATATTCCCCCTAATAACAACTCTTTATTTCTAACTCCTGTTACAGAAAATGAACCTGGATATGATGGAATCACCTCATCTTTATTAATAGACTACTCAACAAGTAGTGCTTTTTTATCTGCCTCAGAAAATATGAACAAAATGTCATTCGATTTGGAATATCGTGTAGATAATTTTTGAAAAAGTTCAAGAGCCTCTTGCAAAAATTACAAAAGTTATTAACAATTAACTGAAAAAACAAAATGGGGTTTGGTTTTTTGCAAATATCTCGAAAACTATTTGACATTTCTCAAATTGGAAAAAATATTCAATAAGTAGAGGAAAAAAAATTATATCTTTTGAAACTGAAGGACAAATATTAATAATTTTCCCAGAGGGTTGAAAATACGGTAAGCCCCTCCCACTTTGGACCATTAATGAATAAATATTATTTGAAATTATTAAATATAAAAATTAAGAATTGAAAAAATTCAGGTATCTATTGGATAGATGAATGAACAATAATCCGCGGTCCAAAAATTTTTATCGCGATTTTTCTATTGATCGTGCATTAGTTAATTAACAAGTGCGATAATTGTTAAATAAAATCTGCGATTTTTTTCCTTTTTCAGAACTATTTTTATAAGTATCAGAAGAGATTCCTGTTAAAAATTAAATATATATCTTTTTTACTTGTTATTGTTACCAGATTCAAAACAAACCTCATAACGCCGCCCCTGTTTCCCTTGTGGACGCTGCAGTGGGACAATTGCATGACAAAGGCCGTCCGCCGCATTGAGAAATTCCGCGCACGGTGAAATTATTATTTTTCTGGATCGATCAATCGATGGAAGTCGAAAATTCGTGAACTGAAGTTTAGCTATATAAGGCCGACGCATTTCACTTGAGGGGATGAATAAAAGTTGAATGTTAAAAGGTTATAAGTTCCAAGTAAGAAGAAAGTCGAGGTGATTTGAATTATTAGTGAGTGAGTTAATAAATACAGTTTAGTTTGGATCGGAGTATTATTCAGAAATACGAACCCAGGAAGATCGTAACATTATCAACAATTTACTTAGGTTAAAAGTAAAAAATATTGATTAATAATTGAATTTTTTTATTTAATATTACTATTGATCCGTTTTCGATGATCAGAAGCCACATGAAAATGATTCTCAAAAATTTGTAATCCTTATAGTTCAATAATTTAATTAATAATTTTGAAAAATTACTGAAAAATGCATAAAAACACGCTTAATAAACTTCCTGAATAGTAACAAAATATTAAGTGAATATCAATATGGATTCCGTGAAGATAAAAGCACAACTGATGCCATCGATGAGGTTATTAATGAAGTCTCAAGCAACCTTGACAACAGTAAATAATATATCGCAGTATTCGTGGACCTGGCAAATACCTTCGACAAGGTACACCAAGGGAAATTAATACAAGTGTTAGAGCGATATGGAATCTACGAGCAATAGAAGACATAGAGATGCCATTTCTATAATCACAACACATATTTGTTATGAAAGCTCCATAACACTATCCTTTGTTACAGATTGTGGGTGAGGGGTAAAACTCCGAGTTCGGAGGGGGAGATTTGTTATTGTTATGATATTCGGACGTAAGCGGAGAACCAGTGGCGTGCTAATACATTTTCTCATGTTCCATTTTCAATTAAAAATATGTATAATTAGACACGGTCGGTGAAGAGAAGTTTGTTCTCACATGTATTGGTATCGATAGGAGACCAGATGCCTGGTTAGAAAGCACGTGTGTTATCAAGATGTCAATCCTGACGTCTAATGCTTGGCGGAAGTGCTGTAGGTTTCCCTAAGTTTAAAAGTGAATGCGCTACCAATAATTTATAAGTCACCCCGGAGCGCCACGGCAAATAATATCCGCCATGTACCCTCACAGGCCATGCCTTTGAGTACACTCTACGATGAATAGGTACTAAAATAAGTGACAATTGTAAATTACATGAGAATTGTTGAAACGTAATGTGTACTACCATGGCACACACTATCTTTTCTACGATCTTTTAAAAATTGACTTCTATTCGTCAATTGTGAACGCAGAAAGATAGTGATTATTGCTGTGTGGCAATAGAAACTAAATTGCTTCAAAGCAATGAACACTTAATTTTGATGGTTCAATCAATCAAAATACTGTATTGTGCGAAGAATTAGATTATTGCTGATAAAGCATAAAATAAGATCATAAATGCTAAAAAATAAATGAAAGTACTGAAGTAAAAATGTCAAAATATCCAAATCTTTAAATCACATCAGTAAACTATAATACTAATACACTTCATATACGATATGCATGAATTATAATTAAAAGTTTACGCATAAATAACTATAATACACATAAGAGATTACATTCAAATTTATGATGAAAGTGTATCATTGAAATACGCATCCAAAGTGTAGTAAGCTAGTAGCTCTCTCTTTTTCTGATGTTTTTTTCTGAATTCAGGTTATTGATTTTCTGAGGCAGATGATTTAAATTTTTCTAGAGTTGTCAGAAACTTATTTCTTAACTTGTGTGGAGTTAGGCTAGGGAGTGATCGATATTACAAGTCTGTCGGTGGAAAATCGATAATTTCTTATGTAGTTATTATTTAACTTCTCGCATCTCCAATAGGATTGAAGAAATTCAATGAGGTATCTCCCGAAATTAGGAAGGAGTATGGGCCCCCTCAAGAGATTAAAAATACTACAATGATGATTCACAGTTTTCCATTCACAGTGAAAAAGTTTATGTCCACGTCCGGTTTTACCAGAAGCGATACGTCACTGACAACATTCCAGATAGATTATTCATATTGATATATATGATATTACGTGTATATAAAATTTTATTCAAATGGGAATATCAACAACTTCTGATGAACGGATTACCTGCTTGATAATCCCTGTATGTCAACAAAACATTCCAATACCCATTAGATATAGCTAGTGGCTTATGATTTGAATTTGGTTAATGAAGAGTTGAGTTTCATTACATACTTTTCAGTATACCTACAATTAAACAAGTTTTTTCCTAATTATTGATAGGTGATCGTTCATAGTTTTTTACAGCTGTTTCAACAAATAGTGTATTTTTCTCATAATCTCAAAATCGGGATGAAAATGAGCAAATTCAATAAAAATCAAATTATTAATACCAATGAAAAGGTCTACTATGGTTTATGCCATGATTACCATGCTGCGACGCCCATGGTTTGATTTGACAAGTTGACAAATAAGTCGTAAACGGACGTAAACAAACATAATCGCCAAGTTAAGAGTGAATATAATACGGAATTCCAACCTGATCACCGAGTGCAAACGAATATATCCGACAATGCCCTTTTTAATATGATTCGGGCAGATATGTTTGTATACAACGTCGGGTATGTTGCTTTCGAAAAAGAGATAGAAAAACCCTCTCTATACCTTTATTGCTCGGAGTATGGAATACGTGGTACTGTATTGAGTCTTTTCGAAGATTATCTAAACGACCGTTCACAATATGTAAAAATCAATAAAAGTCTAATTGAACCGCAACTGGTGAGAGTGGGTGTGCCTCAGGAGATGGTTCTGGGGCCTGTGCTGATTACCATTAATTTTTAAAATAAATTCTCTCTTAAGGTATTTGGAACGGTACGGTATGCGTCAAAAGTTTTCTATTTTCGGCCCATTACACATACGTCGATCATAAAAGTAAATTTTGTGTACCGACCTTACGATTTCCCCACCATTTCAACCATCCGATATGGTGTCGGAGGTGTTAGGCAACACTGCTCTGTCGCAAGTGTCAGTGTCAGTAACTTATATAGACCCGACGATCAGATTGCTTAAAAATGATCGAAAACTGATACATTGTTAACGCAATAACTCGAACCAATTCAGTTCGCAAGGGACGGTTCATTAAAGAAAGCCATTTGAAAAAAGACGCAATGCAGTAGCAGCGATGTTGCTTGCAAAAAAAAGTTAAAAATGGAAAATGGAATGTTTTGTGATGGTCGTTCTTGATTTATGGAAATGTGCAGAACTTCAGAAAGAAAAATCATGAATTCCGATGCAAATGGAATCGGGCAAAATTAGAAAGAAAGGTAAAATATACTACAAAAACCAAAAAAGTTATCACACAATTTCTTTGAACATTTTGTTCAGAAAATTATTTCAATTCCACGTCTAATTTGTTCCAAAATTTCCATATAATTATATTCCGACGACAATATGGGCTGCACAATTCTCCAATTCTTCTGTACAGCGTGTTATTTGAAACAATGATTGCATTTGGCCTATGGTGCTATGATTTAAAAGTCTGTTGGGAAGCAACTTTGAGTACAATTATCTCCGATTCTAAATAGACGAAAATTCTCACTGTTGAGAAGTATCATACCAAATTTTCATTGTATTTGTAAGAAAACTATTGTACCTCAACATAGATAGCAAAGTAATATCGTTTGCTAATGACACTGTTGCCGTATTTGGGGGATATGATTGGGAAACAAATAAAGAAAGAGTTCAAGAAGGTGTGAATGTAATAAAGATGTGATTGGATGGGTATCAGCTGTCTTTAATTACAGATAAAACGAACTATTTGTTATTTATCATAACATATAAAAATACCCAAATTTAGCAGCATTGATATTGAGGGCATTGGAGACATAAAAGAAGTTGAAAATACTAAATACTTATAAATTATTATAGATAAAAACATAAAGTGGAACATGTACAATAGTGAACAAAGCAAATTAGGAAACTAATTTCCAAATTCTATCAGTTAAGGGATAGCTTGATTAAAAATATACTGATTTTGGTATACAAATACCTAGTGGAACCACTATTAAGACATGGAATACAAGTTTCATTAACAGCTTTGTCTACAATTCAAAATTATATATTGCAGATCATTTACAAAAAAATAATATTTAAAAATTCATCTCATATAATACGGAGACTCATAGTATGGCAAACAAATTACTGAAAGTGTCTAACTCTAAGAAAAAAATTACATACAAGATTTGCTTGCTCTCTATTCCTTAAGGTTTACAATTTATCACTTTTGAGTATTAGATGCAATGTAGGATGTTTATAAATGAAAACTATATTTCATTCATAAAACTAATTGATTAACTCTATATTTATATTTATAAAATTGTTTAAAATTAGACCTAAATAATATAATAGAATAGTATGATAAATACGCTGTGTACAAAACAAGTGTTAAATCACTTAGGTGCATATTTATGGAAAACAATATAGCGGTAGGTATCACCAGTGGAGTGATTACTAAATAGTATGTACACTCAAAGAAATAGTATGGGTTAATTCAAAGAAAAAAAAATGTTCCGTCAACTATATCGTTAATTTCGTTGAATGAAACAACTTTAATGATATTTTCAATGAAAATGTGATCGTCATAACAACTGGTTAAACATTGTTGCGGAACAAAATCAATATAAACCTAAATAATGAGTGCAATATAATCAATTATTTTGTCATCCAACTGTTAGTTTGTGAAATTTTGTCGAGTCAAACTAATAATAGTATTTCTTCAGTTTTCAACTATTATTAGTTTATAATTCTAACATTATGATAGTTTGCTGTACTATTATAATTGGTAGACGAACAAATATAATCGTAAAATTAACCAACACTTCTGTTATTAGATGAATTATACTAGTATCATGGTTTGTTGTACTATTGTAATTGGTAGTCAAACAACAGACAGAATTTTAGTTTGCTGCACTATCATAATTGGCGAACAAACAAACGTAATTGTATAATCAACCTGCCCTTCAGTTTGTAAAAAACCTGAATATAGTTTTAGTCTATCCACTTCGAAGAATTGATAAAAACATTCTGCGCATTTGTGTGTGGCTGGACGCGTAGAGTCTATGGTTTGTCCAGGTTTGTGCATGTCCGTCTGGGTAATCTCACACCATTTCCATTTGAGTTTGAGTATTTCATTCAGTTTAGTGCATGCTGTTGAGTAAAGATGGATTTCAATAATTGTGAATACAGAGAGTTAGTAAATTATGAGATCATTAATCCTAAATATGTTTCGGAAGAAGTGGGAACTGTTTTATGCGATGAAGAGTTGGCTTTGAAAAAGTTGCTGAACAGTTAGGGATTTGGACACTTATTTTTTTGCTCTACTGAAATGTAAGTTATGATTTATTATATTTAAACAGAGCAATATTAATTTTATAATAAGATATACCTACCTATTGTATTCACCAAGGATTACTTTGTGTATTATTATAAATTCTACTTATTCTTCCGACATTCTGTTTGTATACTGTTACTTTAATGAATAATTAGATAACCTTGAAATTGCTATACCAGCCAACTGAACTGTAATAACTGTATTTGTTGAAATAAATTTGATTTGATATGTACAAAATATTGAGGTTCATAATATGTGTGACATATTGAGTAAGATTGTGCCACTGTATTTTGCTCAATTTTCAATACAATTAGTAGGTACTTTTCATGTTACTACCAATTTTGTAGCAGACATCATGCATAATTTTTTTGAAGGTGTTTGTAATTACGATGTTAGTTAAGTTTTGAATCATTTAATAAGCAGCGAAAAATTATTTTCTTTAGACATTTTGAATAGCCGAAAGCAATCTTTTAACCTTGGACCAACTGAAATTGGTAATTCTTGTCCACCAATAAAAATGAAACATTTGCAATCATTGAAGTTGCACATGTCTGCCGCTGAAATGTGGACATTCTGTCACACCCTACCACTTCTTGTTGGGGACTTAGTTCCAACAAATAATGAACACTGGAAATTCATTTGCTCATTGATACAATTGATGGATTTTCTGTTGAGAGTCGAATTTGATGAAAATAGTTTGAAAGAACTGTCAAATGAAATTGAGCAACACCATACTCAATATAAAACTGTGAAACCAAAATTTAATTTTCTCACTCACTACCCAACAATCATTAGGAAAATAGGACCATTGAGATACATTTGGTGTTTCCGATTTGAAGCGAAACATAGAGAACTCAAAATGTACACCAAGAATACAAATTCTCGTAAAAGTATTCCTTACAGTGTTGGTATCAAGTGTTCTCTTAAATTTTGCGATAGGTTATTGAATAGAACTGGACTAGATGGGAACTTAGAATTCACCAATAAGCATTGTGGAATCCACATTGAAAAAGCAATTCTACTATGACCATATTCGAAATTTCACTATATTCAATGCTGCATATGACATCTTGAGCAACAAAATTCTGACATTCATTAAAGAAGTAAATTACAAGAATACATTATATAGAGAAGGATTCTTTTTATTTTCAAAGTCATTGAAATTATACGAAATTGTTCAGATTGCTTTTGAGAACAAAGAAAATGTGAAAGATTGTTACTTCATATGTGTTGAACATAAAATTGGAAAATTTAATAATCATTTTCAATCATATAAAGTATTGAATAAAACTAATTATTTATATATATTTGCTACACAGCTTCATGCATTTCATTATGCCCCAATTCATGTATACATTTCGCCCAATGGCAATACATATGTACGACCAAAATATCATTGATTATTATATAAGATCTTTATCATTTATATGATTCGAGTTTTTTTTTATGTTATTGCTTTGTGATGAATATAATTTTAGTTCAATGTTCATTTTGTTTCTCTATATACTACATTTCTTTATATGTTATATCTCTGTTAGATAGAATAAAAATAAATAATCATTTTCACGTATTCTGTTTTTCATTTCATTACGAAAATTTGGGTTTATTACAGGCATCGACATCACACATATTTTGATATTCCCCTTGTAATGTTTATTCGAATACCTAACTCATGGGGTTTTTATTGAAATATAGTTATTCAGATGAATTTTCGATATTCAATTGAGTGTGAATATCCCAGAAACAATTGAAAGTAATGTCAATATCCCTATGCATATATCAGGATGATTTTTAATATATACAACATTCCATTCATAACTGATATATTTTCAAATTTGCGATATTTATTTTTTGTTTGGTAGCAGAATCCAATCACGATTAAAACCTTTCAACTTTTACATTTCCAGTTTCTCGATACATATGATATTAAACTCAACAGTGGGTGGTAACAAATACGTAAACACTCTATATATACAAAACACGGTCAGAAAACAAAAAAAAAGTTTCTGTTCTCAATTAAGTTGTTGACCTAACAAAAAATGTTCAATAAACTACTCATTTAGTTGTTGTTCTGAATATAATGATTACTGAACAAAAAAATTGTTGGAAAACAGAAAAAATAGGTAATTTGCTCTCATTCTGTTGGGCAACAAGATGATAATACTTACAAACTACTATTTGCTTGTGTAACCAAAAACATTTGTTTTGGTACTTGAAAATGGTTAATTTTATAACTAACTAGTATTCCTGTTCGAAATAACGATATAAATAGTATGGTGACTAAATATGCATGACCATTATTTGCTGGTTGATAACAATACTAAACTAGATAGGCGCAATTTCATATGCTCTTTTAGGTTATTCTTACCTATTATTTTCTTTGAGTGTAGTAATTTACACCAAGCATACTTTATATTAGGTATATGAAAAAACATATGTGAATTTATTGTTAACCTTAGTGAAAACTATCACCGATACACAATGAATAGGATATAATAGAATTAAGTATTGTATGAAACTGTTTATGAATAGCATTCTTAAATAAATTCTTATCCATAGTACCAATAATAGAAATAATTAAAGGCACTTGTAACACGAGTATTCTTCACAATTTTTTATTATACCTGCATCATACCTCCAAAAACAATGCTGGAAATGGATAATGATGCTTATATTTCAAGATCAGGTATGTATTGCATATGTATTGCATATCTGATCTCACGTATTGATAACATGGAGATAGCAGTTGTTGTTTACAAGCTTATTTTTTACATGATAAAACTGAGAACTTATAGTGTTGTTACCTAGCAACAACCTATAAAACACGCGTGTTTTAATCTTGTTTTGCACACTTTCTAGTTCATTAAATTTGTCAAGGATTATGATGCAGGTCTAATGAACTTATTAAATCATGATACAAGTGTATAATTGTACCTTTAAAGCATGCGCAACAAGCTGATCAAAGAATGATGATTTACATTTGTGAAACAGTATCCTACAATATTCCCCAAATATAAAAATCCAAGGAAAAAAGGGCACCAATTAGATTAGGAACACAACTGATTTGAGTGCAGCTGACGCACGCACGTTCTCAAGAAATTTGCCACAGGGGGATTATGAGAAAGAGGTCTCATTCAAACATCCCTTTCTAAATTTGTGTCGCACCTTCTCACCAATCCTTGAATGCGATTATTCACACGTATATTATTGCTTTGTGCTGTCATCGCGAAATGCAGACGATGGCCTAACCACTCCGAATAATTTATCATCGTTCTCTCTGATGGTCGAATGTGTATACATCCATGGAGAATATGGTGGTTATGGATTCATCCGAATATATAAATAGAAAATGTCATTAATTCAGCAATGCCACCGCATCCAAATGGTCATGTATGTCATGAATTAATCTAAAAATGATTATGATCAGCGTTATATTATACAAATCGTATTATAGTGCTCGAGCGTTCGACTAATTCAATTATCATTGTGACCATATTCATTGGCTCAGAATTGCTTTCCAATCTAGTAATTAGTAATCGTACTGTTCAGCCTAGCACTTTCAGATTTCGAAAACGAATCCTGTTCAGTTCTCTTGTATTCGAAAAAGCAACTCTTGGTACTTTTGAGGTCGGAAAAAATCAATGAAGAATGTAAGCAAAAGTAACGGACTGAATATAGATTGGTGCCTATAATTTTTGTCAAAAAAAGTAACAGGCAAGGAACAGGTGGGAAATGTTGCTGAGGTTCCAACTTCAAGGAAAGAAAAATCTAAACATGAAACCACACAAAATGGTGAAATGGGGATGCAGTTTAGTGGTTGAAAACAGTTTTTTGCGATTTGCGGAAAACATGACCTCTTTACGGAAAACATGACCTCTTAGCAGAAAACTTTTAATGACAAAGTTGTAGATAATAGAAAAATCGAAATTTTTGTATTCAACACTTTTCGACATAACCTTAAATTAACCGTCAAAATGGCGAAAACCCTATTTTTCAGTTTTTTTACTTTTTTCTCGCGTTTAAATGATTTAATTCACATGAATATTTTTGAGCATATTATGTGTCGAATCATGGAGTCGAATGATCATGATTTTTTGCAATTCAGAAAACAAAAAATCACCAGATCAATTGTTCGTGGAAGATAAGGGTATTATTTCAGAGAAATGTACATACGAGGATGTATTGATATTTAGTTAGCCTAGACCTGTTCCCTGTATAAACAAAATATTGCGTTACCATAGCAACGAACAATAACTTATTAGAAGTGTCAGTGTAAGATGTCTAAAAACCATGGTGTGTCGACTCATTCCTGCAAAACTGTGGGATAAAACGGGAGACAATTCGCCAGCTTGATTAAGAGAAAACAAATGAAATCGTGACCTGTTTCTCAAATATTCCGCATTTGCGTGTACCGCCACGGTCGGTTTTACTGTTAGGGTAAATTTACAAGCACAGAAGTTTTCAAGTATTGTCGACGGATGAACTGAATAAAGAAACCTAATTATTGAAATTTACTGAATCACTATCACCAATCAGTTTTATTTGTTACATTTTCGACTTATTTTTATAATTCTTTACTTTAATGCAATTAACTACAATAATAACCACGCATTTCATTTGGAAGTATCGAAATTAAGCTTCATGAAAATTCACCATTAGAACCTGTCAATCTTGTGCTAATATAATCAGGAATGGCGGGATTCCGTGAGATAAATTCGTGCCATTATTTTCATTAATATTCTAATAATACAAGATACTATGTGATAATCTTCATAATATGGTGGTACTCACTTTCGGTACTGGATATAGATGAATTATTTTGTTCGTCTCTCTGGATTACCCACAAATGATACAAAAACGGAACATGATCAAATTATTATTGTACAGACTACACAGAAAACGATTCGAAATTCACAAATTTATTCAATATTTCGCCAACACAGCAGCTTCTTCACTGTCTGATTGAATAAAGTTTGTGGAGATCGAATCGTTTTCTGTGTATTTTATACAATTACTATGGATCTTCATCAAGTAACGGCCGAGTCAATCAGTCAAATTGAATTATCATTGAATGAATGATGAATTTCTAAGAAAATATGCAGCAAAATGGACAAACACATTAATAATAGTCATCAATGCAGGGAAATTGCACTTTGAAATTTAGATTCCGTCACAACTATTCATTTTTGAACAGTATTTGAAGTTTGTTGAAATTCCAAAAAATTGACAACAGTCGTCAATCACCATATCCCTGGAATATTGACATGACGACTAAAATTAGGGTCACTGAATCTAGAAGGCCGTGCCGCCCGTACAGGTATGGCCAATGGGCGTGGACCAATACTTGAAATAGTTCCAGTATTCCAATAACCTACAAAATCACCAATTAGAAAGCAAGTTTTGTGGGTTTTTTGAACACTGGATCTATTTCAAGTACTAGACCACGCCCATTGGCCATACCCGTAAGGACGGCACGACCTTCTAGATTCAGTGACCCTAACTAAAATTCTATAAAGGCGCCATCTCTGGGACCGACTGAAGAAGCAGACCATTATTTCATTTGTTTATTTGTCTTCTGAAAAATCAAAACAAAATCGAATCACTCGACACACCAGGTTTTTTATACACCTTATGTCAGTGAAAAATTGGACTGCAAGCTTCAAAAGAAGTTAATTTTCCATTGAAGATGATGACCGATCGGGAAGGCCAGTTTCTGTGTCAGTCCCCGAAAATATCGATGCAGTTCAAGACATGATTTTAACAGACCGTCGAATTGGGCTAAAACGGATATCTGAAGCACTGAATATTTCATACGAACGCGTTCATCATATAGTTCACGTCAATTTGAACATGGAAAAAATTGCTGCAAAATGAATTCCCAAATGTTTGAATGTTGACCAAAAGCGTGCAAGGGTAATAGCATCACGTTCGATCTGTGCTCGATTTGAAAATGATGTAGACTTCTTAAACCGAATATTGACTTGGGTAAATTTCTACGATCCAAAAACAAAGCAACAATCGATGGAATGGCGACATTTCGGTTCTCCAAGACCTAAGAAGTTTCGTGTCCAGAAATCTGCTGGAAAAGTTCTTGCTTCAGTTTTTTGGGATTGCCATGAATTAATCATGATTGATTTTTTGGATAACTGGAGATTACTTTTCGACATTACTGACCACTCTACGGGAAAAAATTAAAGAGAAAAGACGCGGAAAGCTATCCAAAGGTGTTTTGTTTTTGCAGGACAACGCCCCTGCACACAAATCTCATGTTGCCGTGCAAAAAATTCGTGATTTAGGGTTTGAATTACTAGAACACCCCCCCTTATTCACCAGATTTGACTCCGTCCGACTATCATCTCTTTCCTCAACTGAAAAAAAGTTTAAAAGGTCGTAAATTTTCTTCCATCGAGGAGGTAATAAAAGCTGTGGAGGTCTGGTTTGCAAAGCAAGAAGAAACATATTTTTTGAAAGGTTGCAGGTTCGCTGTAATAAATGTATCCAATTAAGAGGAGAAAATGTTGAGCAATAAAATACTTTGACATTGAAATTTTGTTTGGTTCTATAGTAGGCAAAGAATTTTCTCATCAAAGAATGGTCAATTCAGAAAATTTGAAAACTATAAATACAATAAAAATAGGTAATATGTGGATTTTATTTTGAAGTTTTAATTATTTCTCAATGGCTTGTATCAAGCTCGAAGCTGCATTTTTAAGGAGAACGGTATTGCCTGTTTCGGAACGTGGATTATGGTGGGGGTGTTTCCGATGAACGTGACGTCAGCGGCACACTTTCAAATGTGATATTTCTCCAAAATGAAAGAAATATAGTGAAACTCTTTGTTGAATGGACGTTTCAGACTAGAAACTATCGATTTAAACGAGTTTTGCAATTTATTTTTCGTAAATGTAAAGGTCCATTGGTGCAATTATTTCACTTCAGCCCATACGTTTACTCCGAATCTTTTCTGAAAATTACTTTTAATTGAATGCTGATTTTATTGAGCCCAATATCTGCAGGTTTGCATGTTAAACATTCAACTATTCATGAATCTTGACTTGTCGGAAAACAATAAGGAACAAATAAAATCGAGATTAGCAGTATTGTTCTAGTACTACCAATAACGAGGAAAAAGTATTGATCATACCAATTATTGCTCATTATAGCTTCAAAAAATTAATTAAACTTTCATTATTCTCCTTGTATTTGTATTGAAAATCGATTGATACATACATATTCATAGGAGGAGAATACCATACTTGACTAATAAACGTTTTTATTGCAGAACATTCTCTATTTTCGAACAATCATTCAGCGTATTAAAACTGCTTGCGATGTATGAATGCGCATTTTGAATGTAAAATACAAATTACTAATTATTGTAACTAATCACCTTGCTAAATGATTGTTGCGATGTGAATGTTTATTGAGTTGGTGTCTGTATATGGATATCAATTTATAATCTGAGGTTAATATATGTAGTACAATATAATTATTGATTTTAGAAGAATAACTCGTCACAGAATACTAGTTTATTAAAAGTTGACAATTGAAGTTCCCCGAAAACCAATTTTTTCTCCGTATTATGAAAAATGTTTGAAAATTCAGTATTCTGAATATATTTGTATTATCGAGTTATGCAAAATGCAATATTACGTTTTAATTGAACATAAGAATCAGCGAAACCTTCAGTCCTTGTAGAATAACAACAGAATTCCATCAGACCATTCACTTCAATCATTTATTTGACTACATTATATTATAATATAAAGAGTACGTTTGTAGCAAGTTATACAGGGTGTATCTAAATAACACCGAAAAAATTAAAGGGGTGATTCTGTGATGAAAATTAATGTGAGTATTTGGTATAAAATTTTTTTAAAAAACCCTCCCCGGAAAAGTTACACCCCTTCGAAAATTAAAAAAAAAATGGTTTTTCTTTTTTATTTTCCCTGTATATCAAGCTCAAGTCACGAAACTTGGTAAACATTATCTGTCAATAAGAGTACACTTTTTGAAATTTTTTCAACCCTGAAGTATGCTTAGAAGGGGTTGATTATTTCAACCCCTAAGATATTTTTTCTTACAACTTAAAAAAGTATGACTGAAAAGCCCAATTCATTGACTAACTTTTTTAACTCTACAAGTTTTTTCTAAAACCTGAGCATTTACGAGAAAAAAATCTAATGCAATGCATTTTCAAAAAGATGAGCTAACGCGAGTGTATTTTGCGTGAAGTCTAGTGGCCTGTGCTTTGCATAAAAACATTAATACTGACACTAGGATTGTGTAGTGTCATTTTCTGTCACCCATCTTATTGTTTCACAAGTTTTATGATTGTGTGTTGTAGAAAATATTAGTTGATTGAAAATATGAATGCATATTCGAATTTGGAAATGGCAGATATGCATTTTACATACGGTCGTGCTAACGGTAATTTATTGGAAGCGCAAAGACTTTATGCTGAACAGTACCCACAGCGTAGACTACCCCATCATACTAGGTTCACAACTATTCACCGACGCTTGCGGGAACGTGGTAATTTTGAAAAAAGAAGTTATGATTCTGGTCGTACTAGAGAAGTTAGAACTGCAGCTGTAGAAGAAGCCGTACTTAATTCAATTGAAGAATTCCCAGAAACTAGTACCAGGAGAATAGCTCGTGTCATACATATAAGCCATTCCGCTGTTTTTAGAATTTTAAAAGAACAAATGTTGTATCCCTATCATCTTCATCGGGTGCAGGCGTTAATGATTCGAGATTTTTTGTCAGTGGCTTATTAATATGATTGGCCAAGCACCACAGTTCTTAGGTAATATTTTATTTACTGACGAGGCGAGTTTCTCAAGAGACTGTATTAGAAATTTTCACAACAATCACCTTTGGGCTGACGAAAATCCTCATGGCTTTTTTGAAGGAAATCATCAATATCAATTTTCATTAAACGTGTGGCTCGGAATTATTGATAATCATTTAATTGGTCCCCATTTTCTTCCGCTACGATTAAATGGTGAATCATATTGTCATCTCCTTGAAGAATTACCTGTTCTTCTTGAAGAGGTTCCCATTCAAATTAGGCAACATTCATGGTTTATGCACGATGGTGCACCAGCTCATTTTAGTATACGTGCAAGAACTCACCTGGATGAGGTGTATGCCAATCAATGGATAGGTCGAGGAGGACCTGTAAACTGGCCAGCCCGCTCCCCTGACATTAATCCTTCGGATTTTTGCATATGGGGATATCTGAAATCTTTGATATACATAAACCCAGTTGAAAATATCGATGATCTGCGAAACCGCATTGTAGCAGGGTGTGAAACTATAAGAAATTCTCCAGGAATATTTCATCGTATACGCAATTCTATGAGGAAAAGGGTAGATCTTCGCTGACTATATGACATTTACATTTGGATCAAGTTGGTTATTTTGCTCTCTATTCAACTGACGTTGTACCATGGAATGGCCGCTTGTATGAATTTGCTGCAGCCATATAATCAAGAGGATGTCAAGAGCATATCAAGATCATGCCAACCTTTTTATGTTGACCTGATTTTTCCTTATAGTGATTAGACTGAGATTAGTGTAATATCGTTTTGATACCTATTTGAAAACAGATTTTCATTCACTTTTATACTCAAAGACGATTCTGACAAAATTTGAAGTTTTACATATATTAAAATATCAGTGCAAACCAGAATTGGCATTGTAGCGGGTGTTCGCAGAAAGTGGCTCGCCCCAATACCTTTTTTGTTTTTGAAGAAACCTAGTGAAATCAAATCTGGAGGATCTGTATAACATCAAATTGCATTTTGTGACTAGTAATTTAGCGTCATGCAACTTCCGGTTTCACCAGAAGTGACATTAACTTTCGATTTTTAAATGGGACACCCGGTATATTTCACTTCTTTGGTCTCCATATCACTTAATGAATACAACCATGTATCACTTGTCACATTTTTGAACCAAATTTATTTTTTATTTTGAAATTTACTTTTCATTCCAGTGGGCTATGGATACGTTCAAATTACTAATTTCATTCCTAAGAGTTTGGGAAAAATAGAAGTTTAATGTTTTCGGCCAAAATGTATCTGCTAATCTGCTGTCAAAAAAAATGATTTCTATTACTAATTTTTTTCAAGCGGCAAAATGGGGCTCTTCGGGTTTGGAAAAAAGAGCAGAGGTTATTACGATTAATTTGAAACTGCCTACTATAAGGTTTCAAATAAACTTCCGTCAAAAAACTTCCGAAACACATCAGCTCCGTGACAGGCGGTGGGATCGAACCCGGGTCGCCTGAAGGCGGTCATTTTCAACATTTATTATAATTGTATTGTTGATATTCGACAGGTTCATTGTTTGTTCACTTTTGTTTTTAGTTGTAGAAGTTTCATAATCATAATCATAATTTGGTTGGCTGTTGTTTAAATAAAATGCTATTTTACATGAGCTTATTTATTTTTTTCTCATAAATGCTCAAGTTTTCCAAAAAAAAACTTGTAGAGTTAAAAAAGTTAGTCAATGAATTGGGCTTTTCAGTCATACTTTTTTAAAGAAAAAAATTTCATCTAAAAAAAAGTTGTAAGAAAAAATATCCTAGGGGTTGAAATAATCAACCCCTTCTAAGCATACTTCAGGGTTGAAAAAATTTCAAAACGTGTACTTTTATTGACAGATAATGTTTACCAAGTTTCGTGTCTTTAGCTTGATATACAGGGAAAATAAAAAAGAAAAACCATTTTTTTTTTAATTTTCGAAGGGGTGTAACTTTTCCGGAGAGGATTTTTTTCAAAAAATTTTATACCAAACACTCACATTAATTTTCATCACAGAATCACCACTTTGATTTTTTCGGTGTTATTTAGATACGTATATTTATCTAATATAAAAAAACAGAAAAAAATTTTAAGTAAAAAAGGACGATTTCAAAACTAAAAAAAAAAATTATCAAATGAAAATACAGAGTATATTATCATAATATCACAGCTAGCACTCCTGGATTAAGCAAGTTAATGTGCGTTTCCATAAATTCGCTGACAGAGTAAAAATTATTTAAGCAGTGCTCTTAGATTGAGATAGCTTGTTGCACAACATTCACAGTATTTCTTTCCGACACCGCTAGTCTGTATTTTGGTTGTCTCAACATGTTTTTATAATTATAGAAAATAAAATCTCTTTCCTTTCAGTTTACTGTTTCATCCTGTTATTTTGATTTAACGGTATTCAGATGACAATTGAAAAGTTAATGTTAACAGCCTCCGACGTTGAGATTTTTTAACGGCCGGCGGCCGTTAAGAAATCACTTGTTCAAATATTTTTTCAAAACTTTATTCTGCTTACGATAGCAATAATTATAATAATACTAACAGGTCTATTCTCTATAAAGTCGTTATATAACGAGTCGTTGATTAACGATTGTAGTTAAGTTTACGATTACGTCATTCTAAACAACAATTCAGAAATTCGTATTCTGTAAACAATGTCGTTGCGGCTTCAATCGTTACCGAAAGAATAACGACCAACCTGTATTTTTGAGACAAGTATAAATTCATGTTTTGTGATTGAATGATGGATGAAAACAAAATTTTGAAACTGCCCGTTTCAGTTATTTGACTATTTTATGGAAACTTGAATCAATTATGAAAATTGGTGAGTATTACGGAATTGTGAAAAAAAAGTAGTCAAACTATTATTATAAAGGCAACAATTTTCCGTATATTTGGATAAATTGAAAAAAAACTAGTGGTTTCGTACAAATAAGTATGAACCAAGTAAACCAGAAAATCTTAAAGAAACTTGGCTCTATTGGGAATTTTATATAAATAAAGAGGCCAAATAAAAAATCAATATTTCTGATACTTCGTGAATACGCCTGCTGGCTACAGAAGACTGGAACATGAACCAGGATTTTATTTGCCATATACTTCTGCCATGAGCAAAAAAATGCAATGCTAAAAGAAAACTGTCTAAGTGGTTATTGAATAGAAATTTACTATTGTTTGTTTACTTGTATAACTGAAGGTATCCTCGTATTCCTGAGGGACATTGCAGAGTGATCGTTCATTTCATTAAATAACTCCCATGCCAGTTCTCTGGTTAATCTAGAATCTTTCCGAAAATTTTCTTCAGGAGTCTAGAGAGGGTTGCTGATATTCCGCAGCTATCTATTGAATCTCCGATTCAACTCTCTAAGGAACAACAGATACGTGATCCGATTTACCTTCAAACATCATCATAACACCTTCTTCGCAGTTCTTCTAGGATTACAACCAATACGTCCCACTCGAACTGATCCATTTCTATTGGATTACTATTTAAATTTTGCAAAGGACGAGTGAGAATATTTTTTTTGGTGAACACGTCTATTATCGTTGACAGTCATGACAGCCAAATAGGTGTCGTCTGCTCAGCGATGTTTTGGAAAAGATATATCGTTAAATAACGATGAAAAAACAGATAGTGAATACGATTCTGTGATTTTATCGTTATTTAACGGCTTATCGCTTGGTTACGACTGCCAACGATATCGTTAAAAGATAGTGAAAAGACTTGTAACTATTTATAAATTTGAAAAGTAATTTGAAATTTCTATTCCATCGATGAGAGATTTACCATCTATAACACCAGTATTTGAACTTATTGTCGGTGTGGCCTCATTACTATGAAATACTTGTCTCGTTATCTTCATTCTCTTTGAAACTGAATTTTCAATTTACGACTCCGCCACCGCAACCTCCAAGTTCTTTTACCGATAGTAGATCGCCACCATTTTCTACAAGCACAGTAGCCGAGGATCTGCGAAACGAGTGACCTGTGTAGAGCTGAAGATTTTCGAATGTTAAGAATGCTGTGCTGCAATTTTCTTTGGAACAGCTCCAATAGTATGAATACCCACAACTTATTTTACACATTTACCATTCCTATAACAAATGAATCGCCGATTTTTCAAATTTGGCGGCTGCAAATGTACGTATTTTTGGTATAAACCATAGGCATCAAAAGGAACTCCTCTTTGGGAATGATAAATACCCTGTTCTATTTGTTTTTAGTATACCTCAATGTAACCAAAACTCTGATACTGGTATTTTCAAAATCATCCACAGTCAGCCTACTAACAAGTTCGTCACGTCTACAGGCGACAAAAATACCACACATTAGTACAACCTTTAATACAATTATGTATGATCATCTGCCTCTAACAAAAACTTAGTTTCTTGTTCTTCAGACAAAATTTTTGCTTTCTCTCAAGAACAAAAATAATTTTCCAAATCTGAAAATACCCTGTAGGTAATACTATAATAGACTGGGAGATGGTGACAGAGTTCATGTGACGATTTTCTCGTTTATGCCTCTGAGACCAGAGAAAGATATGGAAAAACTGACGAGAATGATGAAAAATTTGAGTGGCTTTCATATAAAAAATTCGATTTTCATTAAAAAATTGTGTTTTGGGACGATTTTATCGCCGTTGCCATGTACACCAACGGCATGTTAAGATAGACAATAGAAGCGGAAACTTGTGATTTTTTTTAAATTTTAGACGATTTTCTCGTTGTTGCCAAATGAAATTGTGAAAGTTTCCATCATGAATGTCCCATAAAAAAGTGGCTTAACGTTTTCGGATGTCGAAGTCAGGTTAAGTGCCGGAATTGATTTTTTTATATGAAGGCCACAAGGCGACCGCTCAAATTTTTCATCATTTTGGTCAGAATTTTCATATCTTTCACTGGTCTCAAAGGCATAAACGAAAAAATCGTCACCTGAAATCTGTCACCATCTCCCAGTCTATAATAATATGGTGTACGATTTAAAATAACTAACCTTGAAATGTCAATGTTGTCATAAACTTTCAAAGCAAGTTTCAACATTGAAATCTTGATCCACGGCGAGTTAGGAGAATAAACCTCTGATATTCCTTTCGTATAGGCTAATAATACATCTTCATTAACCACCTTGACATTCTTGCTTTTACGCCACTCTTCAAAATTTTCATATTCTTTTTGATATCGCTCTTGAGTTATTTTCTGCAGTAAATCAACACTAGCTGCACATGATTCTCCCAATATTTCTAAAGAAATTTGATTTTGTTCCTCAACTTCTTCAATTTCATCCATGGTCGTTGTTAAAGCGAGCTCGTGAACACAAAAAACTGACATTGTTTACAATATTGCTGTGATCAAGTTGTGATATTATTAATGACAACACGATGTTGGGATTTTTCTGTAGAATTACGAGGTACGTGGTTTGTCTTTCCTCGGAATCAAAATGAAATCTTTCAGTGGGATTACGAAGTCTTGAACGACACACGGCCGATAGGCAAATAACGGATTCGGTTGTTATAATCCTCGGCTGCGCCTCGGATTACAATATTGAACCTCATTTGCTACATATCGGCCTTGTAACGTTAATAAATATAAAAAAAATCCGAAGCTTGCAGAATTCATCGAATCACTATCCTTTTCGATAATTGTTATTCCTTCTCATTGTCATGCATACTTGACGATTTAAAATTCAAGTCCGCCTCCGAAATGTTTGTTTTTTGACCATCGATCATCGCGTCTAGACCGCAACAGATTCGCTCGACGGATACGCCCTTGGAATCGGCGATCGTCTCATGTTTGCCAGATTGTTTTGGCATCGAATCACGTACGGGAAAATGTCGACGACCCAAACTTCGGGATTTTTCAGACGTTTCAAAGGCTTTATCGAATGTCAGCCGACGTTATCACGCGCTGTCATTTGAAATGGTTACTATTGCCGTCCCGCCGAGAACTGGCACAATAAGGAAGTGGCAGTGGAGGAGAGACTTTAATTTCCCGAAGGGGCAATGATTAGGTGTAAATACTTGCGTCTCTGACGCTGCCAGTTAGATTACTGAGAACATGAAGACAATATACAGTGTGTCAATTTGAAAACTTCTCACCTTTAATATATCTCTTCCACTATTTCTCTTTCCAATTTGATAATTAAAAAAATTGGAATGAGGCGTAAATTTTATTCTGACTTCTGACCAAATTTCGTTCCACTTGCGGTTTTACATAAAGAGGTTAGTTCGTTTCCTTTAGATCATACTAAAAAATTACTCTTCACAAAATATATTTTCACAAGCAAAAATGGTTCAAAACCTACCTTCGTTATCAATTTCCACGCATTCAAATCATCAATTATCAATACTGCGATGGATGTACACCATGATAGTGAGACCTATGATCACCTACGGAGCAGTAGTGTGGCACGGCAGAATCTAACTCGCCACAACAAAGAAATCCTGGAGAAAGTGCAAAGACTAGCATGTCTTTGTATAACAGGTCATTCTGGACCTCACTCCTCTCCATATCATGGTGAAGAGAACGGCTTGGGGAGCAAACCTCAGGTTGGCTAAAGTCGGACTCAAAGGGACAGCACACAGTGTAAGGGGCTCAACCCCGACCGAAAGTGCACACCTTACCGATCTCCCAACTGACGAAATTACCAGGATATTCAGTTTCGTGAAATTTTTTCGAACGGAATCAAATACCAAGAAAGAATGGAGCACAGAATCCATTCGAGCACTGGGAAGGAATTCCATAACATGGTACACGGACGGGTCCAAAACTCCCGACGGGACTGGAGCAGGAGTCTCTGGGCCTCGCACCAAATACTCAAAACCCATGGTCCAGTTCCCCAGCATTTTTCAAGCGGAAATTCACGCTATAGAAAGGTGCATTCAGTTCAACCTCGACAGGAAATACCGGAACAAGGAAATCGCAATCCGATAGTCAAGCAGCCATCAAAGCGTTGAGCTCATATAACCTCAACTCAAAGATGATCTGGGAATGCCTAGACAAACTCAATGATCTAGGCAGGAACAACAAGGTGATCCTCCTCAGGGTGCCAGGGTACGTTAGAGTGGAGGGCAATGAACAAGCAGACACCCTGACATGAAAAGGGGCATCAACGCCACTGATCGAGCCAGAACCATTCTGCGTTCTCAAAAAATCTTACTTCCAAGAAGAACTTAATAAAACCGAAGAAGCAATGAGAGCAGCATACTGGCAAATACAGAGCTAAGGCAGGCCAAAGATCTCCTCGGTAATATCAACCGAGCAAGATCGAAGACACTGATTAACGTCAGCCCATAGTATGGGCAACCCGTGACTCGCGTCGAAGCGTAAATTTAGATGAATGATGATGGAAGACCCAAGAAATGCGCAGTATCAGGTGTTAGAATGTACTTGAGTGCTTGTGACTATTAATCTAATTACTCTGTACAACATAAATTCAGCTCCTTGAACGACTCGAAAGCTGGTAAGTATACTACGTGTATGTACAGTTGCGGTCGATAAAAAATGGGATAACTTTTATAGCAAATTTTTGTTTAATTCTAGCTGCTTGAATTTATGTTATGAATATGGCAACAATGAATATTTGACATATGTCACACAATTCCGAATTATAAAGCAATCATGCCGCATATAAATGCAGTGACGAAAGATGGAATAATCGCAAAAAATAGACGACTGTCCCATTTTTTTTTGGCCGCAACTGTACACATAATATACCTCTATCCGGAAATTCATTTCTCATAAACATGGCGAACAGAATTTGAAGTAGCCACACTTCATGATTTTTCTTTTAATCTTCCGTGTTTTCAACCCTTTATCAGGGGTACAGTCATTTAAAATTGATATTTGAAAAAGTAACGTAATAGTACCATTTCTACAGTAAAATGATGCGTCAACCCTCTTTTGCTACTCCTACAGAAAGATTCATAAGAAAAGCACCGAATTGACATAAATTTCACACCTATAAGATGCAAATAAGAGCCTTGCATTTTATTTTATTATTTACTATCCATTCCACAAAAACGCTCCAGTTCTTGAAACGGTTTTTTCATTTTGAAAAGGGAAACATTCTCAATTGAAAATTGAACCAAATATGACTCTGGAAATGGAAAAAACCTACGATAAAAATTAAATTTGTTTTTTGTAACTACTTCCCCGGCTCAAGCTACGCTGGATATTGAACTACATCTGATATATATTGTAAAAAGAACCTATATAACTTGAAAGAAAAAATCCGAAAGTGAAAATTTGCATTTGCAGTCAGATAGTTGAGATATTTTTTGTAATATCAGAAAACAACTACTTTCCCAGCTAAAGACACGCTGGACATTGAACAACAGATTTTGAGTATTGGTCATTTCTCAAATGTCCAGTTTCCATTGGAGATGCATATGAATGAGATAAGAAATAATGTTATTCAGAATTGCATTTCCAATACATTTTGGTCAACAAAAATCTACTTCACTCTTCTAAGATCTTTTCCTTGTTTGGATTTTCGTGACATATTTTTTAAAATAGTTAACTCAACTATCTTCTTTGGTTACAGTTGCTGTCTAACAGTACATAAGTCTGTTGAAAGTCAACCAACTATGTGAGTTACCGGACTACTTGATCGACCAACATTAAGTGTAGTCAGGCTCACGCCATTAAACACAAAATGTTTTTAACGGGAGTCCTTTCAATTTCGGACTGAAATAATAAAATAAAAAAGTTTTAATTACTACTTTTATGGACAAATTAATTTTCCATAGTTTCCAAACTTAACAACAATCAGGAGCCTAAACGCTCCAATCGCTGTAATCATGGAAAATTATTTGCCAACGCAACTCTAATGATCTCCACTCCACGCGGACGCTTTGTTCTAATGACACGACAAAGGAATATAATATAATATGGGAAATATACATGAACAAGGACTCTTATTGAATCTGTCAAGAAACAATAACGGATAACGGATTTGTCGATAGTCTTTAGTCTGTTAAGCAATGTCTTCAGACAAACCTCTGTGTGTATGGCCGGCTAATGTGTTTATGAATGTTGGTTTTCATGCAAAGTATATTATATCCAAGACACCAGAAATATAGACCGCTTAGAAATCAGATATCCAAATATGAAATATGTGAGAATTACCAATGAACCCAAACATCAGAAAATTCAGCCAGTTGCTTCAATTTACGGAAATCCTTAAACTAATGAACATACGTGCCATTATTACAGCATAGCGAATAATGCGCTCGTGCTGTTTCACAATATTTGTTTACTCTTAAACAAACTTGATGAGAAACTTCTCTGAATATTTGAAGTGAGAAATTAACTCAATGGGAAACTCATTCAACATTTAACTTGAGGGAACAGTCTGCGTTAATACGACACAAAGTTTCCCGCCGTATGAACCGCTAATTTGATTAATAATGAGAATTCATTTGCATTATTTGTATTTAAGCCGTCAACATTGTTGAAGAAGAAACATCCGAAAAATATCTGTCAGTGACTTTTTTTTTATTATTACAATCTTTCATTTTACTTGCAATGCTTGTATATTAGTTTGTTTAGGTCAAATCTTGCAACTGAATTTGGATACACTTAATTACGGTGCCAAAGCACTATGAAATTTTTGGAAGAAGAAGAAAAAAAGGCGGCTTCAATATGGCGGACGAGTTTTCTGATTATTTTCCTATTCGATTCCAAATTGGTATGTGGGGATTTTGGGGTCTGAGATTATGAATTTTGTGTCAAATTTCATAAATTTATTATGACGACTCCAAGATGGCAACGAATTTTGTGATCATGGTCCGATTCGATTCAAAATTGGTACTTATGTGGACGTTTTCGGGGTGGAAGATCATGAGTTTTATGTAAAAATTCATAAATTCGATACGGCTGCTCCAAGATGGCGGACTAGTAGTTTTATGATTATGGCCAGATTGTATTCAACATTGCTGCTTGGGGATTTTTGAGGGTCGGAGATTTTGCTTGAGAACTAACATTTTTTAAATAAAATTACTTAGTTAAAACAAAATTTTAAATGCAAGCTTCTAATCAAGTGCACTGAAAAATAAAAAATAAATTCTTTAGATGTGTGTCGTAAGTTATTCTGTGAGTAACAGATCCAATTAATGCTTGTATTGAAAAAAATACTTATCACCCTATCATTTTAGTGAGAAAGTTTTTATTTGCAAGTCTCCAACAGAAAACTATTGCCCTCTACGATATACTTTTATGGTTAGCAATAATTCTGAAATCTGTATGTAGGTGTTCCCCATGTTTTCAATTAAAATATAAGTTTGGCTATGAGATTTATAGAGTACCGCAAGAAATCTTTGCCAAGAATATAACAGATAAGTAGTTGTTTTCCATCTGTAATTTTTTAATCTAGAGTAAACAGATTTTATGGTAATTCTGGAGTTTTAGTTCTCCATATGAAACTACCAATCTCCCAAAAAGAATAAAAATGTTTATTGGAAACAACTGGACAGTAATGAACGATAACTATTGAAATACGAAACAGTCCCTTGCTGGCAGTACGGTATTCTGAAAAAACTGAATTTTTCGATTTCTTACTTCATTAGGTATTTAGAGGCGTCCTTGTCAATGGCAGAATAAGATAAAACAGTATTCTTCACAGAAATTCTTTATAAGCTTTCTTGTGAGTTTTACTGTAAAACAATTCATTTTCGAACAACCATGATCACCTAATTTTTTTCATACGTTCTTTCTTCGAAGAATACAATTTTTAGAAGTATTTTCCTTTCTAAATTCAATGATGTATCACTTATGCCGTTTTCAATACGTTTAGGATCTTTTTCGACCATCATCATGGAATTTTCAAGAGATTATCACAAATCATTTAAGATATCAACCCAAACTTTTAATTTTCTTCAGATCTAGGATATCTAATTTCACAATTTTTTGCAATTCAGGTCCGTACTCTGAAATATCTGAAACGTAATGAAACTGTCATGTGTGATACATCATTTAATTAAGACTGGAAAATACTTTTAAAATCTGTATTTATTAAAACAGGGCCGCATTCGGAAAAAATCCGGACCTGATGATCGATTCCTCGATGAAGTTTCAGAATTTCGAAATAAGAGCAAAACTCACTACAATGACTAATTAGATAGCCAACGGGTAATTTTTTTCAGACGGAATAAACATATGTACTTCTCTAATAGGGAGTTACACTAGTCATTTTTATTTTTTTTCCAAAGATTTACAAGTCAAACTGGGTAAAAAATACATTTAAATTTTTTTTTCGATTGGGTTTGATCCACGAATAAAAAAAACGATCGGAGTAGAATTCAAATACTAGTTAAATTCGCGCGAAGTAATACTGGTATTCCATTGGACGAACACAAGTGACATCAAAGTCTCATTACGTCAAGATCTCCATATATTTCCTACGAGGATGTATTGATATCTAGTTAGCCTAGACCAGTTCCCTGCATAAACAAAAGATTGCGTTACCATAGCAACGAACAATAACTTATTAGAAGTGTCAGTGTAAAGTTTGACGTCAAAAGAGTAAACCAGAGTTACGCAATAAATTAAAAGAAAAAATAAGTCCATCGAAATTGTGAAAATCGAAAAATTTGAGTATCGAGCAATCATCTAGTACCTGTATTTAAAAGGGTTAAGAGGTAAGCAGATTTACGAAGATATGCTTAATACCCTTGGTGATCAATGTCCTTCGTATGCGACCGAAAAAATTGGACTGCAAGCTTCAAAAGAGGTAAATTTTCCATTGAAGATGATGGCCGATCGGGAAGGCCAGTTTCTGTGTCAGTCCCCGAAAATATCGATGCAGTTCATGACATGATTTTAACAGACCGTCGAATTGGGCTAAAACGGATATCTGAAGCACTGAATATTTCACGTCAATTTGGACATGAGAAAAATTGCTGCAAAATGGATTTCCAAATGTTTGAATGTTGACCAAAAGCGTGCAAGGGTAGTAGCATCGCGTTCGATCTGTGCTCGATTTGAAAACGATGTAGACTTCTTAAACCGAATTGTGACTTGGGTACATTTCTACGATCCAAAAACAAAGCAACAATCGATGGAATGGCGACACTCCGGTTCTCCAAGACCTAAGAAGTTTCGTGTCCAAAAATCTGCTGGAAAAGTTCTTGCTTCAGTTTTTTGGGATTGCCATGGAGTAATCATGATTGATTTTTTGGATAAGGGTAGAACAATAACTGGAGATTACTATTCGATTACTATTCGACCACTCAACGGGAAAAAATTAAAGAGAAAAGAAGCGGAAAGCTATCCAAAGGTGTTTTGTTTTTGCCGGACATCGCCCCTGCACACAAATCTCATGTTGGCATGCAAAAAATTCGTGATTTAGGGTTTGAATTACTAGAACACCCCCCTTATTCACCAGATTTGGCTCCGTCCGACTATCATCTCTTTCCTCAACTGAAAAAAAGTTAAAAAGGTCGTAAATTTTCTTCCAACGAGGAGGTAATAAAAGCTGTGGAGGTGTGGTTTGCAGAAAAAGAAGAAACATTTTTTTTTAAAGGTCTAGAGACGTTGCAGGTTCGCTGTAATAAATGTATCCAAGAGGAGAATATGTTGAGTAATAAAATATTTTGACATTGAAATTTTGTTTGGTTCTATAGTAGGCTAAGAATTTTTCAATATATCCTCGTATTTGCCGGTCTGTTGACAAAACCAAGTGTACCTTTCCATTAAATTCGGCTGAATAGTATCGAAAGAAGATTAATCCGGTGTACAATGTGACTCAAACTGGGAATAATTCTTCCTTGTACAGAAAGCATTCTCTGACGACTCAACGACGTTTAGAATAATACAAGAGACGTCAGCCCGCGAAAATGTGGCGTTTGAATCTTTCTCAATTTGGAACAATTTTGAAGTGGATTGTAGTCGATACGAAATAAATAAATAGGTTAATGAAATGATTGTACCTGCATCATATATACAGATAAGATCATTTGTTACAAGTAAAACGTAATTTTTTATTATAGTGTAATTCCCTTTATAGTCATCAGTTTGTTTTCCTCGTTGTTCCTCCACCTCTGACAGTAAAACAGTCCAAAAATCATTTAGACTCATTTTAGATCGCGTATAAGAAAATATTTTTTCACACTTGGTAACTCAACTATATTATTCTTTATTTCGACTACTTCAACATGAGTAGGGTGTTTTTTCAGGAATTTATTCTGAAGACGAAATCGGAAGGAGCGTCGTGTTGAAGTGGTTATTTATACGGGGATTTCGCTATTCCGAGGGATACATGAAATATATATCGTATATTGGGTGGTTTATATTGGCTATTTGCATTGGATAGAATGATTTTTGGAGGTTTTGTGTGGTGAAAATGAATCAGTTGTCCATATACACTGAGAGGACAAACAATAGAACAAATAATTTTTTTCCAAAATATTTGAATTTTGAGCTGGTCGATTTTTATCTTTACTTGCATATATCCTACAGAAGTTACACTTGTAAAAAAATTGTTCAATGATTTGGACGAGCACTGTGTAAAACTGCTTTAGTCTTAAAGATCTGTATGATATCACATCTTATTCCCCCAAGGAGCCAGTAGTTAAAAATAAGTCTCAGTTTCACAAATATAGAAAAAGGTCGAAAATGGGATACTGGGAGCCTGTGGTGTCATTCTTTGAGAACAAATACCACACGAGTACTTTCACTCCATAAGATGCGCATTTCGATAACCAAGTTGGTACCATCACGGGAGATACTAAGCTGTTTAGTATTTTGAGTAGTTGAGTATTTTCACTCCTAGATGGTCATTTCGACAATCAAAAAATCTTCATCAGTAGGAATACTAAATTGTTTACTTTAGCTACTGATGAACATAACTTGCGACGCTCAGGTGGGATAACCATTCAGAATATTCGAATATCAAACTGAGAGAACTGGTATTTGCATTTTATAAACTCAGAGATTTTCTTTCAGAAAATATATTGAAATTGGCATATAAATCCTTAGTAGAATCAGTCATATCCTACGGAATAATAGTATTGGGAGCGGCATATTATAATCAAATAAATTGTTTGAAAGTCACGCAGAAATGGATTTTGAAAGTAATACTGAGAAAAAGGCGCAGATTCTCCACCGAACAACTCTTCATAGAAAGTAAAATGCTTGACTTAACACATTTATATAGCTTTTGAATCATATGAAAACAATTGCTCATTTACAAGAAGCGTAAACATCTGAAATTTTAGCGTAGATTGCAACAGTAAATAATGAAATGGGTCATAACAAACAATCGTGTTTTGATTAATACTCCCAAATTGATAAATTATAATTTGGCAGTCTCGTTTCTCGAATGATATTATTTTTTTGTTGAATTCCTTAAAACTCCCATTGTCGGTATCTTCTATAAATATAGTCGGAAAGTTTATCGAAAAATCAGTAAATAGTCAATTGATCTGTTGTAAGAAACATTCGACGGTTTCCTTTTGCTGTTAATGTGAAATATTTGTTGATAATTCGAAATGAACTATGAGAATAAGAAATATTTGACGGGTCATTTGGTCAATGGTCATTTAAATTAAAGTTTGAAAATTACTGGTTAGCTAGACCGTTTATACCATGTTTCATATTGAATTTTGATTTGAATATAAATATCAAGGATAAACCTGTAGAATAATAATAATAATAATAACAATAGAACTAAGAATAAAGGAATATAGGTAAACCTTATACACATAGTAATCAAAATATGCAAGGGACTAATTAATTGTAATATCCTGATTGTTCGCTTTGAATTCGAAAAACATGTTGGTAATTCGAATAAAACTTTGAAAACTATTAATTAGATATCCAATTAATAAATAATAAATAAATGTAAGTATAAAAAAAAGGAGAAATAGTAATAATTGTAGTCGTTCATTTTTTGATTAGTTATTTGATATAGTTATGTATTTATTTGTATCTTGTTTTGTTTCTCGGTCATGGAGATCAAGACAACCGAAAGTGAGAAGCTGCGATATTCAATATGGTTCAAAAAGAGTTGGAACACTGGACGAACTGAGTAATCCAGATGTTTCCTTCCCTAGAAGTGGAATGAGGATGCCGAACGTGAGTCCGGTGAGAATTCCAGGAAGTATCGGGAATGAAAGGTTTCAAAGGTCGGCAGCAAATCAAAATGGACAGGCTGTTCAAAGGAGTGGAGTACTGGACGAACTGAGTAATCCAGATGCTTCCTCCTGAAGACATAAATGGAGGATGGAGAAACGTGAGAAGGACTCCAGAAGATTATCCAGGTCGAAAACTCCCAAGCCGATTCAGCTTTCTGAACCAATGGTACCCAGAAGAGACACCGGATTTAAATTAAATGATTTGAATCATTTGATTTTTTCACTTTTAATCGTGATTTAAATCAAATTATAGAATGCTGTAAAAACAAGTCGCCGAAGCAGATAACTCATCAGGAAATGCAAAAATGGAAAATAGTGTATTCAAAAGTGTTTACATACGTGAGTGTAAAAACATAACTAATCGTCATCAGTTTTAACGAAAATATTCATAAATTAAACTTAAGAGGCCATGAGCGCGATCATATTTGGGGCGCTTGGGTAAAAGAATCAATCGACTCAAAAACGGTTTGTCATATCGATTTCAAACAAGGGCAGGATTCTAGAGGACGTTTGATTAAAGGTACGTTTAATGGAAATCGAAATTTCAATTCACTTTTTCACAAAAAAAATCTCAAAAATGTCCCAAAAATGCAGATACTTTGAAGCAATTTTTTGGGTAGATGAAAACATAATTTCAAAAAAACATTACAGCACGTAAATAGATCAACGTTTAACCTTTCTTTTGATACCAAATTCATTTCGATTGGATAAAGATTGCTTCAAATTTTAATGGAAAAATGTGCAGCTACCTCGATTATCTGTGAAAAGCATCGTGAGGTGCTGACGTAGAATCGAACGTCCTCTAGAAGCATGTCTTTGTTTGAAATCGATACAGCGAACCATTTTTGAGTTATCGACTCTTTTACCAAAAAAAAACGTTTATAGTTTATAATATTACCTTCATGTATAAATAATAACAAATTAAATGAATTAAATTTATGGCACGCTGCCGAAAATTTTCATGTCAACACAAGTTTTTTGTGTGTCGCCGGGGAGATTTTTTAACTGTAAATCTAGACAACAAATATTTTTAGGCAAATAAAGAAAAATAAAGAAAATATTTCCATATTTGAGGAAAAAATCAGTATAAATTAAAAAAACACGATTCGACCAAAAAAATCAGATTTTTAGATTTAAAAAAAAATCGTGATTTTTTGCAACTCAGTCTAGAAGTGAAACTACTTGTGTGGTAAGGGGGAAATTAATATATATTGTTCTCATAGGAGGTATTCTTATCTTGATAAATTTGAACGGTTTGATGTGGAACATGGGACAAACAATATTTTGAATGGTGACTGTTACTTTATCACATTTAGTCTTGAATGGTTTTACTGATACTACTGTTTGAGAGAAGATACATCGCAATCACTCGACAGATGGCGCTGGGGGAAAATCAACTTGAAAATTTCGAGAGGCAAAATAAAAAAAATGTAATGATTGAAAAGATGATTGAATTTTCTTTTCAACGATGTGTAATTTGACCTCCCTGTCATTTGAAATTTTTAAATCGATATGGCCCTCCCCACCCCCTTTATCAGGCGATCTCAATGTCTTTTATTTCAAAAAATAGTATCGGTGATACCATTTATATTGGTTTTCGTTGCATGTGTGTACATCAAACCGTTCAAAAGTAAACAGGGGAGGGGGGCTAAAAAAGCCACACTGTATAATAATTATTAGAGGAAGCAAATGGGCCTCCATTCCTGCCTTAGAGATGCAATGATAAACGGACCTTGAACGAAAAATATAATTCTGAACATGATTGTTATAAATGAATAGAAGCGTCCAAATTCTCTTTCAGATGTCATCTGTCGCGTGTACGAGCGAAAGAGAGTACTAACCTGTCCTAGACAGGTAAAGCGCCAACTCTGCTTTTTGATAGTTTTTGTAACCTATCCTACTATCAATAAAAAAATATTATTATTATTATTATTATTATTTTTTTTTTTTTCCCGTTGGGAATGTACCAGTCAGGCCCTGTCTCCGGTGCTCCGATACATCCGGAGGGCGCGCTGGTGTCGTTAACCCCAATAACCACTCCCTACGTCCGTAGGGTGAGTGACTATTGGGTCCGAGAATCATGTGCCCTGAGTAGACGGAGCGAACCAAGGATGACGGCCTTCTGCATTCGCGCTGCTAAGATTTCTGCCATATTACGGCAAGCAGGTATTATCTTCAAGTTGGAGAGCAGTGTGTCCATCATTCCACCAAGGACTCCTATGATCAGAACCACCATTTTGACAGAATGGTCCGGATACAACCTGCGGAGTTCAAAGAGAAGATCTCGATATTTAGTCCGTTTTTCCTCCTCTTTTCGAACGATATTCATTTCGCCTGGAGCGGAAAACTCCACGACGAATATCGTTTTTCTTTGGTGGTCGAGGAGGACAACATCAGGCTTATTAGCTTGTATTTGCCTGAGGGTGGGGAATGAGTAGTTCCAATAGATTCGGCACCTCTCATTCTCCACCACGGACTCAATATCCCCCGGAAGAAAAGGCAACACTGGTGTCTCGTCTATACCGTACGAGTGTCGTAGATGGTAGTACAACACTCGTAGAGCCGCGTTATGCCTGTGGATATAGGCTGAGACCGCATAACATGGGCATGCTGAAAGCAGATGCATTACGGTCTCAGGTGCCCCACGACATGCCCTGCATCGGGTGTCAGGGACGTCTATACCCATCACGCGACTACGGTAGACAAGGGTGTTGAAGACACCATCCTGGCAAGCCATTATGAATCCCTCGGTCTCCGATTTTAGCTCACTCGACCTGAGGAAGGCAAAGGTCAAGCTTTTGGATAAGCCAATGTCTTCGATGTTGTGAAAGAAGACACCATGCATTGGCTTATCCATATGTAGCTGTAGCAGGACCTCTGTCTCCGCAGCTTTGATGTGTGCTTTTTGCTGAACGGGTCCCAACTCGGTGACAGAGTTTGGGTTAGCCCGTTCAGTGTCGAATACGAGACCGAGTTCATCGGCCGCACGGGTTGCTGCCTTAAAAAGAAATGCTCCAATCCCTGCTTTTTCATGGTCGCGGACCATGCAGAGAAGGGGATCTGAACTCCGGATGACTTTACAGGCCCCATCCAGAACCATTCTGTTATGCAGACACTCCAAACTCAAAAGTCCACGGCCTCCCCGTTGTCTGGAAAAGTATAACCGTGGAACGGACGATTTAGGATGCAAGCTCCTATTGAGATGCATCATTTTGCGAGTTTTAACGTCGAGTTGTCGCAGCTCTTCCTTAGTCCACTTCATTACTCCGAAAGAGTAAAGAAGGATCGGAACGGCAAGCATATTGGTTGCAGCAACTTTGTTCTTCCCCGACAGTTCTGATGACCAGATCTGTCGGAGTTTATGCTGATACTTGCCGCGGAGAGAGTTCTTAACTGTGAATACCTCTTGGGAGTGGCGTTGCTCCACCCCTAGGTAAGTATACGTCTCTCCGGCATCCAGATGATGTAGGATGCTTCCGTCTACGAGCTGGACATCCTCTCCGTATTCCTCGCATCGTCCTCTTTTAAGATGAACCGTGGCACATTTGTCGATCCCAAATTCCATTCCGATAGCATGCGTGTACTCTTCCACCACCCTAAGGGACTGATGTAGGTCCCTTTCTCCAGAGGCATATAATTTTAGGTCATCCATGTAGAACAAATGGGTGACTTTATGCCTCCGGTTGCTGGGAGTGCCGCAGTTGTACCCACGGGTATTCCTGAGTACAACGGACAATGGCAATAGTGAGATGCAGAAGAGAAGAGGGCTGAGGGAGTCTCCCTGAAACACGCCTCTTCTAATGATGACCTGCTCTGTTTGGACTGTGTCTCTACCAGATCTTATGGTGAAGCGAGTCCTCCAGAGTGGAATCAGTTGTCCAATACATCCCACTATTTGATCGGGTACCTCAAGACATCTGAGCAAATGCATGATTAACTCATGCGATGTTGTATCAAATGCCTTGCGGTAATCGATCCAGGCCATCGAAAGGTTACGCTTATACTGCACGGAGTCCTGCGTGATACATCTATCGATGAGCAGGTTCTCCTTGCAGCCGGCGACCCCTTTCTTTGACCCTCTTTGCTCATATATCCGTTCGTACACCGGATCAACTGTGGAGAGAATGCGCGTGTATAAGATGCGTGTAAACAACTTATAACACGCATTCAAGCATGTTATCGGCCTGTAATTCTTTGGATCAGACAAATCTCCGTTTTTGGGGATGAGCACGGTTCGCCCCTCGACAAACCACTCCGGAATCTGCTGCTCCCCATCTAGCCATGAGTTAAAAACTCTAGCCAGATGGCGGTGGGTTGTTGGAAACTTTTTCCACCAATAGTTATTCAACCCATCAGGGCCTGGAGCAGCGAAATTCTTAGAACCTTTTAGGGCCCTTCGCACTTCTTCCGTGGTTATCGGATTGCGCAGATCATTGTGCTCATGCTGCCGAAGCGTCCTGCAGTAAGCTTCGAACTGCGCTAGGGCTGGAGTGTCTACATTGAGTGGTTGCGGAAACTCATAGATGTTCTTCCAGAAGGTTTCTACCCGATCAGCAGCCGGCGGGTTATCGACAACACGTGGAGGCTCTTGGAATAAGCGAGAAGGTTTATCGCGGAACTTCATGTTTTCCGCGATACTTCTCGCCCGCCTCACTAGTGACTTCTTTGCAGCCACTAGCATTCGTATCCTATCAAGACAGTGCTGTTTTATGGTAAACAGCACGCCTTGATTCAATGTGTGGTGAGCTCGTCTTAGCTTTGCAGCAATTCGCCGCACTGCCGGCGTAAAAGGCCTATTGGCCGACATGTAGTCCACCACACACTGGATACGAGACGCGTGTTGTCTCGCCGACTTGATCTTAGCTTCCATCTTGTGAACGCGTCGCTCATGCCTCCCAACAAGAGCGGTGGTTTCCCTCCTCTCCGTCTGGGATAGAGCACGAGCGGCGTCGTACACGACAGAATTGATCTGCCAGATGGTAGCCTCTTCTGAAAGAACATCGCCCATCTCTGCATCCACTCGTGCCAGTTCTTTGTGAGCAGTTTCGTTAAAACCAACTTTACAAATTCAGTCTTCCCAGTCCTCCTTGTTTCTGGGAATTTGTTGAACATCTCTATCATCATCCAGCCACATTCCAGAAGCTGAAAATCTGTAACAATGTCGAAACATTTAGAAGTGAGACTGATTTCTACCACGTTTTCATGTTCATATTCCATTCTGTTTTGTAAACATTACAGGAGTTTCCGTCCCCTGTGTATTTTGAGACGAAAAAATTGACAAACTTTCTCATCCAATAGTGTATGTTATATGAATTCTTTACGCTAGAAATTTTATTCAATAATCGCTGACAGAGAAGCAGTGCGCTAGAATTTACTTTATTCAATATCCGTGCAAACTCGTTGAAACGTAACATAAACGATAACAGAAAAATCCAGAAAGAAAACTAACTGCTTCAGATTGCACAGCACTTCCTTGTATGTAAAACTCGCAACAAGTTTTCGTGATGGTTTTGAAATTCAAATGTTATTGAATATTGCGATGGCGCAGAAAATGCTCGGAATTTTTGCAGGAAAGTCTACATTCCGTGAGATGGGTGCTTAAGATATAAGACATGGCTGGGGTTGCCTGCGGGACGCTATAAGTTGGGAATTGAGAAATGATTGCTTTTGACTGCGTCCGACATCATTTACACTATATCGGTAAAATACATTGAAGATTTGTTCACAGTTTGTTTGTTCGTTCAATTTTTTTCCTCAACCAGCTGCACTTTCATCAGTCACAGTCGATAAGGTCGATAAGGTGTATAACATAGGGAAATTTACCACCACTTGCACAATATTAAATGGGACACTGGTCTATCATGTGCGAAAGCACCTGCAAAATTTGAGAACTTAACCAATTTTTTTGTACGTTAACCGCAATGGATACGCCACTGCATCACTGAATTTTAGGAACTATCTAAGTGAAAACACATAATCGTGCTTCTGTGAACGTTGTATTTAGAACTGAAGCATTGCACTTTTGCAATGATACTATATCTAAGTGCAAACTCGCTGATGGTCTACTTGTTCCCGATTTGTCTTGGTTGTACACGTATACTCACGAATACTACGGCGTATGTGGAAACACCCAAAATTAGTCCTCGACATAACCCGTTTTCTCCAGATAATGCAATTATGAACCGTAAAAATCCTGATTACAGAAATTTGAGAAGACTTGGCAGTTTTATTTGCGATAGTGATCGGTATTTTGATGTCTTTCAGCGTTTACCTCTTGCGAATACTGTGATATGATTGTACATAATATGGTGCGGTGAATGAAAATGACAGGGCTTGTGTTCGAGAATTCGCAGGTAAATTTCCAAATAGATATCATCCGAACTTAATTTGTGGAATGGAATTGTGTATTGATGGTAACAGAGCAACATTCAAACATTTGCTTCGACATGACAAACTATAATTCTTTTTATAATCCGTATGACTGTATGACGAAATCTCATTTATTCCGCATTGGAGTGAGTGAACACCCTAATTGCGAATGTGGCAAAAATGAAACGTTGGAACATATATTCTTTGAATGTTCAATTTCTCATATTCCTGATTTCGATCTGTACCAAGAATTCATACGAATTGGTATTGCAGCCCCTATGGACATGTATGTGATTCTTAAAACCTTGAATTCTAGAATTCTTAAACTATTGATCAAATTCATGAATATCAATCAAATTAAATTATGAGATGATAGGGGAAGCGTTACCAACCTTCTTATCCTATGTTTTTTTTTCTTTACATATCCTGCTACGATCTCGATCCTATGTTTGTGCTATTTGTTCTTAACTAACATCCATACCCGCACACAGAAGAAACCTACGTACGAAGAAGGACAAGGACAATTCATGCGATTGCTTCACAGAAGAAACCGAAATAATATTGGATGTAGTCTTGTGTCAAACAAGTCTGACTACGTCCCTGATCCGAAGCTTTTATTACATGGATATGTAATAAAAGGAGACTGGTCGAATGCGCCTGAGAAGGAAGCAAAGACCATTGAACCAGAGAGAGAGAGAGAGATAATTCTTTTTGAAAAACTATAATCCTTTAATACATTAGTAACGTTCATTTGTTATTATGTCAGGCCTTCAGTACAATAACTAAGCCCGAATTATTCAAATTGAAACAAATGGAAAATAAAAAATGGCTATTTTTATCAGAAAGATTCTACAAAAGCCAAAACCGTAACAAATTTTATTTTCAGCAAATTATTTTCATGTATAGTGTTACATTTAGAGTGGATTATTTTATTTTTGAAATTATGGCGATTTATTATGTTGATGTGGGTTAGTCCATTTTTTCATCGATTTTTTTATTTTTTTGTGTGGATGCTCCCTATAAGAATAATAGGTTTTTTTAAGGAAGAAACAAAAATATTTGGTTTTAAATTTTGTTAAACATCTTCATCGCTAGCGAAATCTACTGAACGTACTTCATCAACATTGATTTGAGCGTTGGTCTTAAGACTATTATAAAATGCATCATGGTGAATGAGTGGAACATAATCTAACAAAAACACGACTTTATTTTTTACAGTTTCCATTGGGAAAAAGTAGATGTGAATTGTCGATCAGTTCGATGTGCAATTTTATTGTTTGATTATTTACAAAATATTTTAAATGGCGTTACAGAATAAAATCTTAACCACTGAATTTTTAGCTACTGATCTTTGGACTTATCTATTTGTGATTTTCTTTTACAGTTTTTTTGTTGAAAAGAACTCGTTTTTATCCATACAAATAATTTTAAATGGGTTTTTACTGCGTGCGCCAAAATAACGTTATTCCGTTGCCCTGGAATGAAAATGTTTGGAAACAATTTCTTTTTTTTTTCACAAGACCTAAGTCTTGGTCGCATGGCAAATATGAATGCCCACTTATTAAAAATGTATGATCATTTTTAAAAACTGTTTAATCAAGAATAGAAACAATTAACTGACACAAAACAGATAGCTGAATGTTCCGGTTTTGGCCAACACACTCATCGAAATACAAAATTAGATGTTCCGTTGTCACAGACTCCTTTATAAACTTCAAAATACAAGATCCTATCTCTTGGGGTCATCTACAGGCTACTGACCCATCCCAAAGAAACATCATCGTTTGTCATATTGTGGATTCCGAAGCAATATGTCCATAGCTGTCGTCTATAATAACAAATGCCTGTTGACAGTAGAGTAGGTGATGTTTTCATCAGATCAAACGTTATCACTGTTACTTCAGGATGGTTTTTAGCAAATGCAGTGTCATTTTGAAGACCAGAACGTGCACTATTTGCAATTCCAGTTCTTGTTTCAGATTTTGATTATCAGCAACTCTTCGCAAAATACTTAAAACTCTAAAATGCAATAACGGTTCAAGTGCCGCCATCTAGTGAATATAAAGGTGCCTTAGACCATTTTTGCATCAAACTTTATGTTGTTGTGATGCACTGTAGATAGAATAGGGGATTATTATCAATGTGACAGTGACTGAAGGAGATCAGAGAATAAAAGTTATATTGAGTTACTATTTATGTTCTTCCTCGTCGTAACATGGCGCAGTCGATATATTGAGAACCACTAGATGAATAATATAGTTATGTCGAAATAAAAAAAGTCTAGGAGGAGATCAGCCGGAGTCGACGATATGTTGGAGCCCTTGGAGGAGTCTATCACTTCTACTCAGCATGCAATGAGAAATTTAGAAACGCGAACAACAGAATCGTTCAAAAATATTGAATCTCAGTTTACTCAGCAAATCGCAGAACTGGACAATGGGATAATGTGGGTTGAGAATCTTAGAAGGGGAGATGTGATGCACTGTAGATAGAATAGGGGATTATTATCAATGTGACAGTAACTGAAGGAGATAAGAGAATAAAAGTTATATTGAGTTACTATTTATGTTCTTCCTCGTCGTAACAGTTGTGTACTTGCTAGTTGCTATTAATGTCATTAGTTGAGAATTTTTAATTTTGTGGGTTAGTCCGTTGTTGCGCTGAAGACATCAATTATATAATCGTATGGCATAAATATGATACAATATAAAATATCAAAATTGATTAATTTTAGAGGGAAAAAATTATTGATGTGAGGCAACTTAAGGAGATAAACATTCCATCGAGGACTTTTCTTTAGGCTTTTTGAAAAACTACAATTCATCAAACATTATTTTGATGTATTTCTCAAGGTATAACCCGCGTAAGGCATGTAAGCGCCCGAAAATCTATTTTTTGATGACTTGAGTGTAGCTTTCCTTCTCTTACCGGCTATTTCCGTTCCTTATACAATATCACCATTCTTGTTTATAAACAAGAATATAATAATAATATCTCAAATTCTTTTGTCTTTACGACAATTCTGATTTTGTCTAGCTTTGCTAAGAGCTGAACAAAACTTGTATATAGGGTTCAATGAAAAGCCATGATTTTCTTTTTCTACTCATTATCTTGTACTCCTGTTTTCCACCTGGTCGAGTTTATATTATTAGGTCTTCCAGCCTGTTAGCCTTTAGAAGTTCTTTACTTTTTGCGTAGCTTTATTTACCTATCTGTTTGCAATTTCCATAATCTTCGTATTTTCTGCGTTTATATTCAACCCAAATTTTCTCACCCTATTTTTCTAATATTTCATGTAAACCTTTCTTGATGTTCGCAAATATCAATAACTACCGCCATCCGCATTCAACAGTACATTCAAGAATACCTCCCAAGGGTGAAAAAGTAATTTTTCCTAACTCTATCAGCCGTGCAAACCAATTAAAGTGTCATTTTGATTTTTTTTTCTAATTTTGAATATGTTTTTGTCAATTTCATTAATTGTTTACAAAATCATTGAAACAATAAAATCTTAAAAATACAATTTACAATTATTTAAATTTATTTACAGTTGGTTAAATTATTAAAGAAAATACCAGTAAAACTTATTTTTAACTAGCAAATGATCATAATGTTTTGTTCATGGCTCTTTTGCGATAAATGCAGTAGGTATAATAATTGATTTCAAATGTAATATTTTTGACGTGGTTTTTGAGTTTTGTGACACAGAGATTATTCCAAAAATTTAAAACCACAATTTGAATAAAAACAAATTATTCTGAAATAATTCTGGAAATGGGCCTAGAGGCAGTAGGAGAAGAAAACAACAAATAAAAATCCTTCCAGGCTAAAGTGCAGTTCCTCCCTTGGCATGTGAATAACTATTACCCTGAGAGATTCACAATGATTCAGAATCTTATCAAAATAAGTAATGAGCTGTTCGTCCTTTCCTATTGTCATGATGTAGAAAAAAATTTGGTGCTTTTTGAGAGCATAGGGTCATTTGTTCAAAAGGTCGATGCATAAATCAATTGACATATACTCACTTTGCGTTGATAATATACTTATAAATGTTTTAATTCATTTGTTATTACGAGTTGAAACTGTTCTTATAATAATGAAACATATAATGATGAAACCATTTCGAAGAATGTGGATAATCCCTAGCATAAAAGGAAATTCTGTAGATACAGGAAACAATTTTTCCACAAACGTTAATAAATTTTTTGTTAAGGGTAATTTGAATTCTTGAAACTTCAACAAGTTATCACCGATTGGGTCATTCGGGTCCTGTTTTTATTATTGTTTTATTGTTTCGGTGAGATTGCCCCAGTCGTATTATAAGATCGTAAACAGAAATGAAATACTCATGACTACAGACAAGTTTGGGATACAAAGCGTTTGACTAGAAATCGTTAGGGGTTTATTTGTGCACAAATCGGACTTTTATAACTCGTAAAAAGTTATTTCATTTTTATCTTCAGAACTTTGGTTTTCTGACCCGTTTGGGAAAATTTGGTTTTTATAGGAGTAACAAATATTTTAGAATGGCAGGGCAGGTCAGATACTGAATTTTACTTCATTTTTCATGACTTTTTTCAATTTTGGTTGATGACCAGTCTTGTTAAACAACTCATTCATCTATCAGTTGTCACACTAATTTTGTTCATTTGTTTGATACGGTTGAAATCAACCCATTTTTGAAACAATGTTTTCAATATTTCGGATTCTTCTAGATTGTTGAAAATTGTTCAAAATTGATATTTCCGTCAACATATTGCACCCCTACGCGCAACCCTCAGACGTCATCGAAATACTTGTGCGAGCTAAGGAAGACGCAGCCCTTACCTTTCAACGTGTGATGCCGTGCACGAGGCCGATGACCATGCTGGGACTTGAACCCACGATCCCATGCTTGAGAGGCGATCGCTCTACAAGCACGACCCATGGCCAGATATGTTGTTTGTTCTTTCCGTTAACTGGCAGCCCTCAGAAGTCTTCGAAAGACTTGTGCGAGCTAGGGAAGACGCTCCCTTACTTTTTAACATGTGATCTTATGAACAGGACCAGGGACCGTTCGGGGACTCCCACGCACTTAAGGTTGACAAATGCATGCTCTACCATCACGAACACTACGGCCCCCAATAAATTATTAAAATTGAATAACTTTCAATTTAACATGAATTGAAATTATGTTTTTGAATTACCTATTGATGAATCAAGTCTATACAGTGCCCGCCATAAAGTAGATATATGATATATGAAAAAAAAGTTTATTATTAGAGCATTCGAATAAAAAAATTTGGCTGATCGATTGTGCATGTTCGGCAACCAATATCGATTTTAATACATGTCAGGAGACAATCGATATGGTAACAAATTGAAAAAAAAATACTACGAAGAGGGTAAGGTGGCAAGATATCGAAAAAAGTAATAATAAAAAGTTGCTTAGAATTTAATGTTGTACTAAAATTCACATTTTCAGGCAATCGAGAAAATTGAAATTAACATTTTTTTGAATATTTTTCGATCACTTCAAAAAGTATTTTCTTCTGAATACATTGACTGTATTTCGATAATGAAAACAGATCTTTCTCATTTTCTCTACACCAGATGGGACTAAATTTAAAAAAAGCTTTTCATTACGCACACAAACTTGAAAAAAGTGCGTTAAATTAAAGAGTTTTAAAGTTTTTTTTTAACAATTTTTGTATTATTCTTAAATGTACTCCAGATTTGAACCATGTAGAAAAAATTTCGGTTATTGCTAGCTTTGCACTTTTACAAAGTAACACAATAGTTCATGTATAGAGAATACCTTTTCAACCATCTAATTTTTTTTAAATTTCGTTAATATTTTCATTGCTATATGCAGTCGAAATTTCAAAAGAAAGTGCTGAACAATGGTACACAAACTATTTTGGATGGTATTATCTATACTACTTTTTGAGACAAGATACTTGAATATCTTGAAAAAACGTACTAACGAAATTCGAAGAAATATAGAGTCGAAAAAAGAATTGAATTATGTGTTCACGACGCCATTTGAAATTATTAAGATGTCCGTTCTATACAGTGCGGCTTTTTTAGCCCCCCCCCCCCCCCGTTAAGTTTTGAAGGGTTCAACGTACAAACATGAAAAAAAATATGTATTGGAGGGTTTCACCGATACTACTTTTTGAAACAAAAAATATGGTGATTGCTCGACAGGGGGCGCGGGGGGCACATCAACTCAAAAACTTTAAATGGCATGGGGAATCAAGAGTCACATCGATGAAAAGAGAATTCAATTCTCTTTACAACCATCTAAATATTTTTGAATATCGAATGTCGAGTAATTACAATGTGTCTTCTCTCAAAAAGTAGTATCGGTAATACCCTTCGAAATGTTTTTGGTTTCATTATTCCACAACAAACCGTTCAAATTTATCGAGGTATGAGTAGTTTTCAAATCGGCTTTTATACCTATATGATATTTCGAATTTTAATTGCAAAAAAAATATTAACGAATTTCAAAAAAAAATTAGATGGTTGTGAAGAGAATTGAATTCTCATTTCAACGATGTGACACTTGACCCCCCATGCCATTTAAAATTTTTGAATTGATGTGCCCCCCCCCCCGCGCCATCTGTCGAGCAATCACCATATTTTTTGTATTAAAAACAGTTTTTTTTTTCAAATCTGTACGTCGAACCGTTCAAAAGTTAACAGGGGGGGACTAAAAAAAGCCGCACTGTATATCGAGCAACAGCATGTCTTTTATTTGAAAAAGTAGTATCGTCAAACCATTCAAAACGGTTTTTGTCTCATATTTGTAAGTCGAACTGATCAAAAGTTAACGGGGAAGGGGGTATTCTATAAAAAGCCGCAATGTATATACAAAATAACACACTGATGCATAAAATTAATTGTAATACTATCAGGCAGTTTGCCAATATTAAGTCACGAAAAGGAATGTCATAATGTTGTTAAATAAATTTTTTGTATAAGTGTCAAAAAACTTGACATTTCTGGATCTCTATTCATGGGTTTACTATTTTTCACCGTGAAAGTAATTCACAAAATAAGCATAAAACATTAATTTTTGAAGGATTTATTTTTAACAGAGTCAATTATTGATTATTCATCATAAAACAATTTCATTTTCCCGCTGCCGACACTGTAAATAGTCCATACATGCTTAGCAACAAAACAGGTAAATGGCCTATATCATTCGTTTACTAATTCATCTTGACAACGGAACTTAATAGTGTCATTTACATGCCTAGGGTAATAATGACTTTGACTTTGACAAGTAATACCTTCAGCTTCATTCATATCAATTTTTAGGTTATGAGACCTTTTGAATATTATTGTTGTCTGCTTATTCGGTAACTTAGTTACAAGCACAAGCAACTTAGAATGAAATAGCGATCGAATAATCATGAAGGAAGGGTAAGAAAACAAACTTCAATTCAGGCAAATTTTGAGAAATGTCAACAAGCAGCGGGAAAAACGTAATAAGTAACACGGAATGTATCGACTGTTATCATCCTCGGCAAGCGACAAGCCTCGGCTTTGCCTCGGCTCGTACTCGCTCACCTCGAATGTTAACACGTCTTTACATTCCTTGTTACTTAAATAACTATTATTGGAATAATAATTGATAGAGTGAAGTTTGAACAAGTACTTCCAACTAAAATTCCCGAAGACGTTCCATGTTGTAGCTGATCAGAAACGTTAGATATTACTTGAATTTTACTACAATTTTATCAGATAGTTTAATTTGTTTGGAACTGTTCAAGATTTCTTTAGAAATCTCAATTTTGTTATTCAAACTATCTTGCTTATATTTCCAGCCACAGTGACGTTTTATGTATGTAATGTTCCCCCTGCATTGGCCAGAAGAGTTACAGAGCTTCTCCTGAAACAGTGACCTGTGTAGCTCTTATACATGTCTTTTCCAAGCCATTTTGCAATCAAGCTGGGAATGTCTCCTATTTTATTTATCGCCTCATGTTGGTTAATACATTTTCCTCTTGAATATTTCAATAATAATCTGTTACTTTTTGTAGAGGCGGCCGTCGTAGTGCTCTATACTTGCGGTAAATCTCAATATAATCAGAATTTGAAACAGTAAACGTCCTTGCGCAATAGTTCTTCGTATCAGGTATTTTAACAATCAATTTAAGATGTATCATCTTCAATGGCATCAATAGTTAGGTATATGTAATAATTCTTCACGGCGACAAACACCGCTGATACCCAAAATTAGGACAACCTATAAATAAAAAATATTGAAATTACTACTAATCATACAAAATTATGATTATATCTGTACCTTATAAAGTAAATTTGTTCCGTTATCAGCATCTTGAATGAATTTATTGATATCATCCCTTGTTCTTTATGATCAGGACCAATTTTGAAAACTTCCTTATATGAATATTTTCCTTAACATTCAATGTACTTTTCAACATAACGTAGGAGGTTCTATAATTTTAGATTTTTCTTCAAAATAGCATATAAGCACATTTTCAGAAACATTTTTTAAATGTTTCTTATCGCACCATTCACGAAATTGGTCATATGTTTTCTCATATATCTTGGATTTGGCCGGTAACATATTAGATACAATACGATTGAATTTGCTTTCTCAGATATATCTGATGGGGTATCACTACAATTATCATAATCAACATCCATCATCTTGAAAATAACTTGAAATTGAAGCACCTACGAGCAAATACAGTCAAACAGTCAAACACGCGGCGTGCCAACAAACCGTTTCTATAGTGACGACACAGAAAGACCACTGGATGCTGTGGAATTGTATTGGAAGTATTGATAACATTAAAGATAACATGTATGGAAAAAGAAGTATTATTTAGTTATTTTGAACTTATTTTTTTCAGACAGTGAACATTTTTGAATACGATTTTACTGAAAACTTATCGGGACAAAAAAACCCCGTCAAGATGTATTGGAAGCGTTTATTTTTAATATATTTCAGAAGATGTAAATTCAGTTGTACAAAAAATGTTGTTTGTATTTCGAGTATAAAATTCGTGTTTTCATAGCATATTCGAGAGAATTTTTGTACAACCGTCCACATGTCATGTGTACAATTATACACAAAATTACTCAATAAATGATTTGGGATTTGCCAAAAAAATCGCATGATTTTCCACGCAGAGGATATGGTACTTGTAATTCATGGTTAGAATATAAAAAAGTAGAGAGGTCTCTAGCTATTAGACTACAAGCCCAGGCCATTTTTGGAGGGGTCATTTGACCCAGCATGAAATATATTCAGAATGATAGTGCCATACGAAACAACTCCTTTCCGCACTGTGCCGTCAGTTGTGAGCGGTGCAGATGAGTACGCAGGTGAAAAAAACATTCCACCGAGGGGTGAGATTTTTCGACAAAAGATTCTTGTACGGCATTTCTCAAGATGATAGATCACTGATAAATAATCAAATATGACCTAATGCCGTACAAAAAGAACGGTACTGAAAGCCAGGAATTTTTTTTATTTTCCGCAAATTTGTTTTATTTCATAGATTAATTTTTTAGCAACGCCGTACATATTTGCCGGTACAGGGGTGACAAGCCCCGCACTTAACCCCTACCCCCAACTAGTATAGTTTGAGTCATTTGATACAACATCAAACTCAATGATCTGAATACTAATTTATGAAACGATGTCATTTTTTTTATGCCGTACATTTTTCATGGAACATATGACTGACCGGGAAAATTTATTTCCCTCTGAAAAGGGTAATTTTACGGTAATTTGTTTTTTTACGGCATATGTATATTTTACTAGTAAGTATAGCAATAATCAAGAAAAACTCTATTGCCGTACAAAAAAACTAGTTCTATACGACTGGAATTGGTATACAGTGAGTTTCAAATGTTTGCACCTTGTAGAAAACTTGTTTATTATCCATTTGTCAGAGAATTTTATTCTTCATAAAATTTGGTGCATTACAAAAAACCTTCACAAAAGATATCAGAATTTTATAGTTCTGAAAGGTATACAGGGGAGAACAAAAAATAGGAAATTTGATCTGGTATAAACTAACCTTATTTTCGAAATAATCAATAAAGTTTATTTAGAAAAGTTGTTCAGAATCAGAACCAACATTCCAATTCAAAATCATAGCCACCTAAGCGGAAAAAATAAAAAAAATCACATATTTTATGATTAAAGTGATCGTAAAGTTGAATATTTTCATTATTTAATCGTTTACCAATCATTAATTGATTAATTCAATAATTTCCTTCCATATCACACTGATAGTTATTATGGACATACATACAGAGTGAAATAGGTATCAAATTTGCACTAAAAAACTAGTAAAAATTCAACAAACGTCGTTATTCTAGTACAAATGATAAATAAGACCATCTTTTGCAATGAAATGTAAGTGGGGCGAGTGATAACTGGGTCTGAGAATCATGTGCCCTGAGTATTATTATTATTGTTGATCTTCCAGTCAGACTCTGCGTCCGGAGCCCCGATACTTCCGGAGAGCGCGCTGGTTCATTAAGATAGATAACCACTCCCCACGTCCGTGGGGTGAGTGATTACTGGGGATGAGAATCATGTGCCCTGAGCAGACGCAATGAACCAAAGATGACGGCCATGGATCCCAATGATCAGACCAATCAATTTAACAAAATGGTTTGGATAGAGCCTGCGGAGTTCAAAGAGTAAATCTCAATATTTAGTCCGTTATTCCTCCTATTTTCCGACTATGTTCGTTTCGCCCGTAGCCGTAAACTCCATGACGAAAATCGTCTAAACTCCATGACGAAAATCGTCGTACGTTGATGGTCGAGGAGGACTACATCAGGCTTATTAGCTTGTATTTGCCTGAGGGTGGGGAATGGGTAGTTCCAATATATTCGGCACCTCTCACTCTCCACAAGGGACTCAACACCCCCGGAGCATAAGGCAACACCGGTGTCTCGTCTATACCGTGTGTCGTAGATGATAATATAACACTCGTAGAGCCGCGTTATGTCTGTGGATATAGGCTCTATACCCATCACGCGGCTACAGTAGACGAGGGTGTTGAAGACACCATCCTGTCAGGCCATTACGAATCCCTCGGTGTCCTACTTCAACTCACTTGACCTTAATAAGGTAAAGGTCATTTGAAGAGGACCTTATGCATTGGCTTATCCTTATGTAGCAGCAGTAGGACCTCAGTCTCCGTAGCCTTCACGTGAGTTTTTTGCTGAACGGGTTCCAACTTGGTCACAGAGTTTGGGTTCGCCCGTTCAGTATCGAACACGAGACCAAGTTCATCGGCTGCCCGGATTGCTTACTATTATTATTAATATCTAACTACCCAAATGCCAGATTATCCTTTCAAAAAGCTAAAAACGTTTTCGGACCAAAACGGATTTTCCACTCGTAACAAAACAACGCTCATCATTCCAAAGCACAAAACTTCATTTTTCACTCGTAGCTTCTCGTACAACGCACCGAAATGTTATAACTCACTCCCCAGTGAATTTAGACCCTATTCATTAAATAACTTCAAAAAAAGACTGAAAGTTCTTCTCGGCAAATAGACTGATGTTTACGTTCGAACTAGGCTATTTACTAAACTGTTAATGCACTGCTATTTTCACTGTTATTTTTACTGTTATTTTTACATTAATTCTTATGATTTCTTTCCCTTCAAGAATATAGGGTTGAGTTTAAAAACAGCTTACGCTGACACTCCGCCTTTCTCCTAAACTGTTTGTACACTTGTTAATTTGTTATTTTATGGTGAATAAAGACGAATTATTATTATTTACGCGTTTTTTTCAAGTTATACGGTTTCAGAGTAGGTATTGTATGTTCCACCTAATATGAACGGCATTGTAATTCCCAATTATTATTTTATATAGCCAATAAAATTTTCTGAATGCCGTACAATATTTTAAGTTGCTAATATTTCGTAAAAACATAATGCAAAATCTTATCAGCTGAGAGAAATCCTTATATTGAAAATGTCCGGCATCAATTTCTTTTTGTTTAGGGATGCTTGAGAAATTAAAAAAGCAATGATATTCTAAAAATTACTTCTCTAATAAATCACAGTGTAATTTTTTTTATCCATATTTCTATTTAGTTCCATCAATTATAACCTGCTACTCCGTAAAATAAAAAATGTAGTCTGAAAACCGGTTGCCGTACAGGCATTTATAATCTTTCTTTGACCAATATAAGATTCAACCCCCCTAATAGGAGTAATTTTTCATTTTATTTTTTAATTAATTTTATGCACCAAAATTTTTAGACGGCATAATTTCTGAAAATAATTTTATATGTTCAATAATAATGTGGAACCGATGCCGTACATTTTCCAATGATCTTGAAACATACAGGTCTAAGTATGAATTTGCGTGCGGTGCTCCACACCCCTGCACCGGCAAATATGTACGGCGTTGCTAAAAAATGAATCTATGAAATAAAACAAATTCAATTATACAAATGCTGTACAGTAATAAATCACCAGAATTCATAAGAAAAATTTGCGAAAAATAAAAAAAATTCCTGGCTTTCAGTACCGTTCTTTTTGTACTGCATTAGGTCCTATTTGATTATTTTTAAGTTATCTATCATCTTTAGAAATGCCGTACAAGAATCTTTTGTCGAAAAATCTCACCCCTCGGCGAAAAGTTTTTTTGACCCTCGTACTCATCCGCACCGCTCACAACTGACGGCACAGTGCGGAAAGGAGTTGTTTCGTATTGCACTATAATTCTGAATATATTTCATGCTGGGTCAAATGACCCCTCCAAAATCGGCCTGGGCTTCTAGTCTATATTTCTCGAAATAAAGTTCTAGATCTTTTACACTTCAAAATGACAGAAGGAAAATCATCAATCAAAATGTCATCGAAAAAGATGCAGGAAATAATGAGAAGACATAAACGTGATGTTCGTCATTGGTTGAAATTCAGCTAGACAATTTAATTCATTTACCAGTACATTGCAAACGTATTGGTTGTTCGGGAAAATCAAGGCGGATGTGCTCAAAATGCAAAGTACATCTATGCCTGCAGAAGGGCAGGAACTGTTTCATAATTTTCCACCATAGATGAATAAAAAGTATTTGTTCACATTCTGTAGTTTATTCGATTTGTTGTTTCATTCAATAAAGGATATGATTTTGTCTACAAATGTAGAAATTTTTTTCCATCCATTCACGAGGAAGATATCAAGAAAACAGTTATGAAGTATTGATTTAGAGTCCTTCCTGAAAGACAATTGAGAGTAGAAAATATTTTTTCTCGTTAAAAAAAATAAATTGTGACTGAAAGTGTTAATCCAAAATAGTTATTTTTGTATCTGGTGCGCGAAATGCCACTTTGGTGATCGAGAATTGATTTTTTTCAACAAGGCGCAGCCGAGTTAAAAAAAATGTCAGGATCACCAAAGTATTTCGCGCACGAGTGGCAAACAAAATTGTTTCTACAAACGTTAAAAAATATTGTTCTAAAATAAGTAATATGATTAGCTTAATACAAAAAAATAGTGTAGAAATGGCTAAAAATGTTTTTCCAAATCAAGTAGGTACTTACTGTAACTATAGAAATAAAATGGCATTTGTTCACAATAAATGATATCTTGGATTTTTGCTTGATTGAGGACCATAAAGGTTAAAACATAAAAATATCATATAGTTTACATGCAGTGGGCGAAGTAAGTATTTCGCACACTATTTCGCGCACGGTGTCATGGTAACGAAGGAAACTAAAAAAAGGGTCACTTCGCATATTGTTGTCAATGCGCGAACCTTGTCATTTTTTGATGTTTGTAGAAAAATATAATTTATTATTATTTTCATTTTCTTTCACTGTATTATATTTTATTTTTATAAATAGACACGGAATTTGTGATTTATTCGTTAAAAGAAAGCCCAAAGAATATCCACCTTGTGGCATTGGCGGGTCCAGAGTCTCCCACTTGGATCCGCCAGTGTCTGGCGCCCACACAGAAAAAAAAATTTAATAGTAGCAATTAAAATTTGCATACCACCAAGTGAAAATTTGCATACTATATGGGACAAGTACACGCTTTATTAGCCACAAGAAAAATTAGATTCCTGAATTTGATCACTTGCTGTTATTGATGTAATTTCAGGAACGCAATGTAACCTAACTATATCAAACTCTCTACTAGAAGCAAACTTTTTAATTTATTAGCCTCAATCTACGTTTTATTTGCAGTAAGTGTTCAGTTTGATAACTACTAGTGACAAGTAAATTCACCATTGATGAAGAACGATTTACTCTCATATAACTCAAAAATATATTAGTTGGTACTATACAGTATTCTACTGCAGCAACATTTTTAGATTATTGTAATTTTAGTTCACTTTTGGGTAGTTTATTATTGCCTTACCTTTAATTGCTTTCATTCCATCTTTGGTATCAGGATACAACGGACTCAATTGAAATATCCACTTGCCCTCAGTTTAGAGTTATTAGTTCTTCTAAGAAGGACCATTTGTTATTTATAAAGCCTTATTTTCAATACTTCATTCTTGAATTTAAATGATATGAAAGGTTCGGTTGCACCAAGGTAGCAATGATTCAGTTTATACTATAAGAAAACGTACTTGGCATGGCATATACAGGCTAGCAAAATACACTACTCAAGAAAAACTAGAGAAAGAGATTGCAGTTTTTATGACAATATTTATTCGTGACCTAGGTATAAGTTGATGTGGAAAGAATTATAAAACATTTTGACGGTTCTATTAAAAAAATCATCGCCTCTGGCCGTACCCTTACTGGATCACCCAGTACAACCTGTTTCATAATTAAAATTTTCGGAACTTTGTTGAATCTGTTTGTATTCATCAGTGTGAATGAATGAACAAGCAGGCAAGCTAATGCCTTTCCTCATTATGATCATAACAAATCCAAGTTATGCATGACATAAAGTAGAATTAGAACGTTCTGAAAATTGAAAATAAAGATAATGAAGAAGGGAAATAAAAATATGTAAATTTTTAATATTTTTATTGAAACAAAACTGTTGTTCAGTCTTTTGGAAAATTATCCTGATTCTATTATACATAAAATGTTAATACTCTAGAAATGCTAGGTCAAAATCCACATTCTACATACCAACAAGTAAAATACATAAATCAAACTAACACTATTCACACAACTAACAACAGTAACAATAGTACAATTCCGGCACAAGATGTAATACGTCCACATACAACTACTAACTCAAATGGTGGAATTGGAATGAGGCCAGTTTTGCGAAAACGTTGATGAACAGTGCGACGGTTACTGCCGATTGATCCCGAACTGGTCGCATATCAACGAGTAGGTGAACAGTTTCATTATCGTAGGAACATCTAGCTCTACTGCAAATAAACTGTTGTATTACGCATGTAACACGAGTCTCTGTTGTTATGATATACTTTTCAAGAAATGCAAAGTAGATGAATATGAATATATACTTTTCCAGCGCTAGTAAAATGTTGACGTTTTATTTGGACCATTTTTTTCCGTGCAGGGCCCGAATTTACTTAAATCGGCGCTGCCGATAATATACTCAGGAGAAATCAAAAACTTTGGGTTACAGAACCCACCCACCAGCTTCTAAAACGCTCTGGTTCCGCGGCAAGAGAAACATCCGCTGTAGCGCATTTCCTATATCACCCAGAATAGTCATTATCCAAAAGTCGGTTGTTTCCGCCAGTTGCCTCTCCACCCTTTCGTGCGCTCAATAACCGCATACTCATCTTTGCTCGTACACACGGAGATGAGAGAGCGGATGTATCTAACTGCGCGATAAATTATCCAGAAATAAAGTTTTAAAATGTGTTTTGCTCCCGTTTCACCTCCGCAACGACTTTTATTGTGGCGGAACGTATCGCGAGATGAAGCACCGTCGGTATGCTCGAGAAAAATGAGCAACATTCGCAGAATGAGTTTGCCATTCTTCCGGGAGATTTAGGAAAACTTCGAGGAAGTTTAGACGTAAGATATAGTCGGGGTATGACATTACCAAAGTAAATATTTGAGAACGTTGGATGCTTGCGAGCGTTTCCGATATTTGAGATGAAGGTATTGTCTTTATTGTTTACTTTTGAAGCATACATCTAAACTTTATCAAACTTTCAGCTTAGAAGTCGATAAAATAGTTGTGGAAACAATATACGTGTGTAGCACCCACTGTTGAAGCGACAAAATCATCATCGAGTTTACCTACAAAATTAGAATGTGGAATATACAAAAAAGAACTGAACCAAACTAAAATTAGTTAACAAGAGGAAATTCACCTTAACCAAAAAACTGAAGAAGGCTCAGGATCCTTGAACCCCAATATGAAGCTGGCTATGTGGTCCAACATGAACAATTATGTTCTTAATAGGAATTCAGTAAAATGTAGTCCTTCTTACATTCAACAGATAACTACTACTAACTCTGAACAGACCAGTCATCACTTCGGGTTTCTTACAAGAATATCACCCAGAAGAAGACGTATCGTGTCCACTCTAAGTGAACGAAAAGGAAAAAGTAATCCGAATTTTTAACTCGCTTCTGAAAAAGGATGCTATTTAAAAAGCCTTTGAAGCAAAAGGAACAGCACTGTCCTTAAGCCCAGGAATCACACTAATCGACCAGGACCAACCATCCGCGACCGTCCACCTACGACCAAAAATTGAAGTAGAAAACTTTCAATCTCACACTGACCACTGACCATCTACGACCGTCCACCAGAATAATTTTGTAAATCTGACATTCAAAATGTTATGTCAATTCTCTATTTATTTAACGAAAAAGAAGTTAAAATCATAATTTCAATGATTTTGCTGTGAATAATGAGTAGGAGTGATAGTGAAGAAGAAAGAATCATGATAGTGTATGATTTTTATAAACGATTAATAAAGTAATTTAAAAAAGTGTGTGGAATATAGAGAACTTTATTTATATCGGGAACAGAAATTCCCAATCAAAGGAAGGCCAATTTTATATTTGCCGGGCAGTAATTCCCGATGGAGCACCAATGAATGTCTCCTTTTTCTATATCCAGCAGGTTAATTCTTCAACTATAAAGAATATGTATTACTATTAGTTGATTAGTTGAACTGGTACTAAACAATTATTCTCTTGTGTTAATAAATTCCATCAGTAACTTCTGTATTGCTGTAATTAGGATTACTCTGATATAACGTGGCTCCTCACCGCTGTTATCAAAACATTCATCTCTGCGGCGATCCACATGGTTCCTGAATTGTTCCGCTGCTTTAAATACATTAAAACTTTGGATGTACTATAAATTGTAAATAAAGCACTTACGAATTTATGACTCAATTGGAAATATAACAGTTCACACGAATAATATTGAAATTTTCGTTTAGGTGAAAAACTGTTGAAAGTTTATCACAAACATGTGTCCAAATAATAATTTAGCGTATGGGCATTGCATCACAGTAGTCCGAAGCCTACCAAAATTTCCAGCAGGATGTAATTTCGAACATGGTCTTTGAAAACCGGTCGTGGACGGTCGAGAATGGTCGAACAGTGTGAGTTGTGCGATAAGAATATACGTGTTGGAAATTTTGGTCGTTGGTGGACGGTCGCAGACGGTCGGTCCTGGTCGATCAGTGTGATTCCTGGCTAAAGAAACTGTGCTAGTCAACTATTGGCCCAAACTGGCCTATATTCTATACGCCACTTCCTCCATCAATTCTTCAAACCAGTCTGGCTGGTTGTGGAGCTAGAAGAAAATCTCTCACCCCTGAGGCCTAAGTGCTGTGGTGTCAAGCCACCCTTCCATAGCACCGTATTGAGAAAATTCATTGAATGATACGTCATTTGTGTAGTAAATTTTCATTAAACTATTTATACCATATAGATTTCTCTACTTACAACCTCTTACAAATCTGGAAGAAATCCATTTCAGCTCAAAGTAGAGTGGTATAGACGAATCGGGAAGAAAACTAGTATCAAAATAGAGGCAGGTATATGTTTCCGATCCAGCAGTAATTCATCTTCAGCCTTACACAAGTTCTACAACAAAAATTAACCTGCTATATTGACATACTACGGACCAAGAGATACTTACATGGAGAGGAAAATAACGTAATTTTTTATAAATATAATTGTAAATATCTACTTGTAGGAAACTTAAAATCAAATAGGGAAACTATGTCCAATGCCCTAGAATTGAGATTGAGATATAGCGGTCATGGTCGGAATAACAATAATTACTTACTAACAACCATGGTTATAGTTTGTTAAAAAAAATCTATAAATCAAATGAGTACATGTTCCGAATACCCATGTCTTTTTTTGTATTGGTAAGGCTCTTTGCCCTTCCACCAACAATGGATAGTGGCATATTTTAATGGATTTTTTAATAAATGAAATTTTTGAGATCCAAATGCGGTGTCAAAATCATGTTGGAATGTGACAATTGATAAGGTGCAGAATGAGTTTGCCATTCTTCCGGAAGATTTAGGAAAACTTCGAGGAAGTTTAGACGTGAGATATAGTCGGGGTATGACATTACCAAAGTAAATATTTGAGAACGTTGGATGCTTGCGAGCGTTTCCGATATTAGAGATGAAGGTATTGTCTTTATTGTTTACTTTTGAAGCGTATATCTAAACTTTACCAAACTTTCAGCTTAGAAGTCGATAAAATAGTTGTGGAAATAATATACGTGTGTAGCACCCACTGTTGAAGCGACAAAATCGAGTTTACAGACAAAATTAGAATCTGGAATATACAAAAAAGAACTGAACCAAACTAAAATTAGTTAACAAGAGGAAATTCACCTTAACCAAAAAACTGAAGAAGGCTCAGGATCCTTGAACCCCAATATGAAGCTGGCCATGTGGTCAAACATGAGCAAGTGTGTTCTTAATAGGAATTCAGAAAAATGTAGTCCTTCTTACATTCAACAGATAACTACTACTAACCCTGAACAGACCAGTCATCACTTCGGGTTTCTTACAAGAATATAACACAGTAGAAGACGCATTTGACAACAACGTGTCCACTCTAAGTGAACGAAAAGGAAAAAGTAATCCGAATTTTTAACTCGCATCTGAAAAAGGATGCTATTTAAAAAGTATTTGAAGCAAAAGAACAGCACTGTCCTTAAAGAAACTGTGCTAGTCAACTATTGGCCCAAACTGGCCTATATTCTATACGCTACTTCCTCCATCAATTCTTCAAACCAGTCTGGCTGGTTGTGGAGCTAGAAGAAAATCTTTCACCCCTGAGGCCTAAGTGCTGTGGTGTCAGGCCACCCTTCCATTGAGAAAATTCATTGAATGATCCGTCATTTGTGTAGTAAATTTTCATTAAATTATTTCTAACATATAGATTTCTCTACTTACAACCATCAATCTGGAAGAAGTCCATTTCAACTCAAAAAAGAGTGGTATAGACGAATCGTGAAGATAACTAGTATCAAAATAGGGGCGGGTATATGTTTCCGATCCAGCAGTAATTCATCTTCAGCCTTACAAAAGTTCTACAACAAAAATTAACTAGCTATATTGACATACTACGAACCAAGAGATACTTACATGGAGAGGAAAATAACGTAATTTTTTATAAATATAACTGTAAATATCTACTTGTAGGAAACTTAAAATCAAATATGGCAACTATATCCAGTGCCCTAGAATTGAGATATAGCGGTCATGGTCGGAATAAGAATAATTACTTACTAACAAGCATGGTTATAGTTTGTTAAAAAAAATCTATAAATCAAATGAGTACATGGTCCGAAGACCCATGTCTTTTTTTGTATTGGTAAGGCTCTTTGCCCTTCCACCAACAATGGATAGTGGCATATTTTAATGGAATTTATAATAAATGAAATTTTTGAGATCCAAATGCGGTGTCAAAATCATGTTGGAATGTGACAATTGATAAGGTGCTGCCATTCTTCCGGAAGATTTAGGAAAACTTCGAGGAAGTTTAGACGTAAGATATAGACGGGGTATGACATTACCAAAGTAAATATTTGAGAACGTTGGATACTTGCGAGCGTTTCCGATATTAGAGATGAAGGTATTGTTTTTATTTAACAGCGAAGTGGTCGAGGTGTTAAAGCGTTTGGCTTCCACCCAGACGGTCCGGGTTCGATCCCCGGTCGTGTGTCACTGAGCTGAAGTGGTTCGGATTCCACTTTTATTTAAACTGTAGGACCCGGATCTCCCTTGCTCGCACAAGCTCTGCTTTTGAGGGGTTTTCTCCGAAAACCTGGGAGATTCGTAAAAACAAATTTTACAAAAAAAAAAAATTATTGTTTACTTTTGAAGCGTATATCTAAACTTTATCAAACTTTAAGCTTAGAAGTCGATAAAATAGTTGTGGAAATAATATACGTGTGTAGCACCCACTGTTGAAGCGCCAAAATCATCATCGAGTTTACAGACAAAATTAGAATCTGGAATATACAAAAAAGAACTGAACCAAACTAAAATTAGTTAACAAGAGGAAATTCACCTTAACCAAAAAACTGAAGAAGGCTCAGGATCCTTGAACCCCAATATGAAGCTGGCCATGTGGTCCAACATGAACAAGTGTGTTCTTAATAGGAATTCAGAAAAATGTAGTCCTTCTTACATTCAACAGATAACTACTACTAACCGTGAACAGACCAGTCATCACTTCGGGTTTCTTACAAGAATATCACCCAGTAGAAGACGCATTTGACAACAACGTGTCCACTCTAAGTGAACGAAAAGGAAAAAGTAATCCGAATTTTTAACTCGCTTCTGAAAAAGGATGTTATTTGAAAAGTCTTTGAAGCAAAAGGAACAGCACTGTCCTTAAAGAAACTGTGCTAGTCAACTATTGGCCCAAACTGGCCTATACTCTATACGCTACTTCCTCCATCAATTCTTCAAACCAGTCTGTCTGGTTGTGGAGCTAGAAGAAAATCTCTCACCCCTGAGGCCTAAGTGCTGTGGTGTCAAGCCACCCTTCCATAGCACCGTATTGAGAAAATTCATTGAGTGATACGTCATTTGTGTAGTAAATTTTCATTAAACTATTTCTACCATATAGATTTCTCTACTTACAACCATCTTACAAATCTGGAAGAAGTCCAATTCAGCTCGAAGTAGAGTAGTATAGACGAATCGGGAAGAAAACTAGTATCAAAATAGGGGCGGCTATATCAGGGTATTTCAGATCCAGCAGTAATTCATGTTCAGCCTTACACAAGTTCTACAACAAAAATTAACCTGCCATACTAAAATTAACCTGACATACTACGGACCAAGAGATACTTACATGGAGAGGAAAATAACGTAATTTTTTATAAATATAATTGTAAATATCTACTTGTAGAAAACTTAAAATCATATATAGAAACTATGTCCAATGCCCTAGAATTGAGATTGAGATATAGCGGTCATGGTCGAAATAATTACTTACTAACAAGCATGGTTATGGTTTGTTAAAAATAATCTACAAATCAAATGAGTACATGAGTATTGGTAAGGCTCTCTGCCCTTCCACCAAAAATTAATAGTGGCATATTTTAATGGAATTTATAATAAATGAAATTTTTGAGATCCAAATGCGGTGTCAAAATCATGTTGGAATGTGACAATTGATAAGGTGCAGAATGAGTTTGCCATTCTTCCGGAAGATTTAGGAAAGTTTAGACGTAAGATATAGTCGGGGTATGACATTACCAAAGTAAATATTTGAGAACGTTGGATGCTTGCGAGCGTTTCCGATATTTGAGATAAAGGTATTGTCTTTATTGTTTACTTTTGAAGCGTATATCTAAACTTTCAGCTTAGAAGTCGATAAAATAGTTGTGGAAACAAGATACGTGTGTAGCACCCACTGTTGAAGCAACAAAATCATTATCCAGTTTACAGACAAAAGTAGAATCGGGAATATACAAAAAATAACTGAACCAAACAAAAATTATGGTTAAGGCTTTCGCGGCCGAAGTTTTCAGTGTCGAGTTTGAAGGCCGTCGTTTTTTGGAATTTCTTCCCAACATTTCGGCTAGCGCGAGTGGCTAGCTTCTTCGAGGCTTATACATCATGAATAATCTCAGATGACTGGAGATTCCATCTGTGGAGATTGTATTTAATCTGACTTAGGTAGTCTTGTGCGTTAATTACCGAATCTCTGGATTTGGTACATTCTCACTAACCCTAATTGACCCCTTTCTACCTGCTGACTTCATGTCGTTGATATCCTTTATTTCAGAATTGCTTATTACCGTAACTGGGTTAGGCATATTTTCGATAACTTTGACACCTTTTTGCCTGCTGTCTTAATGTCATGGTTTTCTTTTGTTATTTTGGAATTTCTAAGAATGGGATAGTATTCGGTTGAGGTTCACAGCTTCTTCTTTTCTGTTGAAATTTTCCGTGTGTTTGTGGATCTCTATTGCCTCCCGAACAAGTCGGCTATGGTATTCCTGGTTGGGGGCAAGAAGTTTTACGTCTCAAACAAAATCTTGTGGTTTCCTTTACTGAGCGCGTGTTCTGCCACTGTCGACTTGTCCATTTGGCCTAATCTGCAGTTCCTCTGATGTTCCTTCAGCCTTGTTCCCATCGATCTTTTTGAGGTTTTTGAGATTATTTATGATTTATAAGCCTCTGAAAAGGCTAGCCAATACCGCTAGCGAAACGTTAGGAAGAAATTCCAAAAAACAACGGCCTTCAAACCCGAGTGAAAATTGTGACAGTGCAAACTAAAATTAGTTAGTAACTCACCTGAACCAAAAAACTGAAGAAGGCTCAGGATCCTTGAACCCCAATATGAAGCTGGCTATGTGGTCCAACATGAACAAGTATGTTCTTAATTGGAATTCAGAAAACCACAAGAGAACTTTGGAAAAATGTAGTCCTTCTTAAATTCAGCAGATAACTACTACTAACCCTGAACAGACTAGTCATCAATTCGGGTTTCTTACAAGAATATCTCCAAGAACAAGGCGCATTTGATAAAAACGTGTCCACTCTAAGTGAACGAAAAGGTAAAAGTAATCCGATTTTTTTACTCACTTCTGAAAACGGATGGTATTCAAAAAGCATTTGAAGCAAAAGGAACAGCACTGTCCTTAAAGAAACTGTGCTCATCAACCATTGGCCCAAAATGGCCTATATTCTACCCTACCCTAAGAGGCCTAAGTGCTGTGGTGTATGCCACCCTTCCACAGATAATTATAAAAGTATTAGAAAAAGGCTATTCATTCTGCCTGAATGATACCTCATTTGTGAAGTAAATTTTCGTTCAACTATTTCTTCCATATAGACTTGTTTCTCTACTCGACATCCATCTTACATCTCTGGTAGAAGTCCAATTCAGTTCAAAGTGGAGTGGTATAGACGAATAGGGACGAAATATCACAAAATCATCTCTGCAACTTTGATTCGAAAACAAGTATCAAAATTGAGGCAGGCACATATTTCGGATCAAGCAGTAATCCATCTTCAGCCATACCCAACAAATATTAACCTGCTATATTAATGTGCTACGGACCAAGAGTTACTTACATGGAGAGGAAAAAACGTCTTTTTATGAATATAATTGTAAATATTTGAAGGAAACTTGAAATCAAATATGGACACTATGTCCAATGTCCTATAATTGAAGTTGAGATATAGTGGTCATGGTCGCAATAAGAATAATTACTTACCAACAAGCATGGTTATAGTTTTGTGAAAAAGTTTTCTATAAAGTACATGATCAGAAGACTCATGTCTTTTTATTGAATGGTTAGGGCTCTTTGCTCTTCCACCAATAATATTGCTTATTCAAAATTGATAATCTGCGTGTCAATTCATTGATCAGAGAACAAATAATAGGTCAAAATAAACTTATACAACGTTCTGTGGTGAGTAAAGCGTAGAAGATCAAAACAAATCGTCACGTCGGAGAGGAACTTAGTGAAAGTATCAGTAATTTAAGGAATTGAAAAATTTTATGCAATCGAAATTATCCTGTTCATTCAAAGAATTAACATTGACATATTTCAAAGAACGATTTAATTCGACGATTTCAAGTAGATTCAAGAACGTACCTTTTTGTGAAATGTGTAAAATTTCAAGGACATGATCAACGTCAAAGTGGTGGTCAGAATTCATAATATGATTAGCAAATGATCTTTCAGAGTTTCTAGATTTTTAAATAATGTTAGTATGAACCAATGCCCTTATTTGGATCCTATGATCATTCTGGCCAATATATTGTGAATTGCAATCTGGATGGGAGCAGGAAAATTTGTAAACCCAAGAGTGTCTTATAAAAGGAAAGTAATAGGAGAAAAAAATATGTAAGGTTCATTCAGCGGTGGTGAACTATATTAACATGAGTCTTCGGATCATGTACAAACTATTATCATGCTTGTTGGTAAGTAATTATTCTTATTGCGACCATGACCACTATATCTCAACCCACATTCTAGGACATTGGACATAGCTTCCATATTTAATATCAAGTTTCCTACAAAGTTTTACAATTATACAAAAAAGGACGGTTTTTCTTTTCTCTTTTTAACTCTTGGTCCATAGTGAATTAATATAGCAGGTTATTATTTGTTTTAGAACCTGTGTAAGGCAGAAGATGGATTCTTGCTGGATCCAAAAAAGTTGTGGAGATATGATTTTGTGAAATTTCTTCTCGTATAACCATCAAACATATTATACATTGAGCAAGCAACGTAGTCAAATGAACTTTAATTCACCCTCCTCAAATGTGTGTTGTTTATTACTAAGTATATGGCCTTTTTCTATAGTTGAATTCAACGCTAGAAAACAGTGAAGATCTCAAGGGATGACCAGGTCACATTCGTTCAACACAAGAAGCATGACCCCATTAAAGATGAACTTTCAATTCGCATCGAAATGATTAAAGCGTAAGTCTGGCAACGCTGCCACTCGGTTCCCCATTTAACTTACAATGTAGTAAGAAGCCCGTTCTATTTTATAAGGTTAAATTCGACTGTGGAAACTTTTCACTGTGTACATACACCCATAGTTCATCGGTCTTCTATTGCAAAAGTTAGTCTCAAAGGTAGGTACGGTTCTCTAACAAATATTATCTCGTGCACTCATTATTGAGATATGTTATCCTATCTCATGCTCTTTCTAAACCAATTTGTTTTATTTATCCTTACATATATTTCCCCCATACATACACACCTCTTCCATTGCTTTTTGAAGTAAACTCTAAATCGAGAATAAAACTCCTTTCGAACGTGTTAGGAGGTATTTCTTGCTTGGCTTTGGGACCTTCGGCTTGAAAAATAACATGGTGATTAATCCTGAAATTGCTATCCCAATAATGGATAGGCCTACTTTCTTTGATGACAGATGCATCGCACCACATAGATATACACATTTACCGTCTGAAAAAACAGCGACCGAAATAGAACTGAAGCGATTAAAAATCAGAAATTTATTAGGAAAACGCTTGGAAAAATAATCAGCTAAATGAACCAATACCATTAGAAGTTCACAGAATCTTCTAGAGAGAGAAAATTCTCACTCTTTCATAAAAGTATTGATAGAGTTGCGAATACTAAGATTATCTGTGTCATCTTTTTAGGTTTAGTGTTCTCATGAAAATTCAGTTAATCATTATGAAGATAAAGAGATTAGTTCACAATGCCAGTCGAACGATCTCAGAAAGACTAGGTAGATTTTATTGCAGGTTTGGGTGTGTTATAAAGGTAATGCAGACGTCACTATTTCCAGAATAGCATGTCGAAAACCATTAATTTGTCGACGATTTGTTCAGGAGGAAAATCAAGATGTGAAATATATTCTTCATAAAAACTCACTGACAATATAAAGCTGTTCTATAATTTAAACTCTAAACAGTTTCTTGCCATGCACCATCAAACTTTCGTGAGCGTAATGAAAAAAATATTAACAAGTCGACAGAATCAAGATAACATTATTTAATGAATGGGCTTTCAGTCAAGCTAATATAAAAGGCTTTTATCGTCGCGTTTATTTACTATTCTCGTAATTTAACATAATAACTCATTAAGAACTGTACACCCACAATCGAAACAATCTTGAATCATAGCCTATCATCCACGTGTCTTCTGGTTAAAAAAAAAGAAAATTTATTTGAAATGGAAGGAGTTTTTATCGCGAAATGGGTATTCTCGTCTATGCAGTCCTTGATGTCTAGGTAGGAATTGAATTCATTGATCAAATTGGCAATTACTATGTTTCAAGAGTTTAAAGATTTGCTAACTTGCTCTATGATCGATTTGAGTTTTGCAGTTTTTTTCTTGCAAACATTAACCAAGTACTGCAAAACAAAATCTGGTTCATCATGAACTTCTCTAGAACTGTTGACCTCCAAATCAGGGCCGAATATATTGAGGCTACATATGAGCAAAAAAAAAACACGCAAGAATACAATCGAAACCACAAATGAGGCTCACAACGCCAAAATACGATCGTGACTTGTTTTTTCATTTTTGTCTTTAACCAAGGAAGATACAACACCACCCACGACTGGCTAGGAAAAGGAGCAGCATTTCTGTTGTGAATTTTACTCTACCTTTCGCCAACGTACCACCACACAGAGTTCTTTGTGTTTGAACACTAAAAAAGCCTGTGAATCTGACGGGATTTTGCTGATGGTTTCGAAATGTGCCCCCGCACCCATAACTTTTTTGCAAATTATTCAACCTCTTTGATTTGTGGGTATTTCCACCCAACTGAAAAATTGCGGGAGGTACGTTCAATCACTAAAAAAATTATAGGAAGCAACTACTTTCAGAACTTTCGCAATGCTATCTTATTTGGAATGTCATGAAAAATAGACACAAGCATCGAGCTTATGAAATATTTGGAGTGCCTAGGAATTTTTACCGATCAACAGGCAATTTGCACATCACCTTGTGACCTGCTTGCTTACGACCTAAAATGTGTGATATAAAATATGTATTGAAAACTCTGGTGAAACTCTGGCCATAGCATTAGATATCTCTAAGGCATTAGATGTTTGGCATCAATAACTCCTTGCCAAGTTTCCATATTATGGCTTACCACCGAAGGTATGTGCTTTGCTGTCTAGTTTTCTCTCAGGCAGATCTTTCCATGTTGTGTATATATACAAGTGCTGGTGTACAGTAGAAATCTATTTCAGCGCCAACGCTATTTCTGCATCACAATAACTATTTCTTGGAAACAAACTCACGTACATTAGTATGACCTTCTCTGACCCAGCAAGCTTTTGGGCCAAAGTAGGTAGTACTATAATCTTTGATTATTTGAGTCATAACTACCCTTAGAACATGTATGTAGTTGGTGATTTTTAACTGTATGCTTTTATTTTTACATTGTTGAAGATGATTAATACAAACGTCTTTCTGGAAGCCGAAGTTATGATGACTACAGCAATAAACATCTACAAAACTATTTAAAGGCTGGTAGATCTGATGATGTAGTAAGAAGCCCGTTCTATTTTATAAGGTTAAATTCGACTGTGGAAACTTTTCACTGTGTACATACACCCATAGTTCAACGGTCTTCTATTGCAAAAGTTAGTCTCAAAGGTAGGTACGGTTCTCAAACAAATATTATCTCGTGCACTCATTATTGAGATATGTTATCCTATCTCATGCTCTTTCTAAACCAATTTGTTTTATTTATCCTTACATATATTTCCCCCATACATACACACCTCTTCCATTGCTTTTTGAAGTAAACTCTAAATCGCAGATCACTTCAAAATACCCCCAAAAACAATTAAAAATAAATTTCAAAATATGTTTTCCAGCACACCAGGTCATAAAAGAGGTTTTAATCAGCAAGAAGAACTAGCATTTGCCAGTCATATCGACAAAATGTGCGAATTTGGATTCTTTTTTTGATGAACTGAATTTGGAATATATTGTGAAACCCCATATTACAAGGCAAGGGAAGACTATTCAAAGTTTTTGTAACAACTTGCCTGGCTATGATTGGACAAAATATAAATAGCTGACTGTCAAGTTTTCATCAAATATAAGACGAAATCGGGCTCATATTAATGAACAAATAATCTCAGAGTATATTGACAATCGGAATATGGCAGTTAAGGATGTATCACCTGAAAAAGTTCAAAACTACGAGGAGGCATGCATGTTTGACGAAAAATACTGAGGAAAAAACTAAAAAAAGTCAAAGTGCGATGTGTTGTGCTAATTCCACTAGTGACTTGGTGCATCTCTATATTTTTAAATAATATATAGAGCAGATTACTTTTGGACCACATGGGTGGAAAATTTCCTGAAGGAGCACGGTACTACAGAACTAATAATAATAATAATATTTATTCGCCGTTTTTGATACATATGGTAAGTCAGTTTTGAGAACGTTCGAATAAAATTAAAATTAAAACTAGCACAGGTTTACCTACATATATCAGGGTGTTAATTAAGTACGTTGACAAATTCGGGAGGTGATTCTTTGAAAGTTTTCAGGACGAAAAGTTCATATAAACATTTGTCTCAAACGGCTTGGTTTTCGAGATACAGGGTGATGAAAATACATTTTTTTCAACATATTTTAGAGTTAACTTCGACATTTTCGACAATAATCAGTTCAAAGTACAATCCATTCAATAGTACGCACGATACAAAATAATGCATTTCTCAAATAATTCACAGGATCCTTCTTTTTTCAGAGTCAAGCTTTGTTCAACCCTTCAGATTTTTTTTCCGCCACCACTGACATATTATGAGAAAGGAATAATCAATGTTGTTTCATTTAACATCTTTTTGTTTTCTTGAATTTTTTCATTTACTTGTACGGTTCAGGAGCTATAATGAAAATATTAATTAAAACATTTTCCAGTGTCGGATAACATTAGAAAATTTGAAAATTAAACATTCTCAATTATTGTAAATTGATGGAAATAATTTTTCAGAATTTGAAGAATCTACGATAAATAAAAATTATAAAATATAAAATATAAAGACAAGCTTTTATAAAAAAATCTTGAAAAAAATGTATTTTTATCACCAAGCCGTTTGGGACATATGTTTATGTGAACTTTTCATCCTGAAAATTTTCAAAGAATCACCTCCCGAAGTTTGTCAACGTACTTAATTAACACCCTGTATATATACAAATACACATATAAACTCACATACATAAAATGTTTGGGAGCATTTTACAAAAATTTACCAAATTGCCACTAAGTAAAATTGGGAATACTTTGGTTGAAGTTATTTGTGAGATTGTCAGTTAGGAAATCTTGGAAACTATAGTAGCATTTCTCTACAAGAAATTTTTTAATACAGTCATGCAATATCTTATCTCTGATTCTTTTGACTGCATGTGGTAACTTGTCGAGGCACGTAATGGTATTATAGTGAGGGGAGTTTTTATAATTTGACATTCGATGTTGTGGGATTCTCCAAAGATCACCATTTCTTGTAGCAGATTTCTCATATAATTTGGGGTTTTGCCTGACAAACATAATGCATTCGAGGATGAAGATGGATGAGGCTGTCAATATTTTTTTTTCTATAAAAACGGGCCGGCAGCTATCTCGGGAGTCCATGTTGAAGATTAGCCCTATGACTTGATTCTGCGCGAAGAAAACTCTAGAAAAATCCCAGCAAGATTGGTTCTTTTTTTTTTGGCATCTACGGCTCTGGTCATTATCCGTGTGTTCTGAATAGGCCTTGTAACTAACTCCTTAGGATCAGCACTGTTTATTATCAAAGCAACAGTGAATCGTGGAGAATTATTCCTGACTTTCACATCTGAAAATGTGATTGGTTCTTATCATATCTTTTACCAGTCTTACAAAAATAAGAAAGAAAAAAAGTTGTGAGTTTGAACGTTGTTAGGCTTTGTAAAGAGAACAATATCGCTAATTCTTCACACATAACCCAACCTCTTGATATTCGGGTAGATTCTGTTTCTCAGTAGCAAACTTGTCATCATAGCAAGGAAACTGACAGCATAATTATATCTCAATTTTGTAGGATTCTTGCTATCTAATTGCATTATCGGTAGGGGATGATGTGGCAGCAACATCTCCTGTCGATAGTTATCCAAGCCTTCTACAAAATTGAGATATATTTTGCTGTGAGAGTGGCAAAACTGTTGGCACTTTGACAAAAGATATGAAAGGAAATGTGAGGTAACCGTCTTTTTTCTAATTTTTTTACTTTTACTGAGCGTGTACCTCAAAAACGGCAGGGAATTCAAAAAAAGTGTATAGAATAAAACTTGTATAGAATTTCAAGTGCTTTCATTTTTATTATGAAATTTTTTCTTTGCGGTGCACAGTTTCGGAGATCTTGGCAAAAACCCAAAAGTAGACAAAAGTGGGACCTTCTTTGTTCCCCATCTCCTCTGGCTCACCTCCTATACGCCAGGACTTTTAGTATGTTCACTTCCTAAGCACCTGGAGGAATCGCTCAGGTCCCTGGTCATGCACTCTACAGCACCTTTATTGACTTGACTAATAATGTTTCATATTGTATGTTCCAGTCATTTCAGATAATTAGTTGAATGAGTTGATAAGTGTTCAATAATTACAACCAATCACCAACCCGTTTGCTCAATTTTCCTTTTCCATTTGACTGAGAAGGCAGAAAATGATCCGGCAAAGAGAATTTTCATTTCACGTCTAACCCATCAAAATCGCTATCATAATTGAATGAAAGTCGTTTATACAGCTAAACCGTATAAATCAAATAATTTTCAAACTTTTCCGACACTTTCGACATATTTTACGACTGTGGAAAATTTAATTGGCTCAAACTTACGATTCATCCATCGGATTCAAGATTTGAAAGAAACCAGAGTAATTAGGGGGTGAAGTCTGGAAACTTTCCGGAGTAGAATATTAGGTGAGAGTTTTTTGTTTTTGAACCCTGAAATGCTAATTCGATATGAAATATTAAAATATTAAAATTTTATCTGTTTTTGAAAGGGTGTTACGCAAAGATCGTGTAATGGTGGCTACACTGAAAAAAATATAGGGCTCATAGTTGATAAATATTTGCTTAGGTGCTTTTCATTTACAATGAATAAAGGAAAGAAAATTTTGTTTTGTATTTTTAAACGCGATAATATAAATTACCAATAAAAAATAAATAGTTTGTTTGAGGTCGATATGTTTACAATTAACAATATAAATTTATTCCTAATGAAATCATTTGTTGGGTGATATTACTAAAAATTAATTTTTAAGTTTATTTAAAGTGAATAAGTCATAGTTCATAGTTCCAAATAATAAATATTCATTGAAAATACCGCACTGACAATTATTATAAAATCTCCGCGATAGGTGCCGTGGTTGGGCTCGCTGATGGGCCACATGTCACGTCGTACGTCGGGGTTTCGTGTGACGTCGTTTGTCGTTGAGTCGTGCGTGCGCCATTTGCGTTGTGTAGGTTAAGTCGCATTTTGTAATTATTTATTTTTGTGTGATTGAAGTGTAATTCAAAATGAAAAAAATCTCTTCATAGTTATAGAAGACACAATGACACTAGTTTTATAATAGTTATAAGCATGGTTTGTGCATCTATTCTCTAACACAATACAATCATAGATTCTGCTGTAAAAGTTACAAGTAACGCATCAGTTCATCAAGGCTGTCTCTCGCCATAATGGACCATGTTCAGGATCTGGAAAATTTTTTGAAAGACAACAGTTTTGTGGAATTAATAAATATATGTTAAGGTAATTTTGTATGAACGGTAAATTGATTTCAATTTCTTCTATACTAATTTGTCGATTTCAGAACGCTCATTTTGCGTTTATTAATAATAAACAATATTTTTAATAAATATTCTTCATTTATTTGAAATAAATACTGAGATTTTTTATTTACAAACGTTCATTTTCAATAAATAAAAAATATTAATAATAAAAATGCGTATTAAATGTTAATGAAATATATAATATTAATAAATATTCTTTATTTATTTTAAATAATGTTTTATTCACTGTTGATAAATCTATAGTGAAACCTATATTTAAATAATTTGAATGCATCATTTCTTTCTAATAAATAAACGTTTATTCCGCAATATTCGAATAAATGATTTATTAGGTGTTAATCAATTCAGTTAACTATGAATAAACTGTTTTTTCAGTGTATAAATATAAGCGTAAGAAGTAAGTTAGACATGAACAGAAGTGTCGGGAATTTTGTACGAGTGAATTGATGTGTTTTACATGAGAGTTGTATGCACTATTTTTTCAAAGGCTCGTTTAGAAAGTTAGAACCTCCGACTTCTCGGATCAGCACGTTCTAACATTACGATACGAGGCCGAAGAGTTTGAAAAGGATCGATATAAGAATTTTTGTTTTTGTTCAAATACATTCTGTATTTGTGAGTGTGTGAATATTCAGCAACTATCGTGACCTGGATAACTGTATCAGGTAGATCTCATTATGATTGCATCAGAAATTATCTATAAGTGAAAGTTTTATCTAGGAATCACATCATTTTTCCATTGTGGAACTTGTCAGGAAATGTACGAAATATTTATCAATATACTTTGTTATCGTGGTCAGTCGGAGAGCACTGGACTCTTATTGACCGAAAAAACTTGAAAATGGCGAAGGTAGCAAATGCGAAATGCGAAAATTCTAGTACGGGAGTGAAGAAAGGATCATGTTTATTCCTTACTAGACAATTAATGTCAATGTAATGTTGATGTCATCAATGTCTCAGAAACTGAGTATAATAGTGTACTTGCTCCTTCAGAGGAAATGCATACAATATAATAATATACTAAAAAACATAAAATGTCACCAATAAACGAGTCATAAGCAGAGCTACCCAGAGCGTATACCATGCGTTCCATTTAGTGGGGCTGAAAGCACCGGAACTGCACCGGTTGACATTCCCCTTGCCCCTCGAGCACCATCCATTTTATAGGTGCATGACGTAAGTAGATGAAAGTCAAAACTGTGAAAACACAGTTGTGGCGAAAAAGTCAGTGATATAGACTCATGTGAAGTTGGCGACTACTTTTTGCAAAAACACATTTTTTTGAGTTCTGGGTAGATTTAAAAGAGTTCTGGAGTTCCTGATACAAATTTCGAGTAATTCCAGCAAATTGTGGATTTTAATAAGAAAAACGCGCTAACATCACGCGGCGCCGTATTTTCCGAATAAATGAGTTGTGGTGCTATTTTTCGATAAATTTGGAAAGAGTTCTGGAGTTCTTCACCGATTTTGAAAATATTTCTGCCGAAATAAAAAAGTTTTGGAAAAAAAAATTTCGACTTTGGAAAACCATCATTTTGAGAGAAAAAACAGATATTTCAGTTATGATGAGAGATCTGAGTAGCATTCGGCAAGTTCCACAAAATATGTTAATTGAATTTTATCATAAGGTGTAAAATTTGAAAAACCCACATTTCGAATGAAGACAGAAAGAACTCTCAGAACAGCTTCGATGGTAGTTCTGAGAGCAATCGGCGTGTTTGAAAAAAAAATTGTTCATTGAGTTTGACCGAAATACCAAACCTCTTTAATTTTTTCGGATTTCACACCTTATGATAGCTAATAAATTGAAAACTTTTCCTTTTTCGATAAAACTCGATTGACATATTTTCTAAAACTTTCCAAGTGCTACTCAGAACTCTCATCAGAACTGAAATGTTATTTTTTCTTTCAAAAGGATGGCTTCCAAATGTCGAATTTTTGTTTTCAATATCTTTTTTATTTTGGCAGAAATATTTTCAAAAATCATCAAAAACTCCAGAACTATCCCAAATGTATCGAAAAATGCCACCAGAAATAATTTTTTCGAAAAGGACGGTTCCGCGTGAAGTTACCGCTACTAGTTTGTTTTTCTTATTAAAATCTACAATTTGCTGAAACTATTCAAAATTGTTATCAGAAACTCTAGAACTTTCAAATCTAACAAGAACTCAAAACAAAATTGTGTTTTTGCAAAACGTACGCGCCAATTTCACATGAGTAGTCCATAGCAACCGTAGAGATCATAGAAATAAATATAGAGTTGCACCGCACATCACTACACTATATTAACGTTATTAACGACTTATTTATTTTGTGGAAATTCATGTTCACTAAGAAAATAATAAAGAGTATCAGTTGAAAATAGAAAGGTGTTTTATTATATTCTAAGTTTATGCATGGTAGAAATTAAATTATATATGTACCACGGGAGTTACTAAATATTGATAACCTGGAGTAAATTATCATAGCACGAGCTAAAGCCCTCAGGATAATAACTTGTTACCCTCGTTAATTAACATCATTATAACTAACGTGATAATTAAATTACCATTATAATATCACATAATTTGAGCATAATATCCTAGATAATAATTGGTTGAAATTCCTCGAAAGTACTAACATGGGAAATAGAAAACCAGTTTGTATACTTTTCAGAGATCGAATCAAACACGAAAAAAGAAATAGATTATACAAAGGGCGCAGAAATCAAATGAGAGAAGTTTTCCGGTGAGTCCTTGTAGGATTATTGAATAGAAATGTATTTCGATTTTGTCGACATTATCTGCAGTAATACTAGAAAATGTACCAAGGGACATTAAGGACCTGGATAGCAATGATTCTTCTAAGAGGACATTTATACAGTGTGGCTTTTGTTTTAGCCTTCCCCCTGTTTACTTTTGAACAATTTGATGTAGAAACAAGGAACAAAAACCATTCACAGATACTACCTTTTAAAATAAAATACATTGCCCGATATAGGAGGCGCATGGGGGCCAAATTACACATCGTTGAAAAAAGAATTCAATTCCCTTATAACAGTCAGTGGAAAAGCTATTTCTTCAAATAAGTCTGTATCCTCAGATATTACAAAAGGTTTTTTAGTTCTCCTCTTCTCATAAACTTCTTTATTGTTCCTAAATCGTCGGTGAAACACAGCAGAAAACTCGATTTGGTAATTCACTATCGGGGAACAAATTGCTCTAGTGTTGGAGTGCTCTTACACAATTTTTCTGGCAAGCTAAGTAGGTTTTTAACATATCACATTTTTCTTGATGGGAAAACGGCATTTCGAAAAATATTCGAACAGTCGACAGTTACAATAATTTATGACATGATATACTTGAGAATATTTGACAAATAATTATTTCAACAAAACTTCAAGGCAACTTGATTGCTCATAATAATTCTATTTTATCGAATCAAACAATTTTTCTTCCAACTGCACCAATATGACGGTAGAGTTTTTTCTGTTCTACACAAAAACGACTTCAAAGTTGTCGATACAGACATTTTGATTAACAAAATAAATACGGCTAGTGGAATAGCATTAATAGGCCAATCAATAGAGCATTTTTCTCATCAAAAATACTAGTAGAACACCGACTGTACCATCACATGGAAGACAGTAGTTATATTCTGTTATATTTTCGACTCGCAACTGTCATTTATTATTTTTTATAAACATTTATATAACAAAAAACGTGTTTTTTTTCAAATTGTTTCGCTTACACATTTTTTTTTCACCCATTTCGCACTATTGTAGCGCAAAATGAGAATATACATTTTCATAATCTGTGTGAGAAATTAAAATCGAGCTATCACTAAAGCACCAAGCAAAACAATTTAAAAACACGTTTTTTGTTATTTAAATGTTTATAATAAATTAATAAATGACAGTTGCGAGTTGCAAACATAACACAATATAACCACGGACTGTCTGTCTTTCATGTGATGGTATAGTCGGTTACCTACTAGTATTTTTGTTAAAAAATCACTCATTTTATGCTCTATTGCTTGGTGTATAAGACAGAGATTATTGTTTTATAAATTAATATAAAATAGTTCAGTGGTATCAAGTGAGTTGTAGGTACTGACATGATGATCCCGGGTTCCAAGATTTCAAATTCCAGCGCAACATTTTATTTTACTGTCTTATTTTGCTGTTAGTAACAAAATATTGTTATTCATTTAAGTTCTCTTTGGGAACTAATGGGGTTTTATTCGTCAAAATAAAAAGAAATGTTTGTTCTAGTGAAAGAAAATAAATATTTCCACAAAAGTCGCTCATTTTCAACATTATGAAGAAAGGTCACACGAGCTTTATTGTTATCATTTTGTGAAATATTTTGAAAACACCACTGTCAATTTCTTTTTTATCTTCATCATCGAGCAGCTCATTAAAAATGTCACTAGTTTGTTTGCCCATTTAACCGAATTCATACCATAATTAATAACGGAGTTGGCAATGGTGCCCTCTTGATTTCAATACCCTGTATGAAAGTCTCAAGAATTTAAAATCAAGGTGGGATATTAATTTATTGCAATTAGTCAGTAATTAATGCTTCAATATTCCAATTGAGAAAAAACCTGACTCTATACCAAGAAAATAGCGAACAAAGTTGATCACCGAGTGATCAGTCATCTTTCGATGCAAGACGCCTGTAAAGATAATGAATGTAGTGTAACTTCGGATAATTAGTTAGATTAGCACAAAGAACTCACTTTGTAAAGTTGTCGCCGTTGAAGTGAGCAATCCCTGGAGTGACCTTGAATTATGCCGGAGAAGATCCGCGAAATCCCTCTGGCCTTGCTTTCTCAATAATCCTTCTGTTTTGTCGTCGCAGCAATGACCGCTGCAAATGGTGCCTGAAAATAGAAATAACGCAATACAATACTGATGGTAGGTATCTTGAAATGTACAGTATGGGTATACAAAATATGCATTCAATACAAATTTTTATGCGTCTGAAATATTTTCGTTGATTTGTTACTTTGGCTTAGTTATATAAAAGTCTACTGAGCCGGCCATAAACTGTGTATTTATTATCATTATTGCTCGGCGTGCCTGGCTGTCGGCAGAAGTACAGGTAGTTCTGAGTAGAACCTATCTGCTCGCAGCTGTCAGGTCTATCTCGTACTCCGGATCTTCTGATGAACTCCTGGAGATTCCTTACGAGGTTTCCCTGAAGGGTGATATCTTGTGTGTTGCAGAGTCCGAAGACATCCATCCTCATGCGAAGATTAGCATTCGAACATTATGTGGGAAGCGGTTTCTTCTTCCTTATCACAGAACCTGCATAGTGAAGAGTCTTGTTATATCCCCAGCGACCCCAGCATGTTTACTCAGGTGGCAGTGCCCTGTTAGGAGTCCTACCGCCTTTCTAAGAGAGTTCCGGCTCATTTCGAGATGTCTTGAGAGCCGGTCGGTTGGCCCCATCATCATCATCATCTTTCCGTAAGTATTGCCACAGGCGTTCTCTCTGGAGGTTTGGTGATATTTCTAACCGCATTTCTTCATGCCCTGCTCAATGTCCCCAAATGGGATTCAGCAGGCTGGTTCTGGTCCGATGAGAGTTAATGCTGCCCCTGCGCTCTCATTGCCCCTATGACCTGGTACCCAGACAAGTTTCACCTTGTTCTGTGCTAATAGGTCGCCGATGTTTTTGTTGTCTCCCAAGCTAGTTTTGAAGAGAACCTGCATGATTGCAGGGCCTGAATATCGAAGAGAATGACTATGGGTTGCTTTCTAGGGCCCCTCCTTAGAATCTCTCTCTTGCAAATGGAAATAGACATTACCTCGGCAAGGAATATTGAGGCTTGAGTGCCCAGGCTTAGACTAATGACTTGCCTTGGTCTCTTTCCTTATATTGTACCTACTCCATTGCTTGTCATAGAGCCATCCTTGTATCAGATTTGCCCTCAAGACAACATTGGTAGGTATTGCCTTCAACTTCCCCATCTTGTTGTTTGTGGACACTAGTTTTATTTGTACTACTGATTTTGTAATGGAGTTTTCCTATCGAGGCACATTTCTGCGTCCTGTAAAGGTTTTCTTCATCTTGCCTGCTGTAGGCCGATCTATCACTTGGACCTCTGTTGCCTATCATAGTCACTGAGTAGGACTAGCGAAGAAGCATCATTGCGGCTAACATCAACCAGACTGTAATAGGGTAACTGTACGCTACTCCGTGGCTACGACCCAAAACCCAGCATCAAGCAGATTTATTGGTATCCTTATAAACATAACCAGCCTATTATTACTGTAAACGCTATAGGTGAGGTGCACTATACTTTTGCGGTTTTGAGGTTGATATTCTAGTACCTACAGTAGTAGATGTGTTTTATTATCGAATATTGATTATTTTCATATTTTAGTATCTCACCTGAGAGGTTTTGAAGTGTTTAACTATACTTGGTCATTGAAATGTGCATGTAGACCACTGAAACGATACTAAGATTTCAATAGAAGTGTAGAAATCCTGATAGAGATTTGGTGTAAGCACGTACAAAGAGATATCAATTTGTAACAGCTGATCTGTACCGGTATACTAAATATACAACTGTAATCATTGTTTACCATTTTAGAGTTTGGTAAGTACTTAATTAATACTGTTCTTGTTATATGGGAGCATCTGTAGGGGTGTGTTTGACAGTCATATAGCTGGCGCCCGCTCTCTTAAAACCTCACAATTCGTTCGTATAACCCACTCCCGTCTCCACTAGAGTTTAGTCGCGAGCCACTCTGTCCTTCTGACAACTTATGTATCCTAAGATAACCGTGGCAACTAGACTAACCATTATTTACAGCAAATAAGCTGGATAACTAAAGCTACAACTACTGCGTGGATGATTCCTAATCTCCCTGAAAAAAAATGTGGTTTTAGTGAGGTTTGACTTATATATAGCATACTGATTGATACCGGTCAAACAAAAAGTTTATTGAAGCAGAATAGGCCTGCAATTTATTTCCATCCTACGAAGACTCGGAAAGTTTTGGTAAGGAACTAACCATTCTTCAAAATGATCAGGGTCTATTCTTTTTGTGGCCAGAATATCTTGGAATACGAAAGTAATTCAATCAAGTTTGGATATATTTTTAGGATCGTATCACCTATTTTGTATTTTTCGTGGGTAACTTTTATCTGCTGTTGCATAGCCGAACACTCAAGGAGGTAACGTTTGATACTCTTTATTGAAATAACGATGAATCTCAGCCGAAGCACTATGTACTCGACTATGTAGTTGTGAGGTTTTAGGTAAGAGACGACCGAGCGTTTTGAAGGCAAAGAATGAACTGTGTCTGTCTGCTGACTGATTGTGACTGACTGTTTCTAACTGCAAACACAGACCAAACCTATTTATTATATTATATTGACCTAATTAATAATTTACATGCATGAAGTATAATGCACAAGTATAGAATTTAAACGCTATTCAAGTGACATGGAATTTTAAACTCCGGTGTCTCAGAGTGAACCTGACTAGCTCGTTAAGGAAGCATACATTGTGTGCACTTCCACTTGCTTCTCATTACGACTTCGATGAAACGAGATATATGCGTTGTGCTATTATTAGCGCACATAACACTTCTGGATCAACGCTCCGTCACAATGCCCTCTAATGATATGCTCGTTATCGCGTACAAGGTGGCTAACAATGTAAATCCTTGATTGGATTATTTACTTGTTGATATCGAATGATTGATGATCGATGACCACAATGAAAATCACGCGTTGGCAATTGAAAGGGTGAGATAGGAGATGGAAAACGATGAATCAACAAATAATGATCAACCAATGAATACTAAATCTTATTTTAAGGACCCCTTCCTCAGATCATTACTTTCTCATCGAAATCATTTTCTCTTTACAATTCAAAATTGATTATAAACATAAGTATGCACTGACTAACTGAATTATTTGAATGCACAATTCTGAAAGTGACAATTTCAGTTTTTGATATACGGTGTATACTAAATGATGTCATTTATTTCAGGTGGTGATTCCTTGTCATATTTTATGAAGAAAATTTAATATAAACGTGTGTCCTAACTTGCTTCGTTTCCGAGATTCAAAGTATCATTTAAAAATCGGCATTTCATCAATTACTCGAAAGTCTTTTTGACGATTTTGATGAAACCTGGTGTTGTTATTAACAGTAGCTAAGGCATTTTTTTCATGAAATTATTTTTCAAATTATAAGTGGCACATGGTTACCTGATTGATATTCATTGTAAAAATCATTGTACGCCACTGTTTTCCCTAAGTTTCATACTTTTTCAGAAAAAAATATTAAAAATACAACTTTCTATAATGCTGTGAATTTCAAATCAAAGTCGTTGGCTTAGAAATGGTGGTTACTCAAAATCAAAATTCAGAAAGTTATGTACGAGGATATATTGAAAAATTCTTAGCCTACTATAGAACCAAACAAAATTTCAACGTCAAAATATTTTATTACTCAACATATTCTCCTCTTAATTGAATACATTTATTACAGCGAACCTGCAACGTCTCTAGACCTTTCAAAAAGACTGTTTCTTCTTGCTCTGCAAACCAGACCTCCACAGCTTTTATTACCTCCTCGTAGGAAGAAAATTTACGACCTTTTAAACTTCTTTTCAGTTGAGGAAAGAGATGATAGTCGGACGGAGCAAAATCTGGTGAATAAGGGGGGTGTTCTAGTAATTCAAACCCTAAATCACGAATTTTTTGCATGGCAACATGAGATTTGTGTGCAGGGGCGTTGTCCTGCAAAAACAAAACACCTTTGGATAGCTTTCCGCATCTTTTCTCTTTAATTTTTCCCCGTAGAGTGGTCAGTAGTAGATTCTAGATTGTAGGGGGGTCATACAGGCTGTGCAGCTTCACAAGCACTTCGACCTATAAGTTCTTTTGTGCGTGACCCTTGGTCTATTCGAGGCCCGGGATTCCGAGACTTCTTGTGAAGTTTATCAGTTTCCTGGGAGCTAAGTTCCTGATGTCGGAGGGCGTTAAAAAGGCCCCTTCCAGGAACTTAAGCCTCTTGCAGAAAAGCGCTGGGCATTCGCAAAGCAAATGTTCTGCAGTTTCCGCGAAGTTCTCGCAGTAGCGGCAACTATCACTCTCTGATTTACCCATCTTTTTGAATTTTTTGCATGGCAACATGAGATTTGTGTGCAGGGGCGTTGTGCTGCAAAAACAAAACACCTTTGGATAGCTTTCCGCGTCTTTTCTCTTTAATCTTTTCCCGTAGAGTGGTCAGTAATGTCGAATAGTAATCTCCAATTATTGTTCTACCCTTATCCAAAAAATCAATCATGATTACTCCATGACAATCACAAAAAACTGAAGCAAGAACTTTTCCAGCAGATTTTTGGACACGAAACTTCTTAGGTCTTGGAGAACCGGAGTGTCGCCATTCCATCGATTGTTGCTTTGTTTCTGGATCGTAGAAATGTACCCAAGTCTCATCCATAGTAAAAATTCGGTTTAAGAAGTCTACATCGTTTTCAAATCGAGCACAGATTGAACGCGATGCTACTACCCCTGCACGCTTTTGGTCAACATTCAAACATTTGGGGATCCATTTTGCAGCAATTTTTCTCATGTCCAAATTGACGTGAACTATATGATGAACGCGTTCGTATGAAATATTCAGTGCTTCAGATATCCGTTTTAGCCCAATTCGACGGTCTGTTAAAATCATGACATGAACTGCATCGATATTTTCAGGGACTGGCACAGAAACTGGCCTTCCCGATCGGTCATCATCTTCAATGGAAAATTTACCTCTTTTGAAGCTTGCAGTCCAAATTTTTTACGGTCGCATACGAAGGACATTGATCACCAAGGGTATTAGCATATCTTCGTAAATCTGCTTACCTCTTAACCCTTTTAAATACAGGTACTCGATACTCCAATTTTTCGATTTTCACAATTTTGGTGGACATATTTTTTCTTTTAATTTATTGCGTAACTCTGGTTTACTTTTTTGACGTCAAACTTTACGCTGACTTCTAATAAGTTTTTGTTCGTTGCTATGGTAACGCAATATTTTGTTTATGCAGGGAACTGGTCTAGGCTAACTAGATATCAATACATCCTCGTATGTGTCCTTGAAATTCTATTTAATTTTATGCACAAATGTATTGTTAAGTTTTGATAGAAACATTTGACAATAATAGGCCAAGGAACACTTTAAACAGCCAGTCCATCCACGATGAAACCAATAAAAAAGTTCAGGTAGAAATAAATTGATTAAAGAAATCTATCGATTGATAAAGTGTTGCTATTTCAAATCCACGGCATTATAAGAGAGTTGTATTTTTAAATGTTTAGTTCGGTAAAAATTTGAAACTTAGAGAAAAACAGTGGCGTACAATGATTTTTACCATATTTATCAATCAGGTGACCCTTCGCTGCTTATAATTTGAGATCTAACCTCATGAAAACAAGCCCCTTGTAACTGCCAATATACACACCAGGTTTCATGAAAATCGGCGAGAAGATTTTTGAGTTATCAATAAATAACCGATTTTTTATTAAAACTTTGACACTCCGTCACTTGAAATCAAAGCAAGTTATGACTTGCGTTTATATGAACTATTTTTCATAAAATATGACAAGGAATCACCACCTGAAATTAATTACATCATTTAGTTAACACCCGGTATAATTACATATAACAGAAAGTTACTTGTGACATCTACAGTCACTAGTTGAATGTAAATTTGAAACGAACCAAGGAATTTTGTTGTTCTAACTGGCAAAACTATTACAGAGGATGTAATTTTGGGTTACGTGGCGCAACAATCTGAAACTGTCAAATCCTCTACCATGTGGAGGTACTCTGAGCATGTACTCTATGTGGAAAAGTGCCATTTTAATGAAGAAAAATGTAAACATAGCCACTTTCCCGAAGGTTATCGCATTTCTTAAAAGGAAGAATGTTGGTTATAATGCTAAAAATCAGAAGTCTTCAGCAGCAAGAAGATTAACAAATTCATTAGAAAAGCAGATAATGAAACATATTTAATGCTAAAGGTAATTTTAACAAATCACTACGATTGTAGGATATAAAGGTTCCGTCAAACCAAAGCGGGAACGCGGGAGCGGGAACAGAATATGGGAACCGTGCAAATTGCTAGAAAAACAGTAAAAGTAGGAAACCATATATATTTCTCTGCTTGTCTTCATTTCGGAATGCGAATAATCGCTCCGGTATGTATTTTTACATATTCCACTATCGAATTTAGTCTCGCATTCATCCCGCTCCCGTACCGCGTTCCCGCGTTGGTTTGGGGAAACCTTAAAAGTATCAACTTAATTTGCTTTAGTTTCAGGTAGCAACAAATTATTGGGCCTAACAAAAATGTTAATTGATCTAATAAACGACAAGGAAGACATGTTTCTTGTAAAAATACCAGATTCCAAAACACATATTGAGAGAACCTTTGTTGTAATTGGGCAAGAAAACCTGCTGTTGTTTAGGCAATATTTATCGTTAAGGCCATCCCATACTCCATACATAACAAATTATTCGTGAATTACAAAAAAGGAAAATGTTCGATTCAACCTGTTGGTTGGTATCCACAGTTTTGGGAATCTCGGATTAAGAATCGCAGAATCTTTAAATTTACCCAATCCTAAAAATTACACAGGCCGTAGCATTCGTCGAACTTCGACGAAGTTATTTGCTGATAATGGTGAAAACATCACAAATTTGAAGAGACATGGTGGCTGGAAGTTTACCAATGTTAAAATTAGTCAAAGATTCACCCTTTGAAGTTTGTACAAGTACCTAATGAACATCCTGTATAACGAATGTTTTCCAGTAGTTTTTGAGTTTTGAGCACAGTTGTTCTTTTAAGCTACTCGCTATTGATATTCCTTGAAAGGCCGATATTTTCATATTCTCTCTGAAGCAAAACTATAATTTTTGAAATGTACGACATTTCAGTGGAACTCTAATAGGAAAGAAAAAAACACGAACACTTCTGGATTACTAGCAACTTCAAGCTTCTATTAAAAAATTATAAATTCTCTTGATGAAGTAAACAGTGAATAATTGAAAACTATTATTTACTTTCATTTTATGTATTGATTACTCTAGTGCCTTCAGTTTGTATCGGGTCAATAGTGTCGTTTTATGGCAGATTCCGATGTTAGCCATTCAAACGGTTAATATACGTTTGTGTATAATGTTTTTAACATGATCAATAATCTACAATGTAGTATTCGCACGTTAAAAATTTTGATCTACCTGAGGATAAAGAGATATTGATAATGTTCTTGAAATAAATGTTTTTTCCATCGTGGAAAGAATAATTTATTTATCCATTCAATAAAATCTGAAAACCATTATTGTTTCATGATATCAGTCTCATAGGCGAACACATCATTTTTTAAGAGGGCACTGGGTTTGGATAAGTAATATTCTGGTCTTGTAAGGAGGGGACGGATGCCCTGCCATACAACTTTGGATGGTTGAATGTTTGACAGAAAATGCTAAGGTTTCAACTGGATATAAGGCTATGTGCTATTTCCAACAAACTATGTAAAGTAGAAAAAATACTGCTGCAGGAATTGATTTTTGGCGTTGAAAGGTAGAGTATCGATTGACATTTTATGGATCACTTCAACCGATGGCAGGCTGAGTAGACCTAAAGGGACCACAACATAAAATGGAAATTTGGTGAGCACCACTTCCCGAATCGTAAAATATTTGTTGATCATTCATGCTTCTTCATCTTGACCAAGCATTTCATGAGCTTAACTTTTTAATGACCTTCGAGATCAGATACAGCAGGATGAATAGTTTCTCTGTTTTTTGCAATAGTAAGACACTTTCAGTATTGTAAGTGGGAATATCCCCATGATTTATTCGGTTCTGTTTTCTCAACTGAAATGGCCCCTATAATTTCTTTTTTATTTCGATCCTTGTTGCAAACATAGAACACGATCAAAAATCTGAACATAGGATTACATTTCGTCATTCATTCATATGCTGTATTGTCAGAAGAAACAAATCTTTTCGACAGTCATGTGATATCACAAATTAAAAAGCAACAAAATATAAACATATCAAAAAAATAAAATGAAGGAGCTGAATAAAATTTGTATAAATAAAATGAATGAGATGAGAGCATATTAAAATCATTCGTGAAGGGTAGGCAGATATTAATATCGACACAAAGTTTCGCAATTAAAAAACTCTTCCATATTGTAGAAAGGATGAATGTATAGCAATTCTTTTAATTTTCCTTAGCAAGATTGCTCTTTGGTAAAGGTCATGGTAACCTCAATTTTTGCGAAGAACTAGTGTTAAGATCTGATGGCACTGCAGTATATTTTTCACAATTTTTGTGGATTAAGCAGGCGGTTTCTGAAATAAAGATCGAAGTAACTGTGAGGATTCTGTGATTTTTGAAAAGCTCGCAGGGTTCACGTGCTTTTACTTTACAGAGAGAGCACTAACGGCTCTTTTTTGTGTGACTTGTACCATCTGCAATAATTTATTGCTGCATACACTCCACAATGCAATACCATAGAGCAGATGTGATTCAATAAGCACAAAATAGTCTGTTTTGGCAGTAGTAAAACCCAACTATCGTGATAATATTCTAATGGCATAGCATCCAGAGGACCATTTTTTGCACAATTTCGTGACATGCTGGTTAAATTGTAATTTTCTAATTTTGTGGATGCGAAGCCGGGAAATTTGGTGTAGGAGACATTTACGATATTATTTGTGCCCAAGCTCACGCAAAAAAGATCGCAGCGGAATGTTAGTAGATTCGTTTTAGAAACGTTGAGAAGATGCAGGTTATCGTCACACCAGTATTTGATTTGTTCTATGTCTACCTGAATATTGTGATGTAATGTGATGTAATGTATGCCAAAATATATTGGTATAATCGGTAAATAATGTATACTTTCCAGATATATTGTTTTTTTATAATATCGCTTATATAAAGTAGGAACAGTGTGGGTCCGAGTACAGAGCCCTGTGGTACACAAAATTGGGTAGCCTCAATACGATAGAGGTGGCTATTGTTTACCACTTGAGTGTAATTTTCTAGGTACGAACCACTATTGACCGACTTCTCTAAAACCATAATATTTTTTTTAGTTTGTCCAGCAGGTTTTTGTGACTTACACAGTAGAATGCCTTAGATAAGTCACAAAACACTGCAGCGGAACCTTCATTAATTTCGTAGTAAGCTTTTGTTAGAAGGGAAAATATTGCATCATTAGTGCTCTTTTGCCTTTGAAAACCAAACTGGTTCTCACTCAAGATATTATTTTTAAATAATGATTCTGTGACTCTGTTCTGAACTAATTTTTACGTTATTTTGGTCAGGGTAGGTATTAGTGATATTGGACGATAATTGCAAGTGTCTGCTCCTTTGTGTAGTGGTACGATAACTAAGGTTTTCAGAAATTGATGAAAGGCACCTTGTTCGAATGAATGATTGGTTAGAGCTGTCAACCTCGAGAACAGAGTCTTGAAGGTTTGGAAATATGTTGATTGAGAGTTGATCTAACCCTGATGTCTTGCAATTTTTATACCTCTGATTATTTCAATTCAGTGGCATGTTGAAATTGTTATTTCCGTCAACATATAGCACCCCTACGCGCAACCCTCAGAAGTCTTCACGAGACTTGTGTGAGCTAGGGAAAAGACGCAGTCTTTACCTTTTAACGTGTGATGCCATGTGTTGGATCAAAATGGAGGGTATCTTCGACATAGAGACTTGACATGTAATAATGTTAGTTGTTTGATGGGCTCAAAAGAGTGCCGTTAATTTAGAGGCTACAGTGCAGTAATAGTAGTTAAGGGTATTTGGGTTCCATGGGATTTCAAGTACAGTTTTCTGTTTCCCTCTTAGGTCATTCATTATTGTTTAGCTTTCTTTAGATTTGATGAAAGATTAATCAATTCTTGACATAATAATGTCCTTAATATAAATGTTTTTTGCAGATTTTAATACTTTTTGATATAAATTTTGGTATTAAGTATAGTATTTGTAAAAGAATGGTTCACTATTCACTATTTTCAATAGGGATTTAGATTTTCTGCAGCAGTATTTATTCCTTTTGTTAGCCAGTGTTATTTTATTTTAACTTTGAATTGGAAAATTGGAAAAGAAGTATTGAAATGATTTAGAAGGATGCTATAAAATGTAGAAAATGAATCTAGAGAGTTAATATGTGCTCCCAGCAAGTATATAGGCAGTACTCTTTGATTTTTTATAATTTTTTGTACTAAATAGTACTAAATATTTGATAATCGGTTTAGAAGTTTTTATGTATATGCATGGCGACATTGCCAGCAAATATGGACCACCTTCTGTCACCCTATATCACTGTGTTTCCAAAGCAAGATGAAACCTACACGATTTCAGCACACTTTTCAAATCGAAATCACATTGAAAATGATTCAACTTCGGTTATTTTTCAAGTCACGATGGGAAATCAATCGAAACCTTGAAACAAACACGCTAAATATCGTCTCAGACTCCAACTCCCATGGAAACATCGTTGAAATTGATTAATTAATTACTTCCTCAGTCGCAAAGGCATTTTCGCGATCGAAATAATAAGCGGGTGTATTGTCACTTAATTGACAAATGACGGGAGACGAGAGAAACCATCACTGAGCAATCAAAGAGGCCCTTCTTCTTGCCGATGTCGAGACGCTAAATCTGCATTCCGAACACCGAACATCAAAGCGACAGCAGACGCTCACATAACATTAAATGGTTTCTGATTAATTAAACAAGGGATGAACTCGGTCTTGCAACTGCAATTTGATTTGATTCAGAAGTGCATAATAATAATAATAAAGAGGTTTATTCTCGAATTCTTATGAAGGAACATCTCAAATGCCTACTAATGGGAAAAATACTTTAATTATAAATATAGATAGAATTCTGCAATAGTTTTAATAGTTACAAAATTAAAAACACATAGCATTTCTAAACAGATAGGCATTGAAAGTCAAAGAAGGGAGAATTTTTCAAGTACCCCGTATAATATGAGCATAGCCACAATCAGCATTTGACTTAACAACTGTCAAACAGAATTCAGGGAATTTCAAACGATGAATGTAAGAAAATAGCAATAGTGATTAAAATAAAAACATACTTGGTCGATTATAAACATAAAGAAATAATACTTATTCAAAAAGAGAAATATAAACAAGATTCATTTTAAAAATTAACTAAAATAAATGACAGCATTGATGGAATTGGATATTCAATTATTTCACGACATCAAATGATGCGTTAGAAAATTTGACAAAGAAGGAAATAAATTAAGCAGAATTGATAAATAATATAAGAATCCTGAAAGTACAAGCTATCTAAAGATATCAAAACCATTTTTCTAGATATATTATTTAATTAGCAATAAATTAATGAACATTAGCATTTAAGAGATTTCACTTCTTGTTACTAGGAAACATGAACATTCAATTTTTTTGTCAAGAGAGGAGAATGAAAGCAACTAAAAAGGAGGCATTATTAGTAAGCAACAAAATGTAAAATGATTCCTTCAAAATGTGTAAATAACGAATTCAGTGGATGAATGAAAACTTTCAGTAGTCATTTCTTGCCCCACGTTGGGCGCCATTTATAATGGTTTTGATAATAAATGGTATTTCATAATTTCAAATTACAAAATAATTTATTATCAAAACCATTATAGTACATACAGTGTAAATGTAATTAAAATCGCTTGGACCCGTCGATTTTTATTTCGAGAGGAAACTTCACCAAATACGTCATCATTGTGCTGTCAACTCCCAAATCACCAGCAACCCCTACTTCAGAATTTTCAATAGGATTTATTCTATTAATATGGTTTGACAAATAATATTGTTAGACTTACCAATAACTATTTGGAAATCAGGGAAGATATTCAACGAAGTTAGAAGCCACATCAGGGATTCCACACGGTTCCAACCTGGTTCCCTTTTTTCGAAATATTTATCAACGACCTGCCAGCTGTGTTCAAACGTATTCAAACAGTTAGTGATAGCGTATTATTACAGAAGAATTCAAATATCCCCATATGAGTGGAGTTGTAGTAATAAACTATTTTTAAACATTGCAAAATGTAGTTTTATGTATACGCAGAATTCTGTGATGTTCCAAAATATGTTGAATGGAGAGATTCTCAACCGTTCTACAGAGGTAAGATACGTTATTGTATATAATGACCCATTATGGGCCGTGGTGGTCGGCTGGTAGTGTGTTCGCCTCGCATGCGTGGGGTCGTGGGTTCGATCCACCGATTCACCGGTTTCGTGCATGGCATCACACGTTAAAAGGTAAGGGCTGCCTCTTCCCTAGCTCACACAAGTTTCTCGAAGACTTCTGAGGGTTGCGCGTATGGGGTGCAATTGGTTGACGGAATTAACAAATTTAACAAAACAAAAAAAAATATCATTCAAAACCTTGCGCTAGGTTCTCTGACAACAGTTTTCCAAGCAGAGGTGTATGCCATCCTGGAGGCAACCAGAATGGAAGAGGTGAGGTCCGGCCCAGAGAGACATGTGTATGTCTGCTAGGACATTCAGGCCGCCATCAGAGCTCTGAATGCACCTGGCTCTCATCAAAGTTGAGGCACACCTACTATGCGCAAAATGTGGTGAGGGGGAACTCTTTCTACTTCCTGTGCGAATGTGGTATTTATGGCAGGCTCAGACAAAACGTCTTCGGAGCTTGACACTATTAAGGAGGAGGAATTGCACTCATTGCAATAGAAGTTCATTTCGACTTTCATAAGAAGGTCGAATAGGTTCGAGAGGTTCGCCATGGGAAGAATGAAGATGCCAGGGATTGCGAGAAGGACCCGCTGGGGCCTAGTCGCTGACACTTGCGTCCCCCACCCATTACCATCATTTACAACAACTGAGAATATAAGAAAATCCACAAACAAAATGTTGGGATTCAGACAAACTAGAAATTTTACCGATATACATACATAAACGATCAAATTACTGTACTATACACTTGTCAATGATTCCATAGCTTTTTTAAAGCAGTACATGGTTAACATCTTCAATGATTCACGTAGAATATTGTAGACAAAGAGTTATTCATGGACTTTGTGAGTCGATATCTAGGTACTCTGATTTTATGAGATCCTCTTCTATCATGCTCATGAATATCAGATTGAATAATTAAGTTTGGCAAATTCTCATGGATCTCAAGTGAAGTACTCAAAATTAACAGAGATGGGAGGGTCATCATTTTCAGCGTTTTAAACAATGGTCTGCAAATATCACGACATTTGGCATTTGCCAGGATTCTAATGGCATTTTTTTGTTGATGCCTGAACACAGTTAGGGCTTCCTATGAGTTACCCCAGAGTAGTGTAACGTAATCAAGATGGGACTGGAATAGAGAGAAGTACACAGTTCTTGTTTTAGCTATACCTGGCGAATGACGAATAGTGAGCTAGATAATTTGTGATTCAAGTTTTTGATATGATTTCATCAGTTGAGTTTATGATCAATAGTTAGACCTAGTAGTTTTACGTTGATATTTTCTTGAATAGATGTATAGGTAGTAAATATAAATTTTTGTGTTTTATCACTATTTAATTTCAGACGATTGGCAATAAACCAGTTCTGAGCATCCTCTGTCTCTGCAGCCATCATGATTAGGGAATCATAGTTCAGCGTATACCAGTAGAAATAATTGGAATTAGAGAAGGTTCAGAATAAATTTTACGAAATCTTTATTTCAAAAAATAACATGTTCGTCCAGATTACAATACGGTGAGGTTATTTGAATTGAGAAATGAGTTTAAAATATTGTCTATTGAAAATAGGCGGAAAGCCGGTTCACTATCATTTTTATTCAAACTTCTTAAGAATGAAGTAAAATAACCATATTTATTATTATCAACGATAAGATTTAATATTCCACCCAGAAGAAGTTTTTCTTCAATGATCACTATACCTCTATCATGCTCCTAAAATGCCCCTTTTGTAGGTATGCTTCGTCTTGCCAACAAATTCAATGCTATGGCAGACTTGAATTATACTCTGACACAGAAAGCGTATAGAAAAGCAGTTCTAACTCAAATTATCGATATGATACTATGACAACAATATTTCAGTATCAATAAATACTATGATATTTGAATGACATAACACTAATTTTATTTAATTTTCCCTTTTTCCTTGTTTTCTTTCTACCAATACTGTTATATAAACATGTAGGTTTTTTATTGTATTGTTTAACTTTTTTTATAGTTATGTTTAAAAATTACTCAAATTTCTAAAATATCTGAATAATGAGAAAAAATCTATTAATCTTTTTAACAGATTATTTGGATCACACTGCTGAAACTTCACAGTATTTAATTTCCAACAGCATAATGAGAAACTGATATGTGGTAAAACAATAAAACGCGGAATTTAATTGTCTACCCTAGATTAGAATTGGAGCTACTGGAAACCATTATTATTGAACCACATCGAAAAATTGTGTGGAATGGCAGTAATCATTTCAGTAATAATTGGTGAATATTGTGTTTCCTTTGATGTGTGTAAATTCCACGAAATGCAACAACTGAAGTACTGAGTAAATAATGAAAAATGATAGCTTGCCATTAGGAATGATTCAGTCGGATTCAGTGTCGAAATTGTTGACTAATAATTCAATGATAGGCTAAAAATAACTCTTCACAAGAGTATTGGAATTTGAATTGAGGAATAACATATTTATGGTAGGTGAACGTGTGGACGAAATTTCACGAGATGGTTGTAATTTTGGGATAACCAATTATAAGGATCGTATCAAGGTAGAAATTGAAACATTGAAACTTTCAACGCCGAAAGTAACCTTTTATATTTTTTCAGGTAAAAAACCGATAGATTTTTTTCCAGAACATTTTCTTTTGTCTGAGCATTCGCTTGATTTCAGAGGTGAATCAAGGAGGGAAGGATTTCCTATGCTGGTCGGTGCCAGAGAATTTGGGAACAGTAAAAAAGTACTGGAAGCCTGGATTCAGTTTAATAAAGAATGAGTTCATATCAATAAAATTACTATTGACTACATCATTATTCGTTGCTATATATTTATACAGTGCGGCTTTTTTTAGCCCTCCTCACTTTTATCTTTTGAACGATTTGACGTAAAAGCATGAGATAAAAATAATTTTGAATATCACGGATACTACTTTTTGAAATAAAAGACATTGTCATTGCTTGACAGAGGAGGCGGGGGAGCACATCTATTTAAAAAAGTAAAATGAAAAAGTGATATATTGTTGAAGAGATTATTGAAAACCCTTTTAAAGACGGCATCACATGCTATCCCTTTTCATTTAAATTTTTTATAGAATCATTTTATTGAGAAAGTGTAGTTTCATATATAAAAATTGACCTGTTTCAGGATTTTTCATTTGCATTTTATAATAATACTCTTCCAGACATGGGGCCACTAATAATTGATAATAATACTAGAATAGATGAAACAGATACTATCAAGTACTTAGGGATTATGCTTGACAGACATTTTAAATGGGACAAACAGAATTCCTTTGAGGAAATTGCGAGTTTATTATTAAAATTCAAGTATGTTATAACATTCATGGACATAAAAACTCTTGGCATTCTTTATTTTTCATTAATACAGTCTCAATTGAATTATGGGATTCTGGCTTGGAAGGAGTCATGAAATCCCACCTCAGAAATCTTGATGTTCTTCACGAATGGTTTTTGAAAATTATATACAGTAGAAGTTATTTATATACAAGTGCCAGACTGTACAAAGAATCAAAGAAAATGGATATAAGACAATTATTTAGATACAATATAATGACTTAAATCTACAAACATAAAGCGAATATAAACTTCAATAATCATATTTATAATACAAGAAGTAGAAATAGTATCACAGTGAAAAATAAAGTTAAAAAAACAAGGTCTCAGAAATATTTCAAATATCTATTGCCATATTACTATGATTTAACTCAAAATCATATAAAAGCAATCAAGTAATTTTTTTTTCATTAAAAAAACAATTGAAAAAATGGATTCAAGAGTCTCATCGAAATTTATTTCATGATTTCTTTCACTTCAATTAACTCATGTAGTTTATTTCTATTATCATTTTGTTGAATTTTAAAAGTTTACAAAACATATACCTTCATGTAAATCTTACCTGAAATTTCTCACAAGTTATTAACTTCGCGGGTATAATTGAACCGTTTATTCAATTTTCTATACAAATTGATATAATGCTTCTTTTTAAATTTTGAATAAACTTTATTATTATTATTCATAATTACGAAGAAAATTAATTTATCCGTTACTTTAGTAGGTACCTCGCTGTATATACAGTTAGACTTTTTCCAGCCCCCCCCCCCTCTGTTTGACTTACATACATAGAACAAAAACCATTTTGAATGATGTCACCGATACTACTTATTGAAATGAAAGACATTGTGGTTGCCCAATAAATGGGGTAGGGGGCACCACAATTTAAATGTTTCAAATGGCATGGGGGGTCAAATTACACATCTTTGAAAAGATAATTCAATTTGTCTTTTCAACCATGTATTTTTTTCATTAATTTTCATCAAGTATGTTCATAGTTCCGCTTTCTTTGCCATTCGGAATTTTCAAGTGCCCCAGCGCCATCTGTAGAGTAATTGCAATATATCTTCTCTCAAAATGTAGTATCGGTAATATAGGTACTTCGGTAATATAATTCACGAACCATAGTATGCAATGCTTTGAGTTCACATGTATCAATTGTTTCTGGATCAATTGTTTACGCATTATAAAATTGTGTTCATACAAGAGTAACCCTAACTTGGAACTGATTCACAGTATTCTACTATAATTCCCCATGTCTCATAGAACCTATTTGCGATCCTGTATTACTCGCAGAATCCACTAATGCAAGGCTTAAACCTCACCTCTTGAAAATAAAGTATCGTCTAAATTGAGTTTTCCGAACAATTTTACCCGTTACATGCTAGAAGGTGGCGTAAATGCTCCCGGGAAATCTAAACCTATTCCACATCAGCATTTGATTAAGTAAAACGAGAAAACAAAAGCAATTTCAACTTCGGATGTAATATGTTTTCGCTAGAGGTATATTAAAGAAACTTTGAATAGCCGATAATAAATCGGGAGTGGTTGACTTCGTGTGAAGCGTATTATTTTTTGTTTCGGAATTATTCCATTGCTAAGTTTGTTAAATGAAACATTAGTCATAAGTAGTGATCGACCGATATGACTTTTTTAGCCGATAACGATAATCGGCCGATACCGATAATGTCTTGGCCGATAACGATATATATCGGCATATCGGCCTTTTTTAATTGATAACATTATTAATTATTATTTTATTGTCTAAAATCTCTAAAATCTGAATATTCTGTAATATAATTTATAATTCTTTAACGTTCAATTTAAAATCATAAAAATAAAAACAAAAATTGCACTTTGGCAACACAGCAATAGGCGGTAATTTATGTGGCTCAGCGCCAAGTCATTGGTGAATCCTCTTAATTTCTCGGTGAATCCGGTGCGTTTATTGCCGTGCATTCAGTATTGCATTCTTAAAGCAGATCGTTTTAAGTTCGATTATTGCTTGGCGTAATTTAGTTAATCTTTAACAAAGACATAATATTAATAGTTAATAATAATCCTATTGGAGTTTGATGGAGTGCAAAGTAGCGAAATGGATGGAAAAAGTATTTATTGGAAATATTTCATAAAGAATAAATTATCCCCAGCAGATAAGAAATCCACCGCAAAATGTAAATTGTGTGACATAACCATTTCATTGGGGGGAGTGGGAAAATTGGCGAATACCTCAAACATGAAATACCATTTAGAGAAAAAACATCCTCAATTATATTATAAATTGAAAGGGACTGATTCAAGCTCAGGTTAGTACTGAATTTTTATTTTCCAGTTCGCATTATAAAAATAAAATATTTACCAACAATAGGAGAGGACTGCTCATTCAGGATTATATTATTATATAGGATTGAGGGGCAAACCACCCAGGAATTTTTTGCTAAAATTCTAGGGATTTATTAGGAATTTAGGCCTTAGGGAATTTTAAGGGAATTTGTGTAAAAAAATTACCCCCTGGGGCAAACCACCTAAAGATTTTTTGCTAAAAATCTGAAGAATTAAGTAATTTGTTGGGAATTTGGGGAAATTGAAGGAATTTGTGTAGGAGAGGGGACATTTTTCTTTTTCATCACTTTAAATCGTTTCATTAACACCTACGATATGATTCTATTTTTTTTAGAAACGGCTGGACCTTCTTCTAGTAGTACTTCTAACTCTAAGCTATTGCAAGTCTCACTGGCTGACTCTCTCAAGCAAATGCAAAAGTGGGACATTGATTCATCCAGAGCGAAGCAGTTTCACTACCTTATAAGTGAAATGATATGTTTAGATAATCAGCCATTCAGCATTGTATCAGATGATGGCTTTACTGGGCTACTAAAGAGAGCTATTCCAAATTATCAAATTCCTTCTGACAAATACTTCAGAGAAAAAGTTGTACCAGATATTTACTCAAGATGTATAGCACAAGTGACATGTTTTACTACAGATATTTGGACGTGCAAATATACAAACAGTTCTTTTTAGTCTCTCACAATCCATTATTTTGAAAAAACATGTTTAAGTTTAAATCAGAGATCCCATTTTTCACTTGCCTGCAAGAAGTTCCCAGGATCTCATACAGGAGACGCCACAGCTGAAGCATTTAATTCTTTGTTACAAGAATGGAATATAAAAAGGGAACATATTCACTTAGTATTAGCAGACAATGCTGCCAATATGAGGAATGGTTTTGTTAAGGCAAAAGTAAATTATGAAGCATGCTTCATTCTTTACAACTTGTAATACAGGATGCTATAGGAAGTCAACGTTCGGTCAGTGATTTAATAGCAAAATCAAGAAAAATCGTCTCGCATTTCAATCACTCTCAAACTGCTTGCGATAAACTACGTAAACTACAAGAACAACTAAACCTTCCCAAACACAAACTTTTCCAAGATGTACAAACACGTTGGAATTCCTCACTTTATCTACTCTCTCGCCTACCTGAACAAAAACAAGCAGTAAATTTATATATTTTGGATCATGGGACTCTTACAGACTTGACATTTTCCGAATGGGAATTAGTTAAAGCCATTTGAAGACATAACAAATATTACAAGTTCTTCAGACTGCTTCATATCTGAAGTCATTCCATTTGTTTCGACTATCACTGCCTATCTTAACAAAGAAAACGCTAATTTTGCAGGAGTAGGTATAATGAAAGAAGAATTGAAAAACAGCTTGAATAAACGATTTGAGAATATATTTATAAAAAAACATTATACCATCGCGACTTTCTTGGATCCTCGCTTCAAAGACAAGTCCCAAATAAAAGAAAACAATACATCTGTAGAACATTCCAGTTCCCCTGACATTTCGGATTACATTCAAGATCAAGACCATACAATAAATGAAACTATAGAAATTGATAGTGATGACAACGAACCACTTGCTAAGTATGTTCGAACTTCTGAACCGGAGACTAGTCGAACATCTGGCCAAAATCTGTTTTGGGAAATCTACGAAGACTTTGCCGGAGAAGGGATGAGCTCCACAAAAACAAAAACCATTCCAACAACATCTTCTTGTGACACAAAATCATCTTCTAGAGCATCCATTTGTGAAAAAGTGAATGCTGAAATTACAGAATATAAGAAACATCCTCTTCTTGAAAGAAAAGCGAATCCCATTTCTTGGTGGCAAGAAAAAAGAGAAGTTCTACCATTATTAGATAATCAAGCTCTTATATATTTATCTGCACCAGTTGGCAGTGTTGCAAGTGAGTAAATGTTTTCAGAAGCTGGAACCGTAAATTCGGCGAAAAGGAATCGGCTGAATCCAGAAACAACCGAGACACTTATTTTTTTACATGATAATTTGCCAAAACTGCAGTATTCATATTAAATGCCTATTTCATGTTATATCTACCATAATTTCTTAAGATTACCTTATTTCAAATATTACTTTAAATTTGAATATAAAAAAAATGTTTTAAGCTGCTATGGTTGTCTTTATACATCGGCCAATATAGCCGATATATACTCACATCTATCGGCCGATACCGATAATCGGCCCTCAGCCGATATAGCAGATATATCGGTATCGGTCGATCACTAGTCATAAGTACCCTGAAACTCCACAAATCCATCATGCTTTCTCCGATGAGAGTGAAGAAACTTTTTTCTATCTCAGGCTTACTGCCGACAATCTAACCGAAAGGTATCCCAGCCCGAGCCAATATTCACCAAACAACTGCCTATTGGGATTAATAATAATACAAAATATCGTGGACACGAGTTTGGAGTTGCTACTTAAACTAATGGAACTAATAATAATAACTTGGTCTGACACTAAGTTGAAACACGTATTGTACATACCTTCTTTTGAACTACAATTTGAATTATAATAAATACTGAAAATGTACTCATATATACTTTTTTACCTCCAAAATTTATATTAACGCGGATTTTTACGCAAAATTCGATATAAAATTTTAAATTTTGTGGTAGTGCGTTCTGCAATATGGGTTCCTCAACTAAATATTTTTAACTTCTCTCAAAAAATTTGGGTATAGGCAAAGACAAAGTGGGCCTAAAATCTGATGGGAAATTAAAAAATGTAATGAAATACCGAGTGTTCCATTTGAAATGAAGAAGTTGCCCTCTAATTCCGGTGTAACGGAATGAGACCAGAAGTTGAAAATATTTTAGTTCAGAAGGCCATATTGTAAAACCCACTACCATAAAATTTCAATGTTTTATTTTGAATGGTTCTCCATATATTCTAACCAACGCTCGTCGTGAAAGACCCTGTATTAGGACGACGATATCTGTAGAACCTGTAAGCAAGCATCCAGTCTGTTGTCACTTTGATCTGATGTGATGGAATTGTTCTGGTTTCAATAAATGTCGGTTTTGAGGCGTCAAGATCATGGTATACGGGGGTATTAGTAGTGCCGGATCTAAAACTAATAATTACAACGTTGCCAGATTTACAGTTTTTCCTACGGAGCCCTCAATTTATTTTTTTTAAATGTAATGCTATGTTTAAATTTATCGCATTCGATTTGTTGTGTTCAAACTATTATGACCTTATGATGTCAAATTTTAATTCCCCCAATTTTTGTTAATATGGCAATTCAACATTTCGTTAAAAAATATCACAAAATTTCAATATCTCGAGAAATCGTGGCGATATGACAATGGAAATTAATTTATTTGAAATTTGTTGGCAACTCTGATATGAAAATGCCATTTACAAAGTTGTCAGATATACATGTTGTTTCCACTAAATCTTCCTAAGTATTTATTTAAATTCCTTTTTTGAATTTTGCGCATTTTATTCAATACCACAAAGTTACATTTTTTTGACTGAAACAAATCAAACCCTATTGAATATAGTCAAAACTAATAATAAAGCACTAAGAAACAGAAAATAATACAAAACTACGTAGGTAGTACAAAAATTTCGTATTATTATGGTAATTAACAAAATAAATTGTGTTTGAATAATCCAAAGACAAACATTAACAGTTCTTGGTTAACTAAACGAGAAAATAAAGTACTTAACGTATTAAGTGCTCAAAATGTTGGCCATTATTTGCCAAACAATAACCAAGCCTGTCATAAAATAAACCTATAGTATTATTTAACTCTCCTGGAGTAGTAAGAGTCGATTCGTATAAAATTGTTTCCCTCAGATAATTTTAACTTAGAGGTTTATTTTTGTACACCCTATCTTTTAGATGTCCCCAATAAAAAAAATCCATAGGGGTCATATCCGGGGAGCGTGCCATTCTATTGGTCCTCTTCGACCAATCCACTTTTCTGTGAACCTCGTCCAAGTATTGTCGAACTTCTCGTGCAAAATGGGCAGCTGCCCCATCTTGTTGAAACCATATTTCATGGAAGTCAATGTTCAACTCTTGCAATTTAGGAACCACGTTTCTTCTCTGGGGGGCTATTCTCGAATCATTCTACTTCCAATTCGTATACGAATAAAAGAGACACATATACATATTTCATGTGTAATAGTGTGAAACAGTAAATCGAATACGTATACGTACAAACTCGAGAATGGGACCACTGAAGTTGTAAGTATTTTTGACTCTTCAGGTTTCCATTGATAAAAAAAGGTCCAATAATTGTGTTGTTTAGAATCCCTGCCCAAACGTTAATTTTCTGTGGATGCTTCGTATGTAATTCTTCCATCTAGTGAGGGTTAGTTCTGCTCCAAAACCTACAATTGTGCGTGTTTACCTGCCCATTTAAACAAAAAGTCGATTCATCACTAAACAATATTTTGTTCTTAAAATCTGGATAATCGTTAATTTTATTCATTATGACTTCAGAAAACTCGATACGGTGGTCAGGATCATCTTCCAAAAGTTCTTGAGTGTACATTAATTTATAAGGTTTAATTTTTTCTTGCTTTAGAATCCTGTGAATTGAAGATTCACTTACATCCTCAGGTAAATTTTGTTTTCGTTCTGTTATAGACATTTTAGGATTCCCTTCTAAAGATAATAGAACATTTAGTTTATTGTCATCTGTAGTGGCCGTTTTTGGGTCTACCAGTTTTCAGAATAGTCTTTACATTCCCTGTTTGTTGGTATCTTTTTATAGTTCGGCAAACTGTAGATTTCTTAATTTGCTTCTCTGAATAATCCACAAACTTCTTGATAGCTTCTCATTTTATCGCCGTAACCACGATAGATCAATATTTTAATCCATTCAGCTTCACTTAACAACAAAACTATTGTATCTTATAATAATTCAAGTAACTTTTAGAATAATGACAGAAGGTTGACAACAATAACAATAAAATTCTAATTTTATTAGAGTTCTGTTAATATCGGTTAAGCGTACGAATTTTCGGAACTAAAATTCGATTCAAAATTAGAATATAATCAATAGTGTTTGATTTGTTTCATTTAAAAAACGGTAAGTTTTTGGTATCAAATAAAATGCGCAAAATTTAAAAAGGTAGTTTAAATAAATACTTTGGATTTAGTGGAAACATGTAAATTTGACAACGTTGTAAATGAAACATCGAAATTTTTGTGAAATTTTTTAACGAAATGTTGATTTGCCATATTAATAAAAATTAATGGAATTAAAATTTGATATTATGGGGTTATAGTAATTTGAACACGACAAATCGATTTCGATAAAAATAAACATAATATTACATTAAAAAAAATAAAGTTGCGGGCTCCATAGGAAAAACTGTAAATCTGGCAACGTTCCAAATCTTATTTTTAGCAAATTTCAACCAAACAAATTTCATATCTTTATGTCAAGCCGTTGCTAAAATATTCGGCCGTTCCGGCTTTTTTGGGAAACCCTGTATAAGGGCCAAGTTATGCATCATATTATCATTTCCATAAGAGTACCCTCTTCCTGCGAAACACAATGAACAATAACAAATAACAAGTCAAAACAAATAATTATTTATGACATTTGTCAAATAGGAATAGACGCGCATGCGCGTTGTGCATGTCGTCCTAATCATTAGCATAAAAATTGAAAATTGCCAACTTTGAAGGTCAAATTCTTATGATTATATGATGGAGACTAAAACTGAAGAAATTGCATAAATGCTCATATAATCCTGTTGACTTGTATAAAAAATCGGGGTATGCTGGACTCAATTCCGAAGTTATCGAAAATTTGAGGGATTGTTTAGGGATGGTAGAGGGTATGTTTGCTGAGTTCTCGAACACGAGGACCCTGGGCTTTTCGCAGTGGGGAGAGGGAAACGTGATTTTCCCGGACTTTTTTCGTTTTTTTGCCAATATCTTCTAAATCATGCGGTTTATGTATTGTTACACATATTAAAGTAAACTCTGTCATTACAAGTAGGTATTACCCCTAAACAACTTTGCCATTATGGCCTAATGAATCAGTAGGGATAAATGAGAATGTTCATTTGGCACTTTTGAATCGTAAGCTCTCCGTTATCTAAAATCAGTTCTCCGTTACTAACGATAAAGTACCATTTATTGTGTAACAGGTTGTAAGAAAAGTGTTAGTAAATTACTATAACATTATTTTATTTTCATTACATTATTTATTATTACTTTACTTAACATTACTTTAACATTATGAAAGTGTTTTAACATTATTTTTTTGGTGATGTAGTTGAGATGGCGTCTTCGTTAGAGTGTTTCATTTACGAGGAGAATTTGGAAGAATGTGAAGCTGTTGTTGTTAAGAAGAGAGAGATCGCTACTTTACTTGTAGCAAGAGAAAAACGCAAAAGGTCTGAGCACCGACGGTTTCTCGAACCATTGAAAGAAGTAACTGTTTACTCACTCTGTCGAAAAAACCTATGAAAAAATGATTACAGCTTCTTTACGACGTGAAGAGACCACGACTTCTACTGCTGCTCCAAAGCCGATCCGTTCAGGCAAGCCACCATTTACTTTCAACAATTCGTGCTTCCCTTGCGATGAAAAAATTACTGAAGAATGCAGACAAGCTAAGGTCGGAACTTAGAGGCGCATTCGTCTTGTAAAACTCCAAAGCGTCATATATTTATCGCATTCCTTCAAATTCAATTGCAAGGACATCCTTTTCCTGCATGCGGTGACTGGATGCGATACCACATCAGCTTCGTTTGAAATTTGAAAAAAGAAGGTCGTCCAAGTGCCAAGGAAAACACCCGTGGCTTTCCGACACAGTCAGTATTTTCCGGGACCCTGATGCGACGCCACATCAAATTTCTGATGCCGGGGAAATGTTCCTGGTTACGTTGTATGGAGAGACAGTTGGAGTGGACAACTTGGACGACATGAGATATCGCATGTTCCAAACTTTGGTGGCAAAGCCGAAATTTCAATTGGTAAGACTGCCTCCTACACGCGATTCTGTCTAGTTCTACTCGTACAGAGCCTATCTCCAAGTTCCAACTTTGTTAGGGAATGAAGGAATGCAGCGGAAATTGTAGTCTGTGTGGGGCTGGACGTTGACTAAACAAGGTTGGTATTACTATCACATTTCGACTGTTTCACCTTTTCATATTTTTCATCAAGAGAATATTAATAACGTTTTTCTTTCCCTTTTTCCAGGAGTCGTACCCCCAACCACGAGTATGGATGCTACTCCATATGACATCGTGTCTTCCTTCAGATGCAAGTGTGCAACTGTATGCAGTGCAGGAAGGTGTTCATACAAAAAAGCAGGCCTCTTGTGCACAACCACGTGTAAGAACTGCGCTGGAAATGGCTGCGAGAACTCTCTAGAGGCTGAATTCAACGACGAAGACATCGATGAACAAAACGATGATCCGCCGACCCTCTTTGATCAGATGTGTACTCGCCAGAAGGCAGTCGAGAGCGACGACGACTACCCTCTTCCTGCTAAAAGACTGTAGTGATTTGTAAGTGATTTATTTTGAACATTATCTTTTTTAATATCATAATTGTAAATGTTTTTTAGCCCAAAACTGCATTTTTCTGCATTTTCTGACATTTTGAGAAACTTGACCTTTTTTTGACCACATGTATCTTGGTTATTTCGTCAAAAAAGATCGAAAAAAAATTGCAATTCAAAATTTTTCCGATTTATTGCTGAAACTCCGTATGTGAGTATAAAATTAAATTTCGATATCTTGCCATCTTACCCCACTTTTGGCTACTTTTTGGTGTTTTTTTTTTCAATTTGCCGCCATACTTGTGGTCACGTGATTGTGTCAAAATGGATTTTTATGTTATCGGACATGCACAAACTTTTACCCAGAAATATTTTTCGAATACTCGTTACAATAATCTTTTTTCCTATGTGGTACATACTTTTTTGCGGTCACTGTATATTGAGGACCACAGATATCGTAACCAATCAGAAGAAACGTGTAAAAGGAATACCTATCATGCCATGTTCAGCCATCCGTCACTGCCGCCAAAAACAGGAATTTTTGATCTAGTCATAATCTCGCGGATGACAGTAAAAAATGCGACTACGTAATTCCTGGTTCGGAAAACAATATAAAGCTCTCTCCCGCCGAGCATTCCGCATCGGCACTGGAAACATTTTGACAAAAAAGTTGGAATGTCGCCGGAAAACAATCACTCTTTCCGGTCACTCTGATTTTTCCACAGATGACGTTCAATCATCGGCGTATTCACCGACTTTATATTAAATTTTGCCAGTTGAAAATCCTGGGATATGTGCCCAGGGAATTCTTTGCAGGATTTAGTTTGAACTTTACAAATCTAATTTTGTGAAGTGCATACTGCTGCACTGTCTGTGATGCAGGAAATTGAGAGAGATGCTCTTATAGCGGACCATAGTCAAAAGCATAGGGGAACAAGCAGAAGAGGATAGATACTAGACGAAAGTCAAACATTCATGTAAACCTGATTTAACAGGATAGAATAAATTCGACGAAGTCGAAATGCCCTTTCTCTACAAATATTTTCAGAAATGGAGAATAAGAGGCAAAAACATTCGACAGAAAACAACTACCACCATGAAGGACATTGAACTTCATCTGACATACTTGCACAATTAGAAGAATTGCAAGTAAATCGAACAACCGATCACCTGCATACTCTTACAACAATCAATAGAGCATAAAATTAGTGAGTTTTTAACAAAAATAGGAAACCGACTATGCCATCACATGGAAGACAGTCCGTAGTTATATTCTCTTATGCTTTCGACTCGCAACTGTCATTTATTAATTTGTTGTTTTATCTAAATAACCAAAACGTGTTTTTTAAAATTGTTTTGCATATAAAATGAAAACTAATAGAGCAACCCAGTTGCTCCATAGAAAAGAGTTGTAGATAATTGAGATACGAACCCGGTCGTTTCATTAGTAACGAAGAGAAACTGGAAAAACCGGAAAATTTGGCGAATTTTTTAAAAATGTATCAGTCCACCATTTTTCTAAAAGTAGGATTGGCCTACATAATATAAGTATTGAATCGTGTGTACTTTATGTGTGTACAAAACAGGCGCTGTCGGATACTTAGTTTTGGAACAATTGCAATTTGAGTTTTTTTTTGCACTATCTTGCAGCGTGCCTGGATGCTCTAGCGGCCGAGCCCGCGTTAGCTACCGAGAGGTAGGAGAATGCGGTAGATGAGGGGAAATCTTCTAATGAACGTGTTACGTGATAACTTCCCCTCATCTCCTTCTCTCTCCTACCACTCGACCACTTCCACCATCTCGGCCGTTTTCAGTCATGTTTGCAAGTATTTTTCACCCATTTTTTTAGCGCAAAATGAGAATATACGTTTTGTGGTAATGTATTTCTACTTTCAAAATCTGTTTTAGAAATTAAAATCGGACCATCACTAAAGCATCCAGGCACGCTGCAAGATAGTGCAAAAAAAATTCAAATTTCAATTGTGCCAAAACTAATGATCCGTCAGAGCCTGTTTTGTGCACACACAAAGTTCACATGAATCAATACTTTCATGAGAAGGGCCAACCCTATTTCCTGAAAAATGGAGGAGATATGAATTTTTAAAAAAATTCCTTAAATTTGTCGGTTTTTCCTCCGTTACTAATGATCCGATCGGAACGTAAAACATTTCATTTTGTTCGTATTTCAATTATCTACAATTCTTTCCATTGGAGCAACCAGATTGCTCTATTAGTTTTCATTTTATAAGCAAAACAATTTAAAAAATACACGTTTTTTGTTATTTAAATGTCTATAACTAATTAATAAATGACAGTTGCGAGTCGAAAACATATCAGAATATAACTACGGACTGTCCTCCAAGTGATAGCACAGTCGGTTTTCTACAAGTATTTTAGTTAGAAAAAATGGTCAATTGATTGGCATATCTAGTGTTTCAAGGTTATTGCCTCTCATCAGTGCTAGGGTAGGTCGGATATCACTAAAGTCTTCCTGTCATGTCATAGCGCCGTGAACAAATTCTAGAAGCACTCTTCGAAAGAAACTACTTATGAAGAATGAATGCAAGAAACTTGAATTTCAAGAAAAAATCTCATTGCGCCCATTCCATTCATTATGACTCCCTGGATACGAAAAAACATTTGGCAAACACTTTGCTTACTGATTTTTAGCTGTACAATTGTTTGAATTTCACGGATTCAAGGGATAGCGGGTATTGCATTGAATTATTGTGATTCTTTATAGTTTTACTACCATAATTTTGTTTAATATTATCCGCTGAACTCACAGTAACGATTCAACTTTTGGAGCTGAAATCTATGGAACATTTTTTTTTAATGCCAACCAGAAACGAAATCTGTTTGGAACTTTCATTAGAGAGTAATTATTTTAAAAAGTAAGAAAACCTATAATATTCAAGAAGCGTCGTCATCGATGACATCCGAGAAACCTTGTCTATCATTTATGTCAGCGTTTTCGTCCATGTCTCCTTCCTCGTCTGAAAATGTAAAGTGTAATTTCATGCTCCTTACCCTGAGGAGACAAAAATTTCCGGAAATTTTATTAGTTGCTATGGTAATGATAAAAAAATTCCATGCCTTTAATTGGTCGTAAATCATAGGTGAAGAATTTTCAATAATATTCAGTAGACGTAGAATTTTGTATTCGTAAAATGGCGCAAGCGTCAAGCCGGAAATAAAAATTCAAATGGTCTGCCTTTGGAATGTCACAGGCCTGGATGTCTTCCTTATCGAATTTCTTGGTTTTTATAAGAAATCTAAACATTAGTTCACGAGGCAGACATGTGCGCATAATATAACACTATTTTTTATATTTTTGAAGCGCTGTTAATAGACAACGCAGAGGCAACATGCTGGCAGACTGTTTTTCCATGGTCCTTCTCATTACTTTTAATCGAACAATTCAGGTCTGCCAAGTTTGCGCTTTATATACAATTTTTAAATCATAAAAATAACTTAAATACAACAACAGTCAGAGCCCTGGTTGTCTGCCTCTCTGATTTTCTGTGTATACAGGATGATTGTGACCATCAGCCCCCAGAGGCAGACATGTGCGCATAATATAGCACACTTTTTTTCAACATTTTTGAAACGATGACAGCGCCACCATGGTGGCAGACGCGGTCCTTGATGTTTCTGAAGGTATAATTATCGCTTTAAATAATGTCTGCCACGTGTGCCGATTGTATCGAAATTTTGCTCGCCACCTCCCTAACTATTAAAACAAGCCCCTTCTAAAGACTGCCTGGTCTGTTTGGACTCTGATTAGACTAGATCTTAAGATAGAGCCAGTGCTCCAAAGCAGCATGAGCTGTCCAATGCATTATAGTTTTTGATCGGGCACGGTAGGACTGAGCACATGCATCTTTGGGAAATAATTAGATGACATCATCATTAATATTGTTAATGCTAAGAAAACAGAATTCTTTGGGAGATCGTTTAGTAACGAACACTCGTTGCCTACCGATGATGAACCCTTTACTCCCATATATACCTACTAAGTAGGCTTATTATGGAAAGTACCTGTCCTGGCTAAGACCACGACGGGTATTGAACAGCTACTTGTGCAATGTTCCTCAAGCATCAGAGGACGCAGTTGCAAGTGCCCTCTGTGACCAACTAGCATAATTATGTTTTGATTTGGACAGAATGACCACCTGCAGACTAGTTTCGAGGTTGTTGCCTCCCATCAGTGCAAGGGTAGGTCAACACAGACAGCACTGAAGCCATCTGTTCCCCGTCCAAATCATTACACACTCCGCCGCTTGGTCAACTCTGGTTCACGCGATGAAGCGGTTTCTGGGCCGCTCCACCTAGCGAGCAGAGGGAGAACACTCCGAATCTCCGGGTTAAGAGATTTATGAGTAGAAAACAGAATTCTTTGGGAGATCGTTTAGTAACAAACAGTCGTTGCTGACCGATGATGAACTTTTTACTTCCAAATACACCTACTAAGTAGGCTTATTATGGCAAGTACCTGCGAAGTGGTCGTGGTGTTAGAGCGTTTGGCTTCCACCCAGGCGGTCCGGGTTCGATCCCTGGTCGCGTGTCACTGAGCTGAAGTGGCTCGGATTCCACTTTTATTTGAACTGTAGGTCCCGGACCTCCCTTGCTCGCACAAGCTCTGCTTTTGAGGGGTTTCGTAAAAAAAAGTTTACAAAAATTTATAAAAAAAAAAATTTACCAGTCAGAAAACAACTACTCCCCTGCTAAGACCACGACGGGTACTGAATTAAATCTAATAGCTACTTGTGCAACGTTCCTCAAGCATCAGATTAATATTGTTACTATGCAGTGAAACAAAATATTTCTGAAAGGAGTACGATCTTAACCTAACCGCATTCTGCCAATTCCCGAAGGTGCGGAAAACAATTTCTGACAGCCTCCGGCTCATCCCGTACCCCGTTTAACCCTTATGTAAATGTATATCTTCTATTTGTGTGCATTTTTTATGTTCCGTGACGCGGTTTCAGTAGTCGCATGTGTGAGAAATGTATCCGCTCCTATATTTTACCCTTTTCTACGAGGCACAACGCTGTGTGTATGTGGAAACAGTGTCCGACTACATTTATCATGGCGGAAAAGAAAATGCGCTCCGAGACGAGGAAATTGAAACGATATTTTTGGAAGATGCCGCGTTTTCCTGTTCCAGTTTGTGTTGTTTACGAATATCTTTGGTTGGATGCTCTAGGGTCGAGAAGGGCAATATTGATGCCTTTTCTTTTTCTGAATTGTTTTTATCTGTGAAAACACGCCCCATGCAGTTGGAGGCCAGGGCCGATACGTTTCAAAATGGTACAAAGTAAAAAAGAAATTATAATGGGATGATACCCATTGGAAAAGTAAGAAAATATAACAAAAATAAAAGAAAAAATAATTTACGGGCGATTTGAGATCAGGAAGTGGAAGGGGTTGAGATTTTAAGGGTAAAACGGTTCATCACAATTTCCGGAAAGACTACGAGTCCTATCGAAAAAAGTTAAAAGGGAAAATTGTAGGTAATGAAAAGATTCACAACTTTTTTATCTACACCTTTTTCACACAACCACAAAAGGACCCTGCACTAATCTTATGGAATTCCGGTTTCGGTGAAAATTGCTGAAATTTCAATATGATGTAGCCCATGCCATCCTGAACAGAAGTTACCATTGCGCCAACCTTCTGTATGCTGGCGTTTGGATTCTACAGGGGGTCAAAGTTTGATATTTTGACGATTTTTCAAAAAATCCGGAATTTAATTTTCATGGTCCGGAATTTTGGACAATCATACTACATATTTTCATTAAGGGCAATTTCAATTATGTCACATATTTTTTGCACTTCCGGGACCAGAGTGCCAAAGTAAGTCCCGTATAACTGGGACTAAAATGTATCTTTCAGTCCCTAGGGAGATAAAGTTGCATTTCAAATCCCTAGGGACTTCACCGCAGCTACACTATTAATAAGTAGGACAAAAATTAGGAAATATTCCATTATAAATCTTTATTGATTGAATTAACATTGTAAGTGATACTAACATTATTACAATTGATGAAACTAAATGGGCGATTATTTGTCAACATTAATTGAAATGTCACTGAATTGAAAAATTTTGTTGACACTGTTGCTATAACGTTACCTACTGAGTAATCCAAGAACCGTGTTTATATCACTCATCAAAATTATTGATTGTATCAATGTTGAAAGTTATGATACTGGGAAGTGCAAAAAATAGCGTATATGCCTCAGGACTAAAGAGATATTTTATCCATTACCTGATTATTGGCCCTCGGGCTCTACGAGCCCTCAGGCAATAAACATCACGTGCGGGATTAAAACATTCAATTTAGTCCCTTGTTACATAATATACTATTAACTACTCAAATCATTCCGGATGTTCAAAATCTCTTAAATAATGAATTTGACAAAAAAATTCAATGATGAGGACAGCAAAATGATGAGTCTTCTTTATCACCAGTAGTGCTTCAGCTCTCTAGCTGTCGTATTGATTCAACTGATTGACTGGAATTTATAGCATTACTTCGTTTATACAGCACGGAACACTCATTCAATTTGTTCTTATAGCTTTTCCTCATTCCACCCATTGTTCAATTCCACTTCAACGTATTTTTCCACTATTTAATTGTTGCGCTACGACGGGGCCGTAAATTCAAGCGTCAATGTTTATGATACCAAGAAATGCATAGGCGCTGCTGACAAGAAACAGCCAAAGAGGAGGGATTGAGGAGAAAAGTCAGATGAAAAGTGTATAGTGCACCATATCTTCTTATGTATTGATATTTTTCACTTGATTGAGATGAAGAGGATATGGTATTCCAGATTCATATTCATCAGTAGATATGGTGGGAAATTCTGCTAGCTGTTATAACTTATTCAAGAAAAAAGAAACTACCCAAACACTAAACTTCGTCACAATCACACTCGACGCGCGTTTCGCCAACAAAGTTAGCAACTTCAGGAGCTAAAAGCTTAATAAACCACTTATCCTAACTTACTTTTATTTATACCACTATTTCATACAGCTATTTGCACCGGTTCTCCTTAATAACAAACTAAGCTAAGTGGAGAATCAGCCTAAGGTTCGCCTTAAGGTAAAGATGGTTTGCACCGTTGACTCCTGGTCTGAACCTTACCTAAGTATTAGAAATGTTTGGCAACAGCACAAAAATGATCACGTAACCAACGACAAGACGGTAAACAAAGTTTTCAGTTCTGTCTAATTTGACAGGCTGGCGGGAGGATGGCATGTGATTTGGAAAAAAATTCTCTACCGGAAAACTAGCCACAATATCGCCTAAAGAGCTGCGTGCACATTAGTTAAAATTAGTAGTTAATAGTTTATTACCCCCCCCCCCAACCTGACCTACCTTAGGTAAAAAATAGTATCCATCCAAAATGTTCACGACATGTAAGATGTTAACAATTTTGGACGAATAACAAAAATTGAAAAGACTCGCCATTCCATTCCTCGAGTACAAAGCAACATATTAATTTTAAGTTCGTAAGTAATAATATAAATACCAAATGACATTTTATATTAGGATATAAGTACAGTGTTGAATCTGAAAATTATTTTTATACTTTCACATCATAGGGATGTTCAGTTTCAGCCTCAATCAGGTTTAGTATATAGAGAGCTGTAGGTTTGGTCGCACTAAATCGCGGAAAAAAATGTAAGTTCGTCAAACATGCAAATGATGTACCCTCACGTACACTTGTGCACATCATAAAAAATGTTATTAAAATTCTAGGTCATCATCTAATATTGTACGTGACATTTTGTTTCAAACCTGATACAATCAGATAGCCACAAAAATGCAAAATCCAGGAAATAGTGCTCGAAAAACTTTAAACATGAAGGAAAATATTCATGTAAAAAAGTGAGGTTGGGTTGTTAAGTGGAACCTAAGCTTGAAAAATGTGTGGATTATCTTGACTAAGGCTTAAGTTGTCCTCAAATAGTGGTGCAAACCAAAATCGTAATGTAAGGTCCACTTAAGTCATAAGGTAACCTTAAGTTGAACCGGTGCAATTAGCCTTTAATGGACGTCAAATTATCTAACATTTCGAATCTACCTACTCAACCTACTACTTATCTGAGGGGCAACCGCACTCATTATCAAATTTACCTACTTTTGTTGTTTACTAATTCTAGCAATTTACCTGCTCTAAATTAATTTTAATGTTATCCTACTTGTTTTGGATTTGATGACACAAATTTCATACTATTTTTACACTTGGCAATATCCAGACTCTCGAATGCATCGAGAAGTCTAAGGTCATGAACCTGTCTGAATAATTTTGAGCTTGTGTCATCAAATCGGTGGTCGTAATCAAAGCATGATGGGCCACACTCGATTTTTCTGGTCTTGAATATCGGATATGAGAAATGTGTTCTCTGAACCGTACTTTCATGGCCCTTCGAGTTTGACCCAAATACTTTTTCTCGCAGTCCATACAGCTATTTTCATAAATCCCTGACTTTTCTCCTTCATCTGTTTTATCTTTGGGATTACCCAATACTTGTTGAAGTTTACACGAAGTTTTGTATACCACCTTCATATTGAGAGTTCTGAAAATACCTTCGAAACCTCGAGTAACTCGAGGTTCGAATGGGATAACGACATATTTAGGAGTGTTTTCCTCTTTTTGAAAAGTCGAAGAGCTACGAAAGGTTTCTTTACATCTATGTTTTCTAATAAATTTGTCTACCAATTACAAAGAATAACCGGTGGCTGAGGTGAACGGTTATGTGGACTTGGTTTATGACATTAGCTGTAAGGACTGCAAGAAAAAGTATTTGGGTCAAACTCGAAGGGCCATGAAAGTACGGTTCATAGAACACATTTCTCATATCAGATATTTTCAAGTATAAATAAAAATATAAATTGAAATATGTGTATATTATGGACTATAATGTTGATAGTCTTCCCGACCTGAAGAATAGACGAAATAGAGTACCACCACCATATGCGCTCCGGGGCGAAAAAAAGTTGCGAATTTGCTATTCCAACTGCAGGAAAATCCCGGAAAAACCTGCAGTACCACCAGAGGAGTCACTGATACAAGAATGTGTTGAATTTAATAGTATCTCAATACGTTTTCTCTATTTGTTTTATTGTACATACTTTGTATGTATAGGAGTGAATGACAGTAGTTACTGTCAAGATTTGATTGATGAGAAATATAGTAGTTTTTGCTTGATAAGTAATTATCAAGATATTTTATTAAGATTACGAAGTATTTTAAAGTCATTAAAGTACATTCCTTCTGTTAAGAACCTCAACAGAATAAGCGTATGTAACTGAATGAGAATAAAAATGCAAACACTGACGCCCATCATCTCATCAATGACCCCCATTTTTGAAGAATGGTAATATAAGTACATAAAAATATCGTATTGGTTGTTTATTATTATTGACCACAAAGAGTGAAGAAATAAATATTACAATCTGATCATTAAGATCAATATGCCATTTTATTCTGAACAACCTATTTAAGGTTGAACCACACTATATAATAATAATTCCTTTAATCCAGTAAGACCATTATTACACAGCTTTGGACATGTCAAAAAAATATATTATAAAATGAACACATCCATAATATATACATGAATACATACATATAAACATTTTTAAAATATATACAATACGAGGAACTGTAAAAAGGTCCTGAAGACAAATAATGTAATGATGATAAAATATAATAATACAATATTTATTCCTTGAATGGACCGTAAAAAAAATTATATAGAAATAATGTAAACATATAGGTACCTATACTGTAAAATATTAAAATAAAAATATAAGACAAGCAGCCTTGTAAAACTATCATAATCATCACGACACATTAAATATAACTATTTCCTACAAGAGTTTTCCAGATATTCGTTTATATAATAAACGGTTCCCTCCAACAAATATTTTTTACTTTCAGTTTGAACAAAGGAAGTTCTGAAATATGTCTTATGGCTGATGGTAAACAATTGAAGGACCTTGTGCCTGCTGCAGAAGGTGACTTTCGTAACAACGAAGTTCGGTGTTGTTGTAATTTTAGTAGCTTTCCGATATATGTGACACTTTGAATTAGTTTCTAACCTGTTTTCGTGATTTTTCGCATAAAGTAGACAACGAACTGTAAATGCATATAAAAAATGTTTTCTTTGAAAATGGGTCTACAGGAATTTGTTTAACCAAGACCATATAAAACGCGAATAATGCGTTTCTGAGCCACAAAAGCTCTTTCTATATTTGTTCCATCACCCCACATGAGTACATTATAAGAAAGAACTGAATTGACCATTGCATAATAGACATCCTTCAAACAGTTTTCATCCAATACCTTTTTCAATTGTAGCAATGCGTAGAAACTGCAGTTTAATCTTTAGCACACATAGTTTATGTGAAACTTCCAACTAAGTCCAGAATCTATGTGTTTTCCTAAAAATTTAGTTGTCTCTGATAGACATATTGTAGTGTTGGTAATTTTAGTATTCACAGGTTCGTATGTATATTTCCTGCCAAAGAAATGAATCAAAACTGTCTTCTCTGGATTAACTATAAGCCTGTTTCTGCGACACCAATCTGTAAATCGTTCACTAATAATATTGAGTTTAGTTTGAAGTTCCACAGGACTATCGGCTTCTTGTGAAATCGGCAAATATTGATATTGAACTTTTACCCAAATATTGTGGAAAATCATTTATGTAAACATATTAATGGCCGAAGATCTGAGCCCTGTGGAACTCCTATGTTTACCTCACACATATCAGAATCAGTATCGTCCCATCTTACAAATAATCTCCTTTATTTCATATAGGAGAGTACCCATTCTAGAAATTTTCTACGAATACCTATTGTGTATAATTTATTAGCGAGTAAACCAAAGTCTATGGAATCGAAGGCTTTAGATAGGACGAAGAAAAGTACGGCTACAAATTTTCTATCGACACCCCTATAAATAGTTTCTAAGAAAGCTGCAGTAGCACTTTCCGTCGATCACCCTGGGCAGAATCCATTTTGATACTCGCTGATAATATTGTTTTTTTACCAAAAAGGGGAATTATATACTGCTGTTTCACTAACTAGATAATTAATACAATCACTGGAACAATTCTATGGATTTGATTCTGTCAAGGCTTCTCACTAAATTGGCAGTGTCGAAAAGCAGCATAATCTCAGCATTCCCATGTTGTAGCACCCGTTGTTCGTGTGGTATAGGATGCGATGACAATTCTGTTACTTCAAGATTAGTTAGTGGTTAGTTAACACAAATGCTTAGGAAACGGCAGATTAAAGTCGAATGTCCACTATTTTGCGAAATAGGTCTTACTCAGGCTTTTTTACACTTTGATAAAGATATATTATATTGTGATGAATTTATTAATTAAAATTTTCCAACGATGAGAAGAAAGGATATATGAGTATGCAGATAATGAGGTGGTTATTATTGATGATCCTGATTCAAGGGCGTCCGAGATTAATGAAAATGAACGATAGACTGCTGGTTGTTTATTAATAGTAAAAAGAGACAGATAATTTCTTTTGTCGATATCGCTAAATGACAAAGGAAGTATATTTACACAATAAGCTTCGTCAGTTTACAGCAAATGTTTTATTTAATGTTTCAAATATACTTGAATGCAGCTGCAAGACTGAGTTCATAGAGAAAGAAAATTTCAAAAAACTCTAGAAAAAAATTATCTCTTGATCGATTGATATCTTGTACAACACTTCCAATACGGAATGACACAAGTTTATTTTTTTCAAAAGATTTACAAGTCAATCTGGGTTAAGAAGGACTTTTCAATTATTATTTTTCGATTGGGTTTGATCCAGAAAAATAAACGATTGGTGTAGAATTCAAATACTAGCTGAATTCGCGCGAAATATTACCGGTATTTCATTGGAAGAATACAAATGACGTCAAAGTCTCCTGACGTCCAGATCTTCATATATTGCTTATTTGCCGGTATGTTGTCAAAACCAAGTGTACCTTTCCATTAAATTAGACTGAATAGTATCGAAAGAAGAATAATCCGGTGTACACTGTGATTCAAACTGAGAAAGCATTATTTGAGGACTCAAGGACGTTGAGACAAATGACGTCATCTCATATACAGATTGCCACGACTTTTACTTAGCTTTATGCTTTTATGATGGCAACGAAGCTGTCGAGTGACAGGGTGGCTCGCGACTAACTCAAGTGGAGACGGGAGTGGATCATAACAAAATAAATTGTGATGAGATGTAAGAATGCGGGCGCCAGCTATGTGAAAGTAAGCTCACCCTACAGATTATTAGTACTGAATCCCGTATAACACGAACAGTATTGAAAAGTGAAGTTACCACAATCTAAATGATAAGCAGCTTCTTGTTTGAAGAAGTATAATTATTAATATGAAAATGCAGTAGTGAAATGACTGCTACGGGTACGTCCTCACACAAAACTAACTAGCTGAATAAAAACCTGAATATCATTAAAATCGTAGTGAGTGACCTTACAACTGGTCTAAAGGTACAGTTCAATGACCAAATCTGTTTGAAACATTATCAAACCTTTTAGGTGAGGTTATACAGGTACTAATAAATACAAAGAGGGTTAAATGAATGAAGGACTGCCAAATGATAAAGGAATACCACGTGCGAGGATGCTTCAGATGATTTCAGAAATTTTAACAACTTTCCACAAATTATTTCAGCTTCATCCCTAGCCAACTTCAAGTCAAAATGTCAAATCTGTGTGCATTTTTGCCAAGTATTCTTCTCGAAGAGTATTACACTCTCAACTTATTAATTTTTTCCTACAGGATAGAAAGATATTATGAAGGCCTATCCTCAAATGAAACGCCTGAGTAATACTGCATGGCATAACCAATTTCGACGCTTCGGTTATGAAACTAACAAAAGTAATTCCGAGTTACTCCAGCTGAATGCAGAAGTCATAACAATCATATGTTTATGGCCTATTCCGTTTGGTGCGCACACTCAAGGCGTTGAATGAAAAATGTAAACAAAGTCCCAAAAGTTACCACCTAAATCACGAATGGCAGTTAATAACCTTGGGATAACTTGAAATATGACGTTACCAAAACATGATGACGTGAATGTAAAATGGATATACCTGGTAGTATTATGAAAATACGCATTGGGGATGTGTTCACAGAATACCGTGCCATAGGTGAAACTTTCGTGTTCAATTGAGAAATAGTGGGATGGATTACAAGTGAATACACTCTCGAAAAAGCAACATTTTGATAGCTATTCAGGTGCTGTTAGTGTTTAAAAATTATGAAATAAATGCAGAAGTCAAATTGTGGTAAAATGCATGTAAGATATGATTCACTGATATACACTGAATAGTTAATAAATAATAAACAAAATAACGTTATAAGATAAGATCATTTGTTACAAATAAAACGTACTTTTTTATTATACTGTAATTCCCAATTGTGATTTTCCACGTCGATTTGTGATAAATAGTGATGGATTTTTCAGCTTGAAACCAAACACCGCAAATGTTAGTAAATGCGATGCAAACACGTCTTCTAGAAGAGTTTAGCGAATAGAAAACAGATTGAAACATAAATGGGCATCCTCCGAAGAGTCCGAAGAAGTTATTGCGACGTCAATGGCTATAGGTCTTTCGTTTTCATTACTATCGACTACCATAAAAGTTTTATTTAAATTGCGGACTGGCCACCGACCACTCAGATAGGCGATAATTAATGCAGGGAAAACAATTGGAAACATCTGTCTAATGGATTTTAATGGGACTAATGGCACACAAGCGACAAACTTTGTAGAACATAATATAATCCGTTCTTTCCCGAAACCCAATTAGACCATTCATTACCAGAAGCGCTGTTCATTCACCTGTGATTGTTCATGAAAACAAAATGGCAATTTCATACAACTCATATTTAATAACCCTCTTTGTGCATTAAAATTCGACAAACAATCGAAGTATCATATTAATCAATCAATGTACACTATTTCATCTGAAGAAGAAATTACATCCGGAAAGTGGAATGTACAGCATGAAATTTGACACCAAAACAGCCTGTACTATCACTACTATTTGGATAATTGGTTATTTGTAAGAAGTGACATATATATTTTTAAAAAGGACTGCAACATATAAGATTGGCAGTTACAAATGTGAAAGTATAAAATAAAATTAAAAACATAAATGATCATAATTTAAAGTCAAAATATACTTTAATGTCAGAAGTTTTATCGACAAAGCTTTCAAGTATAAATAAAAGTGTGAATTGAAATAGATATGTATTAAATAGACTATAATGGTGATAATATCCCCGATCTGCAGACGAAAGAGAGTACCACCACCATATGCGCCCTGGGGCGGCTTAAAAAAAAGGTGGCGCATTTGCTATTCCAACTTAAGGAAAAACCCGGAAAAAAACTACAGTACCGCCCGAGGAGTTACTGAGGCGAGAATGAGCGCAAGTAACTAAATGAGAAAGTCGGGGCGTGACGCAGTGGTTAGAGCGTCCGACTTTGGGTCGAAAGGTCCGGAGTTCGAGCCCCAGTTGCGGCTGGGATTTTTTAATTTAATTTGATCGATTAAATTATTAAAACCTCGTGGCTGGACTGGGGTGAGTCCTGCACGAGTCACTGTTGCTTTCCAATTAACAGTGCTGCTCCTAAGGTGGCGCATAGAGTTAGTAACAAGGCCTATCCAGAACACGTGGCTAATGACCATAGCAGTCGATGCCAAGACACCAAAAAAAAAAAAAAATGAGAATAAAAATACAACATTAACGCTCATGATCACATCAATGACCCCTTCATTTCTGTCATCTTCTGCCAGTCCAGCCGCAGCACTTGGTGAAAACGTTCCAGTCCATCGATAATGATAATGAGTATGAAGTCACATAAAAAAATAACTCAAAAAGTGATTCAGCTGGAAACAATAAAAGATATTTGAATTCAAATATGTTCGATTCATGCTTGAATTATGCTTTTCAGAAGCCATCATTATAGATCTCTTGCAAAATGTAATAATACACTCTTTCAGACAACAAACACTTTACGTCCTTTCTAAAAAAAAGGTATTTGATACTTTTAATGTTTGAAGGAAGGTGATTAAACATCTTACATCCATTATAAAATTATAAGATATTGAATTTTTGATCAGAGTACTTTTATGGATTGGCAATTTCAATTCATTATTTTGTCTTGTAATACGATAAGAAGAACTACCAATAGAAAATTTTGTTTTATGCTTGAATATCAAACACACAAGTATGAAAATTGCAACAACTGTTAATATTTTGTGTTTTAAAAATAGAGGTCGACATGAATCCCGATACTTTGCTTTGCATAAATATCGTAGAGCACGCTTCTGTAAAATTAGAACATTCTGAAATCGATAACCGCGGTAAACTCCTCAAAATGCTATTCCATACCGCAGATGTAATTCAATAAGAGAATAGTACACAGGTTTGGAAGCTGAAAATCCCAATTCATTCGATACAACTCTCAATGCATAACAACCAGGAAAGAGCCTTTTATTTCTTTATAAAAATTATTTGATTTATTGTAATAGTAAGGTGATTGTACAATTTTCTGCTATTATTAATTAGTGAGTTTTGTGATATACGTTTATTGTGTGCTGATGGGGTATTTATTTCATTTCTAAATTTCTTATAAATTAGATACACTGTTTCTAGAATGAAAAGGCCTTTTTATAACTCTTCTGTAAGTGTTTTTATATTTATTAAAGTAATTAACGAAATCTACTTATATTATCACTGGGTAGATGTTTCCTGATTTGGTGCAAGGAGCGCATGTTTTTTGCAGATATTTCGAAATCTTATTAAAATTCAACATTTGTTTTTAAAGCTTATTTTCTTACCTTGACTTAAGAATGTGGCATAAATCACGAAGTAGTTGAAACGGGTCAATGAAAGACCCCAATGATTAACAATTCTACTCAAACTTTTCGTTTCTTTCATTACGATTTCCGAGAGTCACAAACTTGAAATTGCATTTCACTGTCAGTATTCAAGACAGATAATAACCTTTATCTTTGAGAATACGATATTAACAATCCACGGACGAAAGAAGTTTGAAGCTAACTTTCCAGAGCCGAAAGGAGTTGGAATTCTCCCGGAGTTCTGATAAATCGAATTTTAAAATATGTATGTATCCATGTTGCAGAAGTGTAGGGAAGTTTGTGATTTCGTAAAACGAATTTGGACGAAATGTTGCCGATTTCCCGTCGAAGGAAACTTCTCGGATTTGCGGAGTGAATTTTTAATATTATATACATGGAAAGGAAATCAAATGGAAAGTAATGGAACGTTGTGACAAATCTTGTACTGGGATTGGAATCTGATAATGCTCAGTTGCAGATCAGAAGAAATTGAGAAAATATAAATAGATTGACTTTTGCATAAAAACTTATTTTTTCTACGACAGTGCGCAAACTAAGGTTTTACGAACTGCTGACAGTGCGTAAAGTAATACTTTTTCGCATAAGTACGTAAAAAAATCAGCTGTGCGTAAAAAATCAGCTGTGCGCAAAAACATCAACTGTGCGTAATAATATATTACGTAACAAGTGTTGTAAAAAGCATATTACGCACGAAGCCGCGAAGCGGCGAGTGCGTAATTCCATGAGTGCGTAATTGCTTCACAACACGCATTACGTACTATACTTTACCTACGACCAAAAAAGTATGGACATATGACAGAGTATTTCATTTTTTCAAATGGGATACTCTGTATTTTATTGCATCTTTAGATTTTTTTCATAATTTTATTTCGAAAAATTTCACAAAATTATCAAAAGAACGTTGAATTTTGGTTTTTGTATTTGGAATTTTAATAATGAAGGATTTTTCTGTGTCCTCAACATCTTCAACTTTCATATTTCTCAGTTCCTGTTTTCGGCATGCACAACTTACGCCAATTATAAGAACAGTCTAAAAATAAAAATTACTGAAGTGTGGAAAATAGTATTAGTGGACATATTTTACCTTCATAAACAAGTACTGATTGTCAGGAGCCATTTCGAGGAAATCTTGAATATTTTTGGCTGTCAAAATTTTAGATTTTTTGCTTCTAAAGCCATCCGATTTCCTTTTTAATAGCGCTATTAACTTGGAATAGGCTTCTATATTTATACTATAACAATTTTCATAGCGATCGCGTGATTTACTTGGCAGTAAATCATTAGTTGCCATATCTGCCATTGCCATGACGTTGGGAGGAGTTAAATTTTCGTTTTCACTATCACTTGACATATTCTTTTTTGGATAATAGGTATCTTATAATTATTAAAACCAAAAAACTTTGTTGTCTTTCATAAAGTTTTTTTGTATCATTTTCATTTTGACAGTTGTTATGAGTACGGTGTTTATGAGTGATTGTGCCATCATGACCTACTTCCACAATTGTTTCAAACTGTGCGTTTTGATTACGGAAACTGTGCGATTTGTTTACCGTGCGTAACGAGCTATTTACTGAGGCTGCGCGTCGTGTGTTTTCGCCTATTTTCTATAGTGGCCGTAGGTACAGTAATTTTTTACACACATTCATTTATGCATTTTTGAAAAATTCTGTATGTTGCGTCAAATATAAATCGAAAGTCTTTATTTGATAATACGACGGCAATTCATATCATTAAACATTCAAATTAATTATATAATTGCTACAGTTTGGCAATATATTAACTGTCGAAGAAAAAACTTTGTATGAAACACTTTCGCAAAGGGCTTTTTTGTCATATCAGTCAGATTATTATGCGAAGTAGTCTTCATCCAGTTGCACCTCATAAAGAAAGAATGACTTTTTTGTGTTATGTGTGTTTCAAAAGGGCATGCCCGCAAGCAGGAGTGTTTATTAGCACTTGCATTGTGCCTTTCTATTGGACGAATTAATAGAAAGGCTAAAACCTAGAGGATCTTATTTCTCACGATATGCCAAAGGCTTTGCAATTATTTCAAAAGGCAAATTTTCAACGACACAAGCAGCTCCAAATATAATCGACAGATGGTGTAAAGCAAGGGATTAATAGTTTCATTACAACAATTATATTGCAATTATCTCTTCAATACTATATTAAGTAAGTACCCCAGTCTCGCAAAAATATTTCCATTACAAAAATCGGTATTTTAATCTGCTATGACTATTTAATGTACCTTCTTTGGTACCCAATTTACTTCAGTACTCCTTATTATCGTCTCCAGTCATTTCAGTATCAGTAATGAATTATTGCTCCTTTTTTTTGGTTACGCTCGTTAAAATTCGATTCAACTAGTATCATTTCGAATGATTGATATTCAGTTTTAAAAATGTCGACATCAACTGCTTCTGGCATATAGTCTAATATTGAAGGTAAGTTAAATTAGTAACTGTTGTATTTATGTTTGAATGTTTTAGACGATGTAGTAACTTGATTACTTATATTTCGGACGTCCATCATCTTAATGGTTGAAAGATTTCTATCTCTTTCAAATTTTTTCACAACGTTTCAATTGCTTGAATCCGCAATCGTCTTCTGGTGAGTAGTGACAAAATCAGATGCTACGCGACCTTTTTTAGGTCTATAATTAAGTGTAATTACGCGCGGTCTTGTGGCGCGCGTGGTTTCGCGCTTTTTCTCCCTCCAAAACGGTCCATGAGCGGTTTCCATACGTTTTTAATTTCCACGCTTGGTTGACTGAAGGCACCATTGGCTTCTATGTAGGTGGTTTCCATAAATTTCCGTTTGAACCAATGTTCCTCTCTATGAAGAACACTAGCTTCGTCCCAGAGAATTCGGTGGTGTTTTGTCCAGGCGTGGTCAGCAATTCCCGATTTTGATATTTCCCCTCGTTGAGTCCACTTTTTGTGTTCGGCTATTCTTACTGATAATGGCCTCTTGGTCTCTCCGATATAGGAATCTCCACATTCACATCGGACTTTGTAAATGCAGTTTTTGCTGGATTCTGTTGTGTTCTCTGGTTTCGTCTTGGTGAGGAAGCTGCGTAAGGTACTGCAACGTTCTTACGATTCCCCTCTTTGTGGAGTTTGGGTGATTAGAGCCGTAGTTGAGGTACTGCCCTGTGTGTGTCTTCTTCCTGTAAACAGAGGGGAGGATTCCAGTGTCTGTTCTTTCAGCTTTCACATCAAGAAACGATAGGGTACTGTTAGTTTCCTTTTCCGTTGGTGGAGAGAGCATTGTCTATTTGCAACAACCAGGAGTCATTGGAGGCGGAAATTAACAAAATAAAAAAGGACCTACGCCGAAACGGATACTCCGAGAAGCTCATAGGAGAAGTTCGGAAACAACTCGAAAAGACCAAGACAACCGAAGAAAGACCACAAAACCCCGTTCTCATTCTTCCCTATATCAGGGGTATCTCCGAGAAGATCAGAAGGATCGGAAATAAATACAACATCAAGAGTTGCTTTCAATCCGGCAGTACCTTACGAAGCTTCCTCACCAAGACGAAACCAGAGAAGACAACAGAATCCAGCAAAAACTACATTTACAAAGTCCCATGGGAATGTGGAGATTCCTATATCGGAGAGACCAAGAGGCCATTATCAGTAAGAATAGCCAAACACAAAAAGTGGACTCAACGAGGGGAAACATCAAAATCGGGAATTACTAACCACGCCTGGACAAAAGACCACCGAATTCTCTGGGACGAAGCTAGTGTTCTTCATAGAGAGGAACATTGGTTCAAACGGAAATTTATGGAAACCACTTACATAGAAGCCAATGGTGCCTTCAGTCAACCAAGCGTGGAAATTAAAAACGTATGGAAACCGCTCATGGACCGTTTTGGAGGGAGAAAAAGCGCGAAACCACGAGCGCCACAAGACCGCGCGTAATTACACTTAATTATAGACCTATAAAAGGTCGCGTAGCATCTGATTTTGTCACTATTCACCAGAAGACGATTGCGGATTCAAGCAATTGAAACGTTGTGAAAAAAATTTGAAAGAGATAGAAATCTTTCAACCATTAAGATGATGGACGTCCGAAATATAAGTAATCATGTTGTATTTATATTTATTCATCATTCAATACGAACGAATAAGTAATGGTTTAGGTTAGTTGTGATTTTTGGTATTTGCCTGAAGAGTATTCAGTTGTAATGATACCAAGCCATTCTAATTCAATTTATAATTATAAAGATGTCGGAATCGATTGGTAATTCGGGAAAGAAGAATCGAGGCAAATTGACTTTATTCTTCGAATGAAATACTCGATTACATGGTAATAAATTCCCTCCATTTTTTATTTTTCATTGTCAAAATGAGTAGGTACCTATTGAATTTTGGTCAATAACTATTTATTTCTTCTATTTATTATTATTATGAGGTTTTATTCAACTTTCGCTGGTAGTTATGATAAGTTTCATAAAGAATAGAATATTGAAATTGAAATTATTGATACAGTTATAGAGAATTGAAAAGTTGATTCAAATTTAGTGAGAACATCTTACTTTGTTTTGGAGAAGCTCAAATTTGCCCTTTCCAACGCTATATTTGCATCAGTAATGTTGACATGGTGGTGAACATTTTCTATTTCGTATTACGAAGCAAATTTTGAAGTAGTAAACATCTTGTATGAAATTGAAATTTTTTTTGAGAACCGTCAAGTGTGACTGAAAAAAGAGAGAAAAATTTAAAGTAAAATGAAGAGTGTAGTGATTGGTCGAATGAGGGCGAAAGGAAGCAAAGGAACAAGAAGTGTGGGTTCTTAGGGAGGAGAAAAACACTGAGAAAAAAAAGTACGGATATTGGAAGTTGTGTGAATTAAATTTTAAGATTTTTATAAAAAAAGGAAACTAACTTGACAGAAACAACAAGGAACTACTTAATCATTCAACAGCATCTGGAGTTAGCAGCCACAAAACAATCAATGTATTTACTATTAACTTCATTAGAGAGAATCCATTGGATACAGCTATTAATTTCAAAACTATCAACATAGTCTTTGTCAAGATTCACCCATCCAAACAAGAAATAGACTTACATCAAAGTTTTCACAAAAGAACTTCTAGAAGTGCTAAAACACTCAATATTCTCTCCATAAACTTTTATACTTTCCGTATTTTTGCAACAGAACTGAACGTGTCATAGTTTTTTTGAAACGCACAGTTCGACGAATAGTATTGGCACAAACTCAATATCTCGTATTATCCGTGTCTAGATTAACATTCACGTCATAATCGAAATCATTTTATTGTTATTGTTGGTTATTATTGTTGGTAGAAAGTCTTGGAATATAAGGTATTTGGTGCAGAATGGGTCATTTTTAGTTAATATTAGGTCATTCTGATTACATTTCTTCTCATCATTTTGATTTCTGAATTTTTTTTACCACACAAGTATTTTCTTTCCTAGATGCGCATTTCGATATTCAAGATACCTTCATCAGTATGAATACTGAACTGTTTATCCTTAAGTATTCGTCTGAATCTGTCAGTATCTCATTCAGTCTTTCATTACTTTATTCAGTAACTGATATTCAATTATGGTGTACAAAATTAGCGAGAAGGACCTGACAGTGAACCCCCCGATAGTTAAATTCTGGAAATACTGGAAGTGCTGAGGTCACCAGTACTCAAAGGGATAGACACTCCTCTCATTCAAGAAGCAAACTACATAGGAGTCATCTTTTGCCATGATTTACCCGAATTATTCGATGGTTTTTGCAAAAATAAAGATTTTACGATCGGGAAATGTATACCTATCTCCTTGGCGCTGTAGCCGAGAACGGACAGGCGTTGTTTCATTATCTTCACTCCCACTCTTGATAAGGAGTAGGCCTACAAAAAATAGCTGGGAGGGGTGAGGAAAAAATTGGACTGTTTGGTGTGTAGCGCTGGAAGATATTGTTGCAATACACTAGTGCGCGAAGGAACTATTGAGACAATAGTTTGCAGAAAGAAACATTGGCATTTTCTCAGACAACTCAGCAGCAATGGAAGTAGTCAGCGCAATGCAACTTAGTTCCAAACTTGTATGAGATTGCATCGAAAGCTGGGCAGTCAGAACAGGCTGACCAGCACATGCAAGTTATAAGGGCAATGAAGATGATGATTCACTAGCCCGAGAAAGGGCAAATAAGGCTTTAAATAAACCAAAACTGTTTGGTGGTATAGCAAAAGCTGTACTTAAAATAAATACCAAAGCATAGATTGAACAGAATGGTGGAACAACTCGCCAGGAATGAGACACACTTTTGAAAGTTTATTGAAAAGTCGCTGCCAACATTCACAGAATATCTATTAAGTCAGGAAAGTAGTATACTCGTATACAACTAGATTATTAGTCAGAGTGCATTGTAGGCAGAGTTAATATGAGTATATACTCTGGCAAGTTCTGTCAGAAAAAATAGGGAACAACAATACACATACTATGTCACTTCGAGTAGAGACGGTTTCTAGCTGGAAGCCGAACACCAAAAGCTCAAGGAAAGAAGGGAGATTCAATGTCTGAGCCACTGAGAAATATACATGAAATCAATGTTTTCTGATAAGGTATCAGTTTATGAGTATATTTCTTTCCTTTCATTAACAAGAAAAAAACTAACATCAAAAGTAATTTTGTCTCATAATTTTTTCATTTCTTCTGATGATTCTGATGATTATTTACAACAGTCCTACAATGTGAATTTGAATGCCCTTGTTATCATTCACTCCCACGTACCCAGTTATTACCAACTAAACATGTAAGACATAAATTCATTCCTTCCTTTTTTCATACTGTTGAGGAAATAGTAGCGTGAACTGAAGTAATTCCTAGAATGGCGAACGTACAAACTTTTGTTCAGTTTCTCGCACTTTGCATGGAGGTTGTGACAAACTGTTTTCTCAACTACAGGTAACCGAATATTAGAGGCGTTAGTGTATACATCTCGAGACCCATTCTGTAAATGAAATATCGCTTGTAGTATTACCTCCTCGCATTTCTTGCACGTAATGTATTTACACTGAGAAAACATAACTTACAATATTCGCTAAGTAATTGATTTTTTTAAAGCATATTTGCAAAAAGCATATTGAACTATTAGAGAATGTGCAAAACTGCTCAAAACTATCTAAAGAAACCAGATACAATAAAAATATTATTCATTAACGTTCAAAAATAGGTAAATATTCGTAATTTATATTGGATATGAACAATATCGAAAACTAATTATAGTGAATATATTTGATTATTGAAAACATTTTCATTGGCCTTACTTTTTTGTACGTGAGACTAGGCATGGTCGAAAACTAACTGGCCGAGGCCAAATGCATAATAACTAAAAATTATATCATTCATTCGGCGGGCCATGATATGGCAGAATTATTTTCGAAATAACGATAAAAGAGAAAACATTTTATGCGTCTTAAAACCAGCATGTATTGAACTGATTTATTATCCGAAAAGAAATGTATCAAATGTTTATTTGTGAGGATCAATAAAGTATCATACGCGAAAACTGTAGAGCTGTACTCCATAAATCTGAATTCGTTAACTCCCGCATGCACCTGGATTAATTAACTTTTCAGCAAATAAGTGAAATGACATTATAGTTGATTTCATTGGAGATACAGAGACATAACAGTCGATTATAATTCTATAGTACACAGTGCATAAGGGAGTAAGAAAGGAAAGTGACCGAAATGAAAAACCAAAATAATCGCAAATCTCCAAAAACTAAGCTGTTTGTAACACAAAGCCATCAAACTCGAAAAATTACCAGACAGAATTCTATAAAAACCGATTATGTATGCAAAAACGTAAAACTAACAAATTATGCGAATATGAACCTGGTGTACCCTAAACCCATGGAAAAGAAATGTATAATAAATAAAATGATCAGAATTGAAATCTTCAGAAATTGTGGAGGGGATGAGCGAATAATGAACCAGTATGCTATATTTTCTCCTATATCACCAATCAAGGAATATTCACCGAGAACAGAGTGGGATTAAGAAAAATGTGATTTCAAATATGACTTTTCGTTTTCAGTAGTTACATCCAATATTCCTGTGAGTGTATTTGCAAGAAATAAAATATTCAAGCACTACTGATGTGATAGATACCGTACAAAAATCAATATATCTACGTATTCTTCATTATACATATCGTATACTCGTTATATGAGACTGACACAGAAATAAAAATGGATGTAATGGTAGCAACGAGAATTATCCATATTGACTGCACGCCATGCTAGCTCTGAGATAATACAGCAACCCGCCATCCACTATTCGCTATCCGCCTTTAAATTTCTGATAAATTTCGGTTCTACCATTTCTACTTCTGATGGACTTCTATTACTTATTTGTCAAGACTTATATCACGCTTTGTAGACCTATTCTGCTACGATATTTTATTATGGAGAAGAAAACTGTAATTCACAAACAATGAGCTTATGACTTGAGGCATAAGATGTGAATTACAGTTTTTTTCTCCGTTTTATACGGTCTTGACGATCGTGGTTCATGGGTATTGCTTAGTTGGGTGGCCGGCGCTAGGATGGCGCTCGCAGTTTGGAGTTACCCACTGTGCGAGCGCGATCTCAGTTTCGGTCTTGAAATGGATTTGGTTATCGATTCATTCGTTGCAGTCATTATTTATTGACTGCTAGACCTACCCTATACTGATGAGGGGCAACACCCCGAAATCGATATATAGGTGGTCCGAATGTTTCGATGAACATTTCCATGCAACAAGCAATTGCAGAGATAACCTTGTAGGAACTCTGCACGGAAATTTCATCAGATGTAATTCAATGTTCGTCGTGGCATTAGCCAGGAAAGTAGTTGTTTTCTGATGGATTTTCGACCAACTTTTCCTATTGCATAGGATATTAGCAATGAGCAGTCCTCCGGACATCTTATGCCTCATATTTTATTATTTTTACAAAAAATTGTATTTGTGATTTACTGGTATTACAGATTTACCTTCTTGTAATTTTCAGTTCTTTGAATATGATGATTTCCTTAGAATTAATTCTTGTTTATTTTGATTCTCCGGAATTTCATAACTGAATTTTATTGGTTCGATACTTTTAATTCATGTACAATTTCAGTTTGACATTTTACTGTTCTTATCAGTTACTCTAGATGAATCACAAAGCTTGACTTGAAGGGACAAAAACTCACATGCAATGGCTTCTTGTTTGGCGAAACAATTAGAGTGGCTTTGTGGAAAAATATAAGCTCCGCTGACCCTATGTCACAGAGATTTCAAATCCAGATTCAAGGAAATGTAATATTAACTAATGGTTTTGCTGTTTTTAGTGTGTTTACTAAAAATACCAATTGTTTTTAATTTCAGTGTAGTGAATCAGTCGGTGTGCGTCAGGTGTTTGTTGTAGATTCAGAACTCACAAACGCGATAACAATTCAAACAATGATTGTTTTAGTAACGTGAACAAGACCCCGTTAGGTTTTTGAAATAATAAAATACAATTTTTTTGTTTTTTTCACTGTTTGAATATTAGATATATTCAAACAAAATGGAGGAATGTAGCAGCTAGTGATGTCGCTCTGCTAATTAAATGAAATAATTTCAAAGATAAGATAGGTAAGTTTAAATGTTCAATCCTTACTGGCCTTGAGCAGATAGACATTACTTAAAATGCGTGAGAATATGTAACACAAGAAATACAACGAAAAAACAATAATGCTACAGATAAGGTTTTAGAAACCAAACTAATGACGATGAGTATGTCGGGGCGTGGCGCAGTGGTTAGAGCGTCCGACTCTGAGTCGAAAGGTCTGGAGTTCGAACCCTGGTTGGGCTGGGATTTTTTAATTTAATTTAACCGATTAAATGGCTCGACTAGGGTGAGTCCCGCACGATTCACTGTTGTGTTCCAATTAACAGTGCTGCTTCTAAGGTGGCGTATGGAGTTAGTAACAAGGCTAATGACCATAGCAGTCGATGCCAAAATACCAAAGTAAAAAAAATAATATGAGTTGATGAAGACTTCACTGAATGAGAAAGATGAAAGTATAAAATAAATAAAATCAAAAAATAAAACTGAAAGAAAACAATCGATTGATCGATCGATCGATATGAAAACTTTATGAAGACAAAAAACTAAATCATTAAAAAGATCACCCCCTAATGAACACATCAAAATGAGAGAGCATGAACCAAATCAATCATATGCCGATTTGAATAAATTGTGTCATCAAAAACTTCATACGTTGCCAAGTGTATCTAAAACATAAGAGAAGGACATCAAAGGAAGATGAAAAAGTTGATATTCCTAAACGTTAACAATCAGAATGATAACCATGAAATAATCTAAAATGATGGTTTCATATAAGGTGTGAGAAGAAAAAACTGTGAGGAGAAAATAAAACACAAATCTGTTTTGTGGTATAACGGAAAGTATGGCTTTACAATTATAGGATAAAAAGACATCTAACGAAAATAGTTTTACAGAAAACCAGAACAAATGCTTCATGTTTCGAATACATTTCGGTTATAAAGTAGAGATGTATGCTCCACCACATAATCACCACATTGTAACCGAATATCTCGATCAATATTTTCCAAATAAATGGATAGGAAACAGGTCCTATTAGGTGGCCAGCACGTTCGCCAGATCTGACACCATTAGATTTTTTTCTGTGGGGGTATTTGAAGAGAATCGTGTATGAAACTAGACCAATAGACTTGAACGACTTACAAGAGAAGGTTGTACACGCCTGCACCACAGTAACGGAGGAAATAATTAGAAAATCTTGTACGAGAGAACTGATAAGGCGATTTGAAGCATGCATGAATAATGATGGTAGACATTTGGAGCAGCTTTTATAATTTTTGTTATCAATAAATTCTGAGTTATGGAATTTTGTACATTATTGTTCAAACTCACTTATTCTGTCAGTTTGACATCTGTCAAAATATAATGTGTGATACATCGTTGAAATTAGAATAGACTGCAGACAAAAAATTTATAGGGTGTCATTTGAATATTTGAGGTTATGGGTAGTTTCTCAGGAATAGTTTGACAGAAGTTGACTTTAACACAACAGCTTCAAGCAGCATAACTGAGATATTGGCTGTATGAAAAAATCTGGGACACCCGGTATAAAGGAATGTTTCACTAGTAAGGGTTAAACTAGTGGTGCATTGTGCTGTAGAATGTACTCTGTCTCTAAACTTACTGTGGATGAGACATACTGTTTCGAATATGTTCATGAAAGGTAGCGTTAAGATTCTTTGTTCTATGAATGAAGGCTTACAAGAGTCCCTGGGCTTGGCTTTGTTCAAGTACCTTATTGCCCTTTTCTGCAAAACGAATATCATGTCATGTTAAAAACCACTACAAGATCCCCAAAGCAAATTCCGTATCAAGATGTGAATCAATTCCAGCAAAGTAAACTTTTCTGGCCATCTCCATACCCGGTTCCCATGAGGATGTTTTAACTGCAAAACACCTACAGGTATTTTTTTCCCGACGTCTTTATATGATCCTCAAACTTTAGCATATCATCAATGTATATATAAGCCAAGGAATTTGGTTGATTTCTCACTGCTAATTTCCTGATTACCCAGATAAAGTTCTGGCAGATGACCTTTGACAGGCTATGTTTAAAGAAAGCATCAATTAAACAATCAAGATATAATTTATTGTAGGAAGAATCGAGTTCTTAAAGACAAAGCATGTGTAAGCAAGTAAGGTATAACTAAAAATAAAAATAGGATAAAAATAACAATATGACACAACTGTACCTAAATAAATCTCTAAAATATGGTGTAAACATTCGAGAAAATACAGTGGTAAATAAATAAAATGAAATGTTGATTATAAACACAAAACATGTAATTTCTAGGTACATATAAAAACTAACAAATATTTTGTTTTCTATATTCAGTCATAAAAAGTTCTGCAAGGGTTCCGATATGATTCCTAAGCGAGGAGAACTGAGCATGTCATAGGTTTGTGGTAAAATAATCTTCTAATTCATAGAATGATTGCTGTACCAGCAGGTTTTTGTATCCCTTCTGAATTGACTAATACATGTATCCTTGATGATTATGGGTAGGTGATTATACATTTTGATGCCGTTATATATTATTGAGTCTCTCACAATATTGTTAGTTGGTCTAGTTAAGCTTATGAAGTTACTTCGACGTGTGTTGTGGTGCTCAAGGGTTTCAAGGAGATTTTCATTTTTGTGTATTAGGCTAGCGGATTCTAAAATGTAAATAGATGTAACTGTGAGTATTTTATGATCCTTGAATAACTGTCTACATGAATCTCTTGGCCTTTTTTGCAGATATACCTCAGAGCTCTTTTTTGGAGTACAAAAACATTTTTATGTAGGTAAGAGCTGCATGTACCCAAAAATGCAATCCCATACCTCAAATTAGGGCAAAATAGTTCTGGCTGCGGAGTAATCCAATTCTTTAGATATAGGTAATTCGAATTGCGTAGCATCCTGACGATAACTTGTGGCAGAGATTATCAATGTGAAAATCTAATTTTAGTTTATTGTCGATATTTAATACAAGGAATCTTGTTGTTTTGTTCAGAATATTTTCATTGCCCATAGGTAAGTCTGGAATGTTACAGCGAAATGTGATTATATTAGTTTTTTTTATGTTAATTGCCAGGGAATTTGAGTCGCACCATTGTTTTATTAGCACTAACTCTTTTTCAATCTTCTCAAGCAGATGGTGCTCTGTTTTGTCATGCAAAAGGAGGGTTGCATCATCTGCAAAAAGAGTGATATAAACTTCCACTATTCACATAACTCACAACAGTAATAATAGTATAATTCCGGCACACGATGCAACACGTCCACATACAACTACTAACTCAAATGCTGGAATTGGAATTAGGCCAGTTTTGCGAAAACGTTGATAAACAGTGCAACGGTTACTACCGATTGATCCCGAACTGGTCTCATATCAACAAGTAGGTGAACAGTTTCATTATCGTACTCTACTCTACTGCAAATAAACTGTTGTATTATGCCTGTAACACGAGTCTCTGTTGTTGTGATATACTTTTCAGAAACAAAGTAGATAAATATGAATAGGTATACACTTTTCCAGCGCCAGTAAAATGTTGACCTGACATTATACAAAGTGAATTATCTATTATGTTCGAAGCACTGGTAAACAATATTATAGCTACAAGTTCATGCGTTCAGAATACTATTTTTTTTAGAGACAAAACGTTATTTTTTTATTATAGGTATTAATTTTCTAACCACAATCGAAAGAAAGTCAGGAAAACGTTTTACTTACCATTTTTTTCCATGTATAGATCAAAAACAGCAATGGGCCGAGCACATATCCTTGTGATATTCCCAATTTTATCTCAAATTTTTTGCTAATTTGTTATGAATAGATACGCTTAATCCCAGAAGTAAGTATAATGAATCCTACATGTTCTATTCATATAACGTTAAAATAATCGCGCTACTCCAACCAGTCCGAACAGGTCAGTCATGGACATAACTTCGTACCGTTTTTATGTGTCCGCTCAAATATCTTCGCGGCGCGGTGAATACAATAAAATCTCAACCCGCTCTCTCTTGTGATCTTGACCGTCTTCAAAGTCGAACCACCATAATGAATATTGCAGCGAGGGCACTCAGAGAAAAACCGATGCCCGTTTTCTACCTGATCCGATCAGAATTCCATTCGGAGCTCCCTCCCACACGCATTCCACACTTTTATTAGTGTTCGCCCGGTGAGAAATGCGTTTTTGATCTCATTGTTGAGTCATCCTCGGTTATATTAACGATTTCGTACCACCGAAAGGTTGTAATACAGCTTCATTGCCTATTGGAAGCCATAATGAATGAATTGATGTAGAAAAGCAAGCCTGTGGTCGGCTATTGTCATTACTGTACCGATGAGAAGGCGATTGAAATCTGGCTCAAATGACCAAATTAGAATTTGATGACAATATACACTGCTCAAGAAATGATAAGAATATCTTAGCTGAAGAATCGAAAGTGATGATTGGAAGATAGTTTATGAAAAGAAATTTCTTATTTTGAATCGATGTGGCCGATAATTGATGAAAATTCATGTTAACCTTCATGATAACACATAATGTTGATTTTCTTCAAGCAGAAGTATACTGAGTCGCAATTACGATGTCATTCTTTTTTTTTTTGTACTGAACAAAATAATTATTAAATACACAGTACAATATAAAAACAATAAAAATACGAATGAAACGTAAAATAAAACTAAGTATGATCTGAATGCAGAGATTTAGTGCTTTCCTACTCTTAGAAAAGAACATAGGCATCTCCACTCACCAGGGATCTAGATGAAATTGGGGTCACACGTGAATCATTATATTCATGCCACGTTCGCATTCGGATGTCTACAGTAGGCTGTGTAGTATCCGCTATAGGTAGTCCCACTACGATTAGATAATGCATAAACCGACAAGGGGTTACGATTTTTGCTGTATAATTACTCATATCCAATCCCTCTGAAGGAAAATCAATGTTAAGATTCAATTTTCCTTGAAATCTTTCTGATGAAGAGAACCGTTTCAAGTGGATTACTAGAATTTTAGGGAATTTATGAGTTGATAGAGATTTCTTGCACTTCCTTCTCTCTTTGCACTTCGCACATGTCGGCTTCTCGTCACCAACCAAAGTTTCTTCCCTTTTGAATGAATCCAAACATTGTGATAATTTCAGTTGGCCTGCTCTTCGTGGCATTGAGAGGGAAATATCCCAAAACGCATCGAAAGAGACTTTAAACCAGTGACCACAATAAGTACATTTCAATGTAGATTTTAACTGGCCAACGAAGTTGTCTTTATTTTTGGAATTGTTCGTCCTTAAGTATCGTGACCATGACTCTTCAGCCTTCTCACTGTCACTCAATTTCTCATCTAACTCTCTCATTATGGGTATCGGCTTTTCCGTTACTCTATTGACGTTTTCATGTAGACCATCTAACAGGAATCGTAAGAACTCTTGAGCATCTTCCTGGACAAAACCGAAGAAACGAGGAGTGATTCTTTGGATGTGACTTTTCCAGGAGACTGAATTAACAACTCTACCAGACGAATCATCTGACCAAAGTTCCTTGATCACCTGGGCAAATTCTCTGATTAAAGCTCCCTCCCTAGATATGTAAGTGTTTATATGCCTTGTGTGGGCGTCTCCTTTCAAATACTCCAAACCATCTTGTGTTCGATAAACACTGGATAATACTGGTCATAAAACAAGTATTACCAATATTGGTCAACCCAATGATACCAAATGATTGCTGCATAGACCACTGCTAGCTTCTTCTGAAGAATTTGTATCACATGTATTCGAAATTGGATTAGCAATGCTGTGTGTGTAACAATATTCAATATATTTTATTAGTAAGGGACATGCCTATTTCTTTATTCTGGTCCAAGTAAGCCATTTACATAATTGAAAACAAAACCTCTACATATTTATATATTATTTTTATAGCATTATGGGTATCTATTGTTTATTATTTTAGTAATATTAGTGCAGTGGGTTGTCCCATTTCATCAGGGTGACTTCGGATTCTTCACTGGCTATAAATTCGTATTGCGCTCTGGAAAATTGAATCCTATATTTCAATCCTATCGAAATCTATCTTCATTCTCAAACCCACGTCCCACTGAGCTATCGGGTAAGTTCTGGGCTGAAACATCTTTTCCACATTCACTGCTTACCTCCCCTAATTTTCGACCCTAACACACCATAGTAGAGGCGACACTACTTTTTTGTTTTACTTGTATTCCTGTGTCAAAACTAAAAATTATTTCTCAAAAAAAAATGTTTACTTATGTTCTCAAAAATGAGCTATTATCACTACACGCTCCAAGTAATACGAAACTAAAATTCACGTAGAGTTGAGTTACCGATGTTATTTGAGTTATTCTCAAATGTTATGAAAAATTTAGTTCTCAAACTACTCGAAAATGGTTTGGTTCAGGATATGTGTGTTATTTGAGATCGAGGATTTATTTGTTGAAATTGCAGTAACACACTTAACACTCAGTATAAACGTTCATTAGCCATTTTGCTGACTTTATTCCAATTTTTATTAGTTTTCACGAATAAAACTGCATAAAAACGCTGAAACGTTATCAATTATGAATGAAAAATAGTCCTCTTCTGATATTCTGCATTAGAATAAACAGAGGCACGAGTCATATTTCATGGATGAAAAGTGAACCAGCACCCCATCAAAAAAGCTTTTAATTAATTCGACGTTGCCAAGTTTCGGCACGAAGGGCAATTAGTTATGTGGAAACATATGACCCAATTTTAATTCAGCAACTCCAGCGTACGGCATACGAAAATAACTAACTGCTGGTCTATTATTTTCATCTTTTACTTGTTAGCGAAGAGGGCAGAAAAAAGTTTGTGTCTTGGGGGAATGAAAATCTATATTTTGATAAAAAAATTGGGGATGTTCTCCTTGAATATCAGCTTGTGAGTGGTTTAGAAAATTTAATAGTTATTTATGTATCAAGGGCGTAAAGTAGGCGTTTATGGCCTGCGGCGTGGATGATGGCCCTCGGCTAACGCCATCGGGCCCGATGGCGTTAGCCGAGGGCCATCACACGCCGAAGGCTTTAAACGCATTTGACGCACGTGATACATACAAAATTTTATGCACTAGCGGTTTTATAGCACGAATCACAAATACTGACTTGAATTGCAATGGTCTACACGTTTCATACGTTATGCATACAATAATTAAGGGTAACATAATATGAGAAATGTGAAACTATAGTAGCTGAGTGTTTTATTGGAGAATCTATTTCAAATAAATAGATCATCATCGAAAAAATTGCCAACGATTATGAACAAATGTTAGAAAGAGTATTGCTCTATTGAACTGAAATGATTCTAATTCGTGTTAGGAATTGCATGAAATGATGTGTGAGTATAGACAATTTGAGAATTTTGTCTACTTTACGGCCAGCCGGGCCATAATGCGCCCACGGGCGGTAAAGTGCCACTTTACGCCTGGCGAACCGGGCGGTAAAGTGTACTTTACCGCCCGCTAGTGCATAAAAGTAATTATAGCTTGCCTCTGAATATTAGGTGCGCAGTAGAACAGCAGCTGTCCTTTCTTTTCCTCCACGATTAAAGATTTATTCGGATAAATATAGAAAATATGAGGTGGGGATAATGTCGACCTCATTTCATTTTAAACATAATTCATTGTTAAAATGTTATTTTATGACTACGAATATACAAACATAAATACACAAAAGTTCATATAGTATTTACAATTATATAGGTAGCAACCATAGAAATATATACTATATGCTTACTCTAGAATTCTAATCCTGCCAATTTTCTCGGCGGAAAGCATGCCGCGTATGTGACTCGTTTACGATTGTGCGCATACTCGTCATCAGTGTAGTTTAGGTAGATCGTTGCCAAGTTTGAAAATCATTTGGTGGTCCTATTCAGAGTTTTGTGTCATGAGGCAATAAAACCCATGTCATGTGAAGGAGAGAAATTTGTCAGTGTATTTTTAACGGAAATAACCTTTTAGAGATAGATTCCTCCGGATTTTAGGCGCGAAGAAACTTATTTAATACGATAATGTACCCTATCTTACTGTAATTGTAATAACCGTGCAACAGTGCTTTTTCATCAACAGGAATACTTGTCACTAAGATCTGTCACTCTTGACAGAGATCAGAGACGGTTTTTTGAATTTCAGATTTTGTCTTGTCGTTTTGTGTAGTATTTGTTGTCGTTGGTTCTTTCATAATTCGTGAATTTGCATTAATCTTGTTTCTTAAGATATTTTCTAATAAAACCGTTTCTTCATACAGATAAACAATTGTTTAGAGTTGTAGTGTGGAAGTAAAGGAAAAATACCTGAAATAAATTATTTTTGGTAGATAATGATATATGTACCAAGCTTTGTTCAAAATAGCTTATCATTATTATAGCTTGACACAAAAGGCATGATTCTGATTAATGTATTCAGGAAGAGACCCCAATGCAGAACATTTGAGTGAGAAAATTGTAATTTGTGGCATTTTTCTCATGAAGATTTATGTAAAAAAGTCAATAGAATCATTTGAAACCTAATGCCGTACCAATACTGTGCCTGCATAAGCATGGCAAGTGATACAACTTTTTGCAAACAAATTTCAAGTATTATCCACACCATTATATTAAGTTCTGACTATTCTTGAATTAGTTCTTGATTCCTACAAAAAGTACTCCTTAGAAAATTGATGTCAATATGGAAGTGCATTTCTTTGATGATAAGAAAAATGCTTCTGGGTCTCACTTGTTCATATACCCCCATTATAGAAATTGTACTAAGGTAACACAACCAGAAATAATCGTAGAAATAGTATGTTACTCTCTTAAAATTATTTTAATTAAAATTAAATGCAGATACATATTTTGACATAAATCGTTCTATAAAAAGAAAACCTTGAGCTTCTTATAATATGGACGCATCCAATTTTATAAAAATAAATTTGAGTTTAAATTATTCATAATATTGGCTGATATCAATTTTCATAGTTTCTTGTACTTTCAATTTATTTTCTAATCTAGTGCCTGCTTGAAATTTGCACCGACTATTTGGGGTGGTCCCGTAGTTTTTTTTTAAGTTTATCTACAGCTGCGATACCAAAAATCAATGAGTCCCTTCAGAGCGACAAAAATAATAATAACAGTACTCCACTTTCTGATGACCTTTGCTGAATATTTGGGATCATCAATATGTGAAAATATGTATTCAAATCGGCTAAATAGCAGGTATAAGTACATTAAGTTTTCCAATAACTTATTCCCCGAGATTCAGAATAAACAACGTTTATTAATCTTCAGCAGTACCATATTTTTCTAAAACCGGGACTGTTACAAAAAACACTAATGACGCACATGCGCATTGCGGACTAATCCGAACTTTTTACAACACTTTTGACAGAAGAGATCAGCATTCTAGAATAAGTATATAATATATATTTCTATGGTACCAACAGATGCTTTTAATAAATATTGTATAATTTACCGCAGCAATAAAGTTAAAAGAATAATAATTTTTAGAAATGTTACCGTAAAATATTTGAAAGATACATTTCAAACTAGTTAAGATTATAAAAACATTGATCTACGAGTATTGATTTTAACATTTAATTAAACATGTCACAATAGGTGTACACTCTTTGAGAGCAGTGGTAAATTGTTAATAAAAACGAATGCCAGCCCTAACTGGATACTTTTGACAAAAGGTGTGATTTACTTTATTTAGTAAGAAATCATTCTTATGCCTGGTGTCATAGGCGACAGGCGTGTATTTCTTCATTCTTTACAAATCACTTCTGGTTAGAATATGTGTAGGTTAATAATTTTTACCGGTAGATTGATGTGACAGTAAGGATTTTTTTTTTGTTTAAATATGTCACGACACGAAAACCGACATTATATTAAAAATAAGCCTCAAAATGCGCTTTTGTAGGACAAAAACTACTTCTGTCTCGTCCTTGTCCGAGGATTGTATATAACGATTACGTTATATACAATAGGAGCATAAGCATAAGAATAGTAAACATTAATGAGAGTTTTTAAGTAGTTAACAAATAGTAACAGTGACCGAGTTTTTTACAAATAATGTCAGTCTGATCAGTCCAAGACGGGTTATAATCGAAAACGGTTCCTAAAAATTTAACATGTTTTGAATATCCAAACACCAAGTTATGCTAGTTCACAAAGAGTTTGGGATCGTCCTCTCCTTAATATTATAACTGATAAACTTTTGCTGTCTACAAATGTATATGAAAAACCTCGTCTGAAAGCAGCCATGGTCAAGGAATCTGGTGCTTCTTTGAATGTATTACCAGTCCTAATGGATGACGAATCTTTTAGAATTGCAGTAGATTTAGGTTGGATTCAACTATTTGCGTACCTCATACTTGTATTTGTGGTATTGAAGTTGTTGATAAGAAAGGTGTGCACGGTTTGAGTTGTGGAAGAAGTGCAGGTCGCTTATCTCGACATCATCAAGTAAATTACATCTTGAAACGGGTTATGGTTTCAGCAGGTATCCCTGCAATATCTACTACTACTAGTAGTTCTGATGGTAAAAGTTCAGATGGTATGTCTCTCATACCTTGGAAACACAGTAAACCTTTTGTCTCGGACTTTACGTGTGTTGATACTGTAGCAGCTTCCCACTTGTCTGAGAGCTCAAAGTCCGCTGAATCTACGGCTATTTCCTGCGAAAAGTTGAAGCGTAAAAAGTACCAGAATCTTGATGGTAAGTAAATACTTGTTCTATCCGGTAGCTGTTGAAACTTTCGGTGTTTACGGTCTTGAATTTCTGGCTTTTATGCATTATCTCGGAAGGAGATGAGTCGAAGAAACTAAAGATTGTCGTTCAACTTCTTACTTGACAGAGAGAATAAGTATTGCTGTCCAGCTTCGGTTTTTGGAACTATTCCCCCCTCTCATTGTTTGGATGAAATTATGTATTACTCTCATTCTAGTAAGAAACCCAAATTTCTCTAGATAAAGCAAAAAACAGTGCATTTAAAATCTCCGATGTATGACGAAACACAGATTGCTGCATGCCGATTGATTTGGTTGAAGATATTGCTGTTCTGCCAGTCAAGTCTTCAGATAGTTCTACAAGTTACCTCAAAAATCATAGGAGTAAAGTTGGATTAAACAATTTGGGAAATACTTGCTATATGAATAGCGTTTTACAAGCGCTTTTAATGACAGTCTTTTTGGGACCAAATATCAACCAATAATAAGCAAACGTTCACCCAGCTTCAATTTGCTGAAAGGATTTCTTCCATTTCTCCGGTAGATTTTATGAAGTATTTTGGGCCAACTAGTTTTTCTTCAAGACAAGACAGTTTCGAATTTTTGGGATTCCTGTCGAGTACACTTCTTGAGAAGGAGAATAGTTTGATCAATTCGCGAAAAAGCCCTGATGTTGAATCATGTACTACCACAGTATTGTCAGGCGATTTTGAGTATGAAAAATGTCAAGATCAACCGAACCAAATGAAGAATTCCTAGATGAAATGGTAAAAAATACCCCTATTTTTCAGTTGTCAAAATCTAGTCGAAATATTTCAAAAGACTGAACTGCAGTTCGATCATAGTTTTTCTACAAGCTTTTATTAAACTTGCTCGTTTTATTTTTATTTATTTGTACCTAAATTCGCGTGAAATCTTGATTTTGTTCTCGATTCTTCCCATTTACTTGAAATTTGGCAAGTGTTCATAATTCCGGAGACAATACGTTATGAAATTTGTTAGCGAAAAAAAAAACAAAATGGGGGACGAGTTTTGTGATTATGGTCCGATTCTATTCAAGATTGATATGTGGGGGTCAGAGATTATGATTTATTTTTCATAATCCACAAATTCAAGATGGCAAGTCAAGAAGGAAGTTTCGTGATTATGTTCCGATTGAGGTTTTATTTTGAGGTCGAATATTATGAATACATTGTCAATATTCAAAAATTTAAGAGACCGCTTCCTATGAATTTTGTTTTGGGACTAAAAAATTTTAAAATAAATCAGAAGTAAAAAAATATGTAAAAGACAGGCATATATTTAAATGCACTAAAAAAATAGTTTCTTTAGATGTGTGACGTTTTTTACCCCCTCGAATTTTGCAATCAAGTGTCTCAAGCTCACTGGTCGTATCAACAACTTTTTTCGAATAAGTTTTGAAATCGCAGTAATGAAGGAGTGATGCATCACGAATGTACAGAGCATGTATGATTTCACTCATTACGTTGTGACTTTAGCGGCATGCGAATTCCTCCCATGGTAATTAAATGATAAAAACAATGGTTTAATAAACTTTTAATGGCTTTGTAAAAACTTGCTCTATGTAGGAATTCAAGAAATGCATATTATTTATGAACAGCATGTTCGTAACTTCTATATGACTTCATGCATGGAATATACCGATAAAAATGCCGTTCCTCATCATTGGCACGTTTTTTCGAGTTAAGCAGTATGAGAAACCATATTGTTCCACATAGTTATTTTTTATTCTGAAGCATTGGCGCCTCTAGAAAGGGGTCAAAGAATTAATTACCCTTAGTCCAAATACTTGTTTAACTAAAACTAATAATTTTAATGAGCATATTATAAAAACATTGGTTTGTTGATATGACAATTATTTCTCAATTTGAATATGTCGATATTAGTAATTATCATTTGAAAATTTTAAAACTGAATGGCCTACCTCTGATTTTTTTCACTGGCCGATTCCATAGAAACTATCCAGACTTGACTGGTTGTCAGTTTATTTTAGAAATAAAAATTACCTTGTGAAAATAAATTTTATTTCAAATTTTCATAAACTCTTACAATACTGAACATCAATATGAACTCTGCAATACTAAATTTAGGTGAAAAAAGGTAATTTCACGCAGAAAATCTTAATATTTACTAATTGCTATTATGCTAACAAAATGATTAAAATATCTTATATAAAACTTAGTCACTAGCAACATCTATATATGAGTTATTCAAATTCAGTTCATACTTCATTTTTACAGATTGACATTGCAGTTCGGATGCCCGTGTACAGCAATATAAAATTTAACCTCTAAAATATCACGTTTATATTGTTAATACTTCACTATTCCTACTTCAGATAAAAAATGTAATGAAAGAATTGTATTTTTCCTTTCTTTCTCTAAATTTTGTTTCATGGATAGTGACTATAAATTTTTAATTTTGATTTTTCCAAAAATGAATAAACTGATAATGATGTGTTCTTTTTTAGTATAGTTATAATTCAAGTGACAATTTTGTCATTAGTACTCTATAAATTAATATACTGGAGTATAAGGCTTGTATTTGATGATCTAACTCAGTACATATACAGGGTTTCCCAAAAGAAACGTAACGGCCGAATATTTCTGCAACGTCTTGACATAACGTTATGAAATTTGGTATACGGGGGTTATTCGTAGTGCCGGATCTAAAAATAATAATGACAACTTTGCCAGATTTACAGTTTTTCCTATGGAGCCCTCAACTTAGTTTTTTTAAATATAATGCTATGTTTATTTTTACCGCATTCGATTTCTCGTGTTCAAACTATTATGACCCTATAATGCCAAATTTTAATTTTTCCAATTTTTGTTAATATGGCAAGTCAACATTTCGTCATAAATATCACAAAATTTCAATATCTCGAGAAATCGTGGCGATATGACAATGAAAATTAATTTATTTGAAATTTGTTGGCAAGTATCTACATGTTGTTTCCACCAAATCTTCCTAAGAATTTATCTAAATTCCCTTTTTAAATTTTGCGCATTTTATTTGATACCACAAAGTTACATTTTTTTAACTGAAACGACTCAAACCCTATCGAATATAGTCATAACTAATAAAAAAGCACTCAGAAACAGGAAATAATATGTACGTAGGTAGTACAAAAATTTCGTATAATTATGGGAATCAATAAACTAAATTGGGTTCAAATAATCCAAAGACAAACATTAACAGTTCTTGGTTTACTAAACGAGAAAATAAGACTTAACGTATTGAGTGCTCAAAATGTTGGCCATTTTTGCCAAACAATAACCAAGCCTGTCATAAAATTCATCTTCTGGATGTCTATTTTTAAATATCCTTTCTTTTAGATGTTCCCAATACAAAAATCCAAAGGGGTCATATCCGGGGAGCGTGCTGGCCATTCTATCGGTCCTCTTCGACCAATCCACGTTTCTGTGAATACCTCGTCCAAATTCGTCGAACTTCTCGTGCAAAATGGGGAGGTGTCCCATCTTGTTGAAACCATATTTCATGGATGTCAATGTTCAACTCTTGCAATTTAGGAACCACGTTTCTTCTCAGAAGTTGTAAGTATTTTTGACTCGACTCCATCGATAAAAAAGGGCCAATAATTGTTTTGTTAACAATCCCTATTCAAACGTTAATTTTCTGTTGATGCTGAGTATGTAATTATTCCATCCAGTGAGGGTTAGCTCTTCTCCAAAACCTACAATTGTGCCTGTTTACCTGCCCATTCAAACAAAAATTCTAAAACTAAACAATATTTTTTCCTAAAATCTGGATAATCGTTAATTTTATTCATGATGACTTCAGAAAACTCGATACGGTGCGGTGGCCATATTCCAAAAGTTCTTGAGTGTACATTAATTTATTAATTTATAAGGTTTAATTTGTTCTTGCTTTAGAATCCTGTGAATTGAAGATTTACTCACATATCCGGTGAATTTTCGCTTCTATTGCGGGTTTTGAAGGTGAAGGTATTAATATTTGAATTACATCTGCCTCTGCTGCCAGTTCCATATCTAAATCGATACTTTCATGATCTGAACTCGTGTCGATAACATTCATGATGAATTGCATTTGCCTCTTGCAGACTCATCAACTATTATTTATTAGAGTTATTGATAGTGGATACAATATTGTATATATTCTTTTGCTGAATTCATACTACGATATTCGATAATTTCCCTTCTCATATCGTAATATAAATCTTTACGATAGTTATATCGTGAATTTTTAGTACCATTTTGATTGACTTATTCAATTTATCACATCCTTAAATATTTGGTTGTCCATTAGAGGTTAACACTACTTCTAGAGTTTTTTCCAATTCTCTCAGAGTTTTAATGCCTACCGAAAACTATATTGATATCATTATTTGCATAAACATGGTCTTTGTTCATTCTCAAAGCAACGATGTTTTGTATTCAATACTTTCTTTGGTTTTTGTCAAGAAATAATTCTGAAACTGTTCAATTGTCAGTCTGTGAATCAACTCTGGTGATGCATTCCAGCAATCCATCTTTCCATTTTCCAGTGTACGGTATAATGAACATTTTATTGTTCTCTATCTGCAACAAAAAGCAATTCAGCCTGTCCCGAAAATCCATTCATACGGTCTAGAAAATATTAATCCCGAAAGTGTCACTGATAGATGTCACATGAGAATAGCAGTAAAACTAACGTTTTTCCGGAAACAATTCAGAAATGAAAACTAAACTTCCACGTAATCCTAAAGTATACTTCGGAACTTTTCTGAAAGAAGTTTGCTCATTACTTATTCTATTGTCTTCTTCAATATGTATAAAATCAGAATAATGGACGACTACCTCAGCTGAAAGAGTTATTAGAAATAATGTTCACTCTGCAATAGATTTCAATGGTTGAAAAACTATCATTCATCGGCACTGAAAATCTATCTCCGATTTTTATATTGTAATGGTAATGGTAAGTGTGGATGGTGACTGATGCGCTGCAACCTGATTAGATCTATTGTGCCCCATCTTCTTCTGCTATCTCAAGGTATTCTCGTTTACAGCAGCACCTCAATCCTCAATTCCTTGAGGAATTTAAGGATTTTGAGGGGGTCTATTTGTGGTATTTCTCCCACAGTCAGCTGGTGTGATCCCAGTACGAGGATGTATTGATATCTAGTTAGCCTAGACCAGTTCCCTGCATATACAAAATATTGCGTTACCATAGCAACGAACAATAACTTATTAGAAGTGTCAGTGTAAAGTTTGACGTCAAAAAGTAAACCAGAGTTACGCAATAAATTAAAAGAAAAAATATGTCCACCGAAGTTGTGAAAATCGAAAAATTGGAGTATGGAACCATTATCAAGTACCTGTATTTAAAAGGGTTAAGAGGTAAGCAGATTTACGAAGATATGCTTGATACCCTTGGTGATCAATGTCCTTCGTATGCGACAGTGAAAAATTGGGCTGCAAGCTTCAAAAGAGGTAAATTTTCCATTGAAGATGATGACCGATCGGGAAGGCCAGTCTCCGAAAATATCGATGCAGTTCATGACATGATTTTAACAGACCGACGAATTCGGCTGAAACGGATATCTGAAGCACTGAATATTTCATACGAACGCGTTCATCATATAGTTCACGTCAAATTGGACATGAGAAAAATGGCTTCAAAATTGATCCCCAAAAGTTTGAATGTTGACCAAAAGCGTGCAAGGGTAGTAGCATCGCGTTCGATCTGTGCTCGATTTGAAAACGATGAAGACTACTTAAACCGAATTGTTCCTATGGATGAGACTTGGGTACATTTCTACGATCCAGAAAAAAAGCAACAATCGATGGAATGGCGACACTCCGGTTCTCCAAGACCTAAGAAGTTTCGTATCCAAAAATCTGCTGGAAAAGTTCTTGCTTCAGTTTTTTGGGATTGCCATGGAGTAATCATGATTGATTTTTTGGATAAGGGTAGAACAATAACTAGAGATTACTATTCGACATTACTGACCACTCTATTGGAAAAAATTAAAGAGAAAAGACGCGGAAAGCTATCCAAAGGTGTTTTGTTTTTGCAGGACAACGCCCCTGCACACAAATCTCATGTTGTCATGCAAAAAATTCGTGATTTAGGGTTTGAATTACTAGAACACCCCCAATATTCACCAGATTTGGCTCCGTCCGACTTCATCTCTTTCCTCAACTGAAAAAAGTTTAAAAGGTCGTAAATTTTCTTCCAACGTGGAGGTAATAAAAGCTGTGGAGGTCTCGTTTGCAGAGCAAGAAAATTTTTTTTTTTGAAAGGTCTAGAGACGTTGCAGGTTCGCTGTAATAAATGTATCCAATTAAGAGGAGAATATGTTGAGTAATAAAATATTTTGACATTGAAATTTTGTTTGGTTCTATAGTAGGCTAAGAATTTTTCAATACAGGGTGTTTCATAATAAATGCACAGGACTTCAGGATGTGATAGCTCGTCCAAAAATATGAGAAAAAGTTTCTATTAACTTACCCTCTAAAATGCACCATTTTCGAGATACAGGAAGTTGAAATTTAAAAAAAATTATCGTTTTTTGCGAATATCTCTGGAACCGTTTATCGCACAGAAAACAGATTTCGTAGGCATTTTCTACTCATAATAAGCTATGTTTTGTGCGGATTTTTTATTTTTTTAAATTCATAATTGGTGAAGATTTTGAAGGGGTAGTGGGTGTTTTTTTCTCCAAGTTCTACGTCACTGGAAAAAGTACAGTTTCCTATATGAACCGCCAATGTTTTCTACACAAAAAAGTTATTCTTGGTCATAAGCTCTAAGGTTGACCGTTTTCAAGAAAAATCAACTTTCATGTTGTTTAAATAATGTTTTTTCCTCGAAAAATTGCTGCGTGCATTGAAGCTAACGGCGGACATTTCCAACAATTCAACTGAGTATGATTGTTATAGTTTTTTTTTATTTTGCAATTAAGAAGTCAACGTTTGGTTTTGTTACTTGTTTTAACGTTTAAATAAATTTTGTATAATTAGAAAAAAATTATTTAAAAAAATTTACCATGTTTTTCAACATGAAAGTTGATTTTTCCTTGAATAAATCCTTAATTAGTATGCAAAATCCATTGCAAAATGCAAATTTCGATACAGTTTATAAAAACAGCAAACAACTGTTTTCTTCTTTCGCTAAGTAGTGCCTTCCGGCACAATATCTAGTTGTCGGATTAGGCCATTGTAAGGCCATTGTTGAGGTATTTAAAATTCTGACCAGTCACCTTTCAGTAGTATCTTAGGGTATAATTTCTGTACAAAAATATAATGGGCAATATTTTATGAAAATATTTAGAGGTTTACGTCAAACATTGCTATAGAATGTTATTTCTTCACGATTAGCAGGTAACAAATTTGAAAAAAAATTTGTAAGGTATACAAAATGAATTTTTACTAGTTTCATAGCTATTGAACACATTTCATTGGTAATTTTAACGTTGTTATGTCGGATATACAAAATTACAAACATGGCGTCATTCTCTTCTTAACGTAAACATACTATATTTACAATAACTTCTATATTATAAACTCATGTGGAGAAAATCATTATTATTACTAGTAAAGGAAAACTTGGTATGAAATTTCGTTTTTATGACGTTCAGTTATATATTTTTCTGTGTGATAAAATAATCATTGCGGAAATTTCTGAAGAATAACGATTAACAACTGTAATTAGGGTTTACTATAGATTGGGAGGATGACATCCAAATAATAAATTTGGCAAAAACCGATTTCTTTTATTTGCATTTTACCGTTCTAGTAGGCTAGGCTTTTTCAGAATAAATTACTTTTCATTGTGGAAACATGGTAACTCTGCCAAGCTCCACATTTCCTTTATGAATACAACCACTAACAAAAGAGTTACGCCAATTTTTCTCATACATTTACCAAACCCTAACTGAAATTTGACTAGGTTTTTGAGAGACCAAACAAATTATTCTATGATATTATTGGTTTTTGTATACCAGTGCACATCAGCAAATATCAAATCATAATTTCTAGTTAGTATTTGGGGAGTTGAATGTAACTTATTCATAATTAGAAATGTATCCATGTATTTTGCGAACTTCCTAAATTTCAACTATCAATCAGTCACTACTGTGTTGTTCTCTACTTCAATCGCAGGCTCAGGCTATTCAAATTGATTTACTCATGGCTAAGTCGATAATTCGTCTAGACCACATAGTTGCGAGCTCAAACTTGTTCACGTGAGGTAGACATCACGTTGGAGACGGTACAATACTCTGGAAAATGTGACTTTGGCGAAGACAATTTCCCTTTGTTTGTTGGCTAATTGAAGTTTGTAGACAGAAAGTTGCTAGCTCAGTGACGGAGATGACAATGTTGAAAGGGGTATTAATGGAATGATATTAACATTAGGTAAGAGTTTTTAAATCGTATTTAAATCGTTTGTTCATATGCCTAGCCTTCAAATATTTACATTCTTCAATGAGTTGCAACGAAGTTTTTCTGTCATCTGCATTGAAACGTCTCGAGATCTACAAAATGTGTGTTGTTAAAATTGTTAAAATTGTTATTTCCGTCAACCGATTGCACCCCTACGCGCAACCCTCAGAAGTTTTCGAGAGACTTGTGTGAGCTAGGGAAGACGCAGCCCTTACCTTTTAACGTGTGATGCCATGCACGAGACCGGTGAATCGGTGGATCGAACCCACGACCCCACGCATGCGAGGCGAACGCACTACCAGCCGACCACCACGGCAAAATTCCACTAAGTAACCGATCATTTTTAGAGTTCCACAAGGATTCGTTCTGGACCCAATCCTCCTATGTATTATTGACGTTGCTTTGCTGGTCATGACAAAATATCACAAATTATTTTATTCGCGGACAACACATCAATGTTTATGAACATAGGATTTCCAGACGATCTACAAGTATGAGAGACATCAGTTAAAAGATAAAGATTGGTACTTGTCTTTCACTTCACAGCCGTTCATGTCATTCAAAGTCCTGGCCTTCTGATACAATTGTTCGAGATTGAAGCAGGAAACAGAGCTATACAATAATAATAAGCCAGTTACTGCCTCTGTCCCGAAAAAGAAGAAAAAGGGTGTTCAATTAACTTCGTTCCTTACTAATAATCGAAAGCTGTTTAAGCTAATTCTTCTGCTTCTAATGTTGTTCAGAGACGAGCAGTGACTGACTTACTGGAAGTTGCTGCTTCAATTTCAGACAATTGTGTCAAAAGACCGAGGCTGTAAATAAGGTGGTCAGATCATGGATGTCTGATGAGAACCAAGTACCTCGAACCTAAACTGCGGGTGGTCTCTACGTCCAGCCTACGTCAGACGCTTGCATTTCTCTGTGAAGAACGCTACACCAGTATGTGGCAGATATCATTCAATGTCTGTTGTGGCATGAGCCAGGGAAGCAGTTGTGTTTTTTGTCGATTACCTGCCATCGAAGACAATAAAATAGTCTTTAATTGTAAACATTTCGTTTTCAAATTCACGAAATATATCGGTAATTAAAGAGTTTTACTACGATTTTATTATAATTATTAGTAGGTAATTTTTTCTCATAAACTATAATCACGAAATGTGTGTGTATAAGTTAAAAAATTACCTTATTTTGCATCATAGTGGGGACACCTTTTTTAATACTGGATAGTAGATGAGATTGAATATTTTCATGTAAATAGCAATTTCTGAATTATTTTCCATAATTTCCATTAGTCACATAGGCACTTCATCCAAGCCATTTGATGGTATGTTTTTGAGCTTTGCCATTATTTGAGATACTTCAAGAGCAAACAGTAATCCGTTTTGAGCACACAGTTTTTGTTGGAGAATTTTTTAATTTTTTTTGCATTACTTTCGTAAATTCCGGAAAGTGATTTTTGGTTATAATAATTTTTAAGAAAAAAAAATGTAAATGACATGATGAATTGAAACAACAGAGAGGTTCCGGAATTCTTATGGGACCACCGAGCCCATACAAAAATATCTCTTTCATGAAATCAATCGTTTTTGCAAGATACGATACGACCAGGAAATTTATACCTGATTGGCGCTGTAATCGAGAACGGACAGGTGCTGTGTTGCCAATGTTCATCGAGTTCATTAACATCACCCCCCTTAGCTGGAAGGGATGAGGAACAAATTTGACTTTTCGGTGATGGTGGCTCATCAGAAGTTTCTGGTACGAAATATTTCGAGTTCTTTGTGTCTTTCAATGATTGATTGAGAGTGTTTCATTAAATATAGTAGAATAGAAAATTACAGAACTGAACAAAATAGAAAGGCATGTAATGAGATGGGATGGAATGATATTAAAATGAATTGAATGAGTGGAATGGATTATACCTAATAGAGTTTGAATTTGAATTAAACTAGCTGCTTATTTATACAGTGCGTATCAGCCGAGGTATCAGCCAAATGGAAAAAAATCGACAATGAATAAACTGGGGCACATTCGAAAAAACGCTCGAAAACATCGATTGATATTTTCAGTAACGCATTTTTTATCAACAAATACTTTCTACTCAGGGTGTGTCATGTAAAAGCGGGCAAAACTAACTTTCTTATCTCGAATTTTGTTTTACTCAATTTTTGGATTCTTCAGACAATTCTAGACATATCTTTAACTGTTTCGGAAAAATTAAAAATTAAGTGTTTTCAGATTTATTGCAAACACACTCACTCAATACTAATTTCCCAGTTAGGTCTCGGTGATCAGAAAGTAGACAAAAATCATTTCAGAGATCTTTTTTATGAAATAAAAAACCCATAAAAAGTTTTGTTTACTTTTGTGTAAAACGCATGGCCTTGGCAAATTGTTGTCTGACTGCATGACAGTAAGTAGTTGTCAGTATTATACGTCGTTCAAATTTCGTTACCTGCATATCAGAAAAATGGTTCATTTGTTGTTTTTTTTCGATTTGAGAGAATGTATTTTTCTTCAACTAATTTTCATTTTTTGCCACGATTGGAGCACCTTACATTTTCCTCAAAAATTTTTTTTTGCTTTTTTTCGGTTTTAAAGAACAATTTTTTCATAAAACAATAATTTTTTCGATTTTCCCTTATTTTTTCTCGAATTTTTTTGTTTTTTTTTTGGTTTCAAAGAATTTTTTTTTTAATTCTCAGTTTTTTTCCAAGATAGGTGAACACTTTGTTGTTTTTTCCGAAAATTTTCTTTGATTTTTTTTTCGGTTTTCTTCTTCAAAAAAGTTCAGCTTTTTTCCAAGATGGGTGAACGCCTTATTTTTTTTTCTAAAATTGTTTTCGAATATTCTTGCTTTTTTCGATTTGTTTCGAAATGTTTTGTTTTTACAAAGGAACGCCTTATTTTTTTTCAAAAAAAGGTTCTGGTTTTTTTCGATTTGAGAGAACATTTTTTTCCTCAAAACATTTTCTTGTTTTTTTCGAATTGAAAGAATATTTTTTTTCTTTAAAAAATGTTCTTCTTTTTTTTCTAAGATGGGTAAACATCTTTTCGATTTGAAATAGCAATTTTTTCTTCAAAACATGTTCAAGACATGTGAACACATAATTTTTTTAAAAAAATTTGTTTTGGTTAGGAGAACACTTTTGTCTTAAAATTTTCAGCTTTTTTCCAAGATGGTTAAACACGTTTTTTTCGTTTTATACTATTTTTTACTTCTCTTTTTTCTATCGGTTCATATAAATACTATTCTATACTTTATCATTTATAATTTTTTTATTCACAAAAAGATTGGTACAGAGTTGAATTTGACAAATACAACATGGTTGTGAATAAAGAATATACCACGAAGCAGCATACACTGCTTGTTTTTGGACGTATTCATCAGTGGTTTATATAAAAACTATGCTAGATTAAATAACTTAAGAAATATAGATATTGTACATTGATATAAGAATTTCAGGATGTAAAAGTTGCTATGACTACGACGGCCTATTGGCGCCATCCTACCGGTATAATTTTTTATTGCAATTTGAAAATTCTGAGATTTTTTCTTAAAATTTCGACATTTTTACTCAAAATTTCGACTTTTTTTCTCAAAATTCTTACTTTTTCTCTCAGAATTTTGACTTTTTATCTCAAAATTTCGACTTTTTTTCTCAAAATTTTGACTTTTTTTCTCAAAATTTCGACTTTTTTTTCAAAATTTCGACTTTTTCTCTCAAAATTCTGACTTTTTTTCTCAGAATTTTGAGAGAAAAAGTCGAAATTTTGAAAAAAAAGTCGAAATTTTGAGAAAAAAAGTCAAAATTTTGAGAAAAAAAGGCGAAATTTCCAAAAAAAAACTCAGAATTTTAAGATAAAAAGTCAAAATTCTGAGAAAAAAAGTCAGAATTTTGAGAAAAAAAGTCGAAATTTTGAGAAAAAAAGTCGAAATTTTGAGAAAAAATCTCAAAATTTTCAAATTTCAATAAAAAACTATACTGGTAGGATGGCGCCAATACGCAGTCGTATATATCAGTGAGGTGACAGAAAATTTAAATTCTTCACTATTCTTATGAGACTAATGTAGGGTCTACTAATATTGGTTGTAAAAATAACTTATACGTATATTAAAAATGTAAGGGTGAAGAACTGTACAAATGTAAAAATGATGGAGTTTCAAAAACGTCAAAATTCTTGATTGTCTAAACTAAAAAATGTGTTTGTAGATGTAGATATGATGTTCAAAAGAGAGAGTTTTTATTATAAAATATAGAGTATAAAGATGTACCTATGATCAGTATAGAGATGTAGAGTTTGAATGTTGAAAAGTTTGAAAGTATAACAAGGTAGAATTATGGGAATATCCTTTAATTTATTTTATGTATCAATGAGTTCATGAATTATTTGCCTAGGATTTTCTATTACAATTTTGTGATTGGAATTTTTTCCTTTGTTTCTCGTTTATCAGACTCTCTGGTAATGCATTGAAAACCTTTGGTCCTAGATAACTATAAGTCCTCTGGCATATCATATCGATTTGTGAACGAAAAGAATTTGGTAGAGGTTACGTCCCCTGGTATTCTGCTGATGATTTTTTCTAATTAATTCTTGTTTATTTATAAACTGATTTGTTACTAGGCTCAAGAAGTAGGATTTGCTTTATGTCCATTATTTTGGTTTCTAGATAAAGAAGTTCTGTGGGATAACGTGTTGGCTTTTTATGTATTATTTTTATTATTCCTTTCTGAATAACTTCGATTTTTTTCAAGTGAACATTCGTTCCTGCTCCCCAACCGATAATTCCATATTTTAAGTGGGGTTTGAAGAGCGTAAATTACAGCATTTTTAATTGGTTTTCTTCGAGTATTCCTGAAACTTGCTTCATCTTATACGCCACGCATCTTAGTTCCTTAAGGAGAAAGTTAATTTGTTGGTCTCATTTCAGGTGACTGTCTATTTTTATCTCTAAATATTTCATGGAGTTCGAGCAATTTATTTGAAAATTATCTTGCAAACTGATTTTACTGTCGTTGGGAACTTGAGAACTATAACTGCAGAAAGACACATAGAACGTTTTCTGTACATTAATTGATAATAGTTTATTATCAAACCATCTTTTGATGAGAGGGAGATCAGATTCTACTTTCATTTTTAATTGCGACCATGATTCCTCTTCATATAAGATGACCGTGTCATCAGCGAAACTTATGATGTTTCCTTCCGATTCCACCAAGAATAAGTTGTTCAGGTATATTGTGAAGAGAACCCCAACACCGTTCCTTGTGGTACTCCACATTATACAATTTTTATGCTACTGTACGAGTTTTGTATGTTCACTTGCTGTGTTCTGTTTGTAGGGTATGATTCGAAGAGTGATTGTGCCGTACCTCTAACAATGCTTTCAAGAGTTTCTAGTAGAATCTGATGGTTTACGGTATCAAAAGCTTTTGTCAAGTCCAGGATTACTCCAATACATGGTTTTTTATTATCAACTGCCTTATATATCTTTTTAGTTAGGTGAAGAATGGCATCTTGTTTTGGTTTTCCTTCTTGAAATCCATACTGTGAGTTTGATATGACTGCACACTTCTTTAAAAAGTTGGTTAACCTATTTTTAATGATTTTTTCTAAAATTTTACTGAAGCTAGAAATCAATGCAATTGGACGGTAAATTGTTCTTTCTGTACGTTCTCCATTCTTAAATATAGGTATGACAGTTGAATTTTTGAAAAGTGTGGGAAACTGTCCTGATCTCAGTGAGTTATTTATAATGTGTGTTAGTGGCTTTATGATTTGTGGTATGATAGCTTTTATTAATTCTGATTTTATACATCCAGGGCCTAGAGTTTTGTTGTTTTTAAGTCCCAGTATTGTGTTTCTAACTTATATTTCTTCAGCTGTAAACAGGAAAATTGAATTTTGATTTATGATTTTCTTTTATTTATAATTTTGATCTAGTTTGATATCTTTCGACAATTTTTTGCCTATATTTACGAAAAAATTATTAAAAGTTTCCGCAATATTCTCAGGTTTTTCAATTAAGTTGCCTTCCACATTTATTTGGGATATGGAGCTATTATTTTTTGTGGGTTTGAGGAGTTCATTTATTGTTTTTCATGTGTTCTTTGAGTTTCCACATTTTGCCAACCTGGTTTTGTAATAATGAATTTTAGTATTTTCTATTTGTTTTTTGAGTGTATTTTTATAGTTGTTGTATTCATTTTTTATTATTTCATTGTTTGGATATTGTTTCTGGTTTTTGTATAGTTCATTTTTCTCGTTGATGGATTTGACTAACGAATTCGTTATCCACTCCTTTTTTCTTAATTTTTTACTATTTATTTTCCTACTCTTTTCTGAGGATTTGAGAGAATCTTGAATAATGTCAATGAATTTGGATACTGATGTGTCTAGATCTTCGTTGGAAAGTACATCAGACCAGTTTGCTTGTTTTATCAATTGTTTAAATTTTTCTTCGTTGATTTGTTTTATTATGTTAGAATTATTTTCGATTTTTATATTAGTGTTTGGAAAGACAATTTGCAATGCTATTGTTAAGTGGTCAGTTATATTAGTTTCTATGGTTGCAGAAAGTACTGTATCATATTCATTATTTTTTGAATTCAGGAAAATATGATCAATGCACGTTCCTGACGAGAGCCGTGTAACAGTGTTGATTGCCGATAAGTAGCCGAGTTCATTTAGGATAGTTGAGTAGTTATGGGATAATTCAGTTTGTAAAAGATCTATATTCATGTCTCCTATTAAGATACTGTATTTAAATTTTTCTGTAGTATTTCCTAATATATTTTCTAAATCTTCTAGAAATGTTTTTTTGTTGACGGTGATCTGTATAGTGTATTTATTACAACAATTTCATTATCGATTACTGCCTTTATATGAATCAGTTTACTATTATCACTAACATCAAATATTTCATGTGAGCGATATATCTCAGGTTTGATAAACACCACGATACCATCGTTTGAATTATAATTACTCAGAATGAACTTCAAGAAATCTTTTTTCCCATCGAAACTTGAGAGCACCTTGGTATTGTACAAATCGAGCTCTTGCCACAACTTCTATCACATGGCGGTGCACTATCTATAAGAAATAGAATCGTATATTTCGAGAGAACCAGAAATCCAATTCCAACTGAAAAAAAACGTTTACCACTATGAGTTCACCTCACTGACCTATTTCTTGGGAATCCGGCCAGACCCCAGCATCGCTTGCAAGAAATTCAAAGCTTGAACTCCCATCAAATTCATTCAGTTTCCTCCTACTAATCCAAAACATTCGATGTCAATGGGGCGATATCGCAATATAGGCCATCGGCAATCACTCTAATGGCTCCAATTCCTATTGGGAAAGCGGTTTCTGAGTGGGAGACTGCTTGTATTTCGACTTTCAAATTACTTCAGTAGAATTACAAATTGAAAAGGGAAAAGGTTCGAGGAAGGGGGTTGTTCTTTCCGTGTTCGCCTCGCTTGAATACATGATTGATAGTCATTGTTGAAAAATGCTCGGTAATATTTTGAATCTCCTTTGTTTGTTGATGGGGAGTTGTTCATGTGTGCACAAGGTAAAAAGTTTGATTCGTGAATCGCTGTTCTTTATCGGAGAGGTGTGTTATATAAAATAAGATTTATAGCTAAAACTTAGACGAAAACTGGCATTACTGTTGAAAATATCATTTGTGAAAAATCTAAATATTCTATGAGGTGAAACCAGTTCAAATATTGAGAAAAATTATAGGGTTGTCTCTTTAGCATACACTTTCATATTGTTTCAAATTTAAACGATTTAAAATTTTACAATAGTATTACAAAATACAATTCAGATTGCTACCTATGAGCAAGGCTCATATAAAAGTACATATGCCTCTGTGGTGACTCTCCTTCTATATTTCCTAACCCGGAATGTGTTTTGGTTATTTTGGACACCAGGTATACCTATTATATTATTGATAAGAAATAAGGCGATTGTCACCTATTCAATTTGTCAGAAGTGATAAGTTTCAGTTCAATAGTATAATATTTAAAAAAATCAAGTTTGGAAAAGTACCTACTTTCGATATTAGATTGTACTACAGCAAAAGAAAATTCAAACCTATTTAGAATTCAAGAGAAGCATCAGTCATCCTCTCTTTTGAAATCACAACTAATTAAGATGTATCAAGTTTCTGATGAAAAGAAAATGACCAAACTGTTTGTCGAATATCAATTAGGCGATAAAAAACCAAGTCAACTTTATAGAGAATGACTGATCTAGCTAGCATCTGGGCAAATGACGAGAAACTTCTGTATTTTGGCATGGCTAAAAAAATTACCAACTATTGTAGAGCAAGTCATGAGAGCTGAATTGGCTGATGAGGAACTGATCAACGTGGCAAACTCACTCAGGACATTCATCATCTCGAAATCTCTTCTGTTTTACTACGAGAAATATGGTAAAAAGACTCGGAAGTGTATTCCTCCTTGTACCTAATTTCGATATGGAGTTTTCAAAAAACGAGATGGCCATTTGTCAATGAGGACGAACGTTTTTGTCCAACAAAGCAAATGTCATCTATTCATCCATAATCTAGGTACCAATATTGATTTTTCATAGATACTGATAAATACTTGATTAGATACTGGCGCTGACATCTCAAATATCCCGAGAACTTCTTCAATACTATCAAATAAACCAGTTAATGCAGCTAATGGAACCCAAATAAATACTTACGAAGAAAAAACTCTCAACCATACGTTGGGACTCAATAGAAACTTTATTTGGAACTTCGTTGTAGCTGATATAGACAAAGCAGTTATTGGAGCGCATTTTATTAAGGAATTTAATTTATTGGTTGATCTTCGAAACTTACTGCAGACTGAGAAAGGATTCCAATCATTGATTGAACAAGAAATCATACAGCCGTCTGAAAACCCATGGGCATATCCATTGCATCTGTTCAAGAAGTCGAACGGAGAATGGAGAGCTTGTGGCGATTACCGTCTACTCAATTCCAAAACACTTCCCGACCGATAGCCTCTCCAAAACATAAGAGATTTTACATTTCAAATGCATCTTAAAAATATTTTCACAAAAATCGATTTGATAAAAGCGTTCCATCAGATCCCGAAGGAAGAAGAAGAAGTAAAAAAAACAGCTACTATAATCCCATTTGGATTGTTTGAATAAGTATATCAAAATGCCTTTTGGCCTCCGGAATGATGCAAAGAGTTGTCAGAAAATTTCAAATGGCATGGGATACACATCGTTGAAAAGAGAATTCAATTCATTTTTTTTTAATTTCTTTAATACGGATTTTCACAATTTCGATCTCTTCGTCATTTTCAAGTTAATGTGCCCCCAGCGCCATCTGTAGGGTAATTGTAATGTTTCTTCCCTCAAAATGTAGTATCGGTAATATCATTCATTCAAAATATTTTTGTCCCATTGCTCTACATCAAATCGTTCAAATTTATCAAGATAAGCGTTAACATTCAGATCCGCACCCATTCATACTTGATATTTCGAGTACATATGATAAAAAAAAATGTATAAAAACCAAAACATTTCAGATGGGTGGAAAAAGAATTCAATTTTCTTTTTAACGATGTGTCACTTGACCCCCTTTGCAATTTGAAATGTTTAAATTGTGTGCCCCCCTATCCCTCTATCAAGCAATCACAATGTCTTTTATTTCAAAAAGTAGTATCGGTGATACCAATCAAAAAGGTTTTTGTTTCATGTTTGTACATCAAACCGTTTAAAAGTTAACAGAGGAGGAAGGGGCTGAAAAAATGCCGCACTATACATATAGGTCCTCAAAAAGAGCGCGGTCTTCCATATCTCCATTATGGTAATAGATAGATGGATGATTTTATCAGCAAAATTATACTTAAACAGGGTTTTCAGTTTTTTCTTTTTTCTTTGTTTTTTAAATGGCAACCTGTATTTTTTATCAGATTTCCTAAATTAGAAATAAAGGGTACTTTATGTAAATCTTGTTTCTAAAATATTGACGTTTTTCGAGATTTTTAGCATGAAAGCATTTTTTTCAAAATTCGTCACTCATAATATTTGAAATTATAAAGTTGTGCCATATCCCATTAAAATCAATTTTTGGTCGAATAATTTACGTTGGTGACTCTCTCAAACGAAGCATCTAAAATCGACCTTTGATATACCGAGCTTGCCAAATATTGTAAAAAAAAATGTGGAAAACCTTCTTTACTCTCAATGGAACACCCTGTATATTATCGATCCATAAGAAGCGCCAACAAAGGCACTACAGATTTCATTAAATATTCCCAATGGTTAAAATCAATAGTTTTTTTATTAAAGCTTTATTTTCGAAAAATGGAAATTCTTCCTATTTCTTCACCATTATCTTAATGAACGATCTCTTTTAAGGCGAAATCCATATTTGACGACTGCGATCGAGAGATATGTTTGTAACACCTTTCTCATAATAATTCTAACTCCTTCATTTGACGAATAGTTTTTGTCAAACTTCCTCTTTAAATTATGGCTTCATGCCTGTATTTACCTGTTAAGATAAACAAGTTTTGTGGAACATTTACAATAATTTCAATTATCTCGTGTGACTATGGGTGGTATGATTAAAAATAGTATTTGCTTTTACTTCAAGTTAATGTTGTAGTTTTCACTTCAAAAAATCAAAGTATTTACTCCACATAATACTTGAAGTAACACTTAGGTAAGTACTACTAGCAATTACTCTATACTTTGCTATATTTACTTCGATATATAGAAGTTAATACGGCAGTAATTACTAATGTTGTCAAGTATTTCCTACATATGGGAGTGTTTGGTGTAGTTTTTAAGAAACTACTCATAGACTAACTTCATATCTTCAATTGAAAAGGTGTTACGGCTTTTTTTATGAATTATGGTAGGAAAAGGAGGGAAATGTGTGAACGTAGAACGCATTGGGAGGTTCAATATAGAGAATTATTTCGGTAAGTTAATTATTTTAGCTAGATTGCTACTATTAAGCTCTGTACTTTCAGGTTCAATAAAAACAATGTTGAACGGATAGCTAGAGAGTTTTAAGGAAATCATATTGAGACGAGGGGAGCAGCTTTATCGAATTTAACGAAAATGGAGCTATTTTCTTGGGTATTCTTGGTATACGCTTCAGCGAGTGATTCAGCTGCTTTGTCTTTTTCTGCTTTGATTTCTGGAGTTTACCGTTTATCAGAAAGTATTTTACAATCTTCTAACAAAATAACGGATGCTATCTGAAAATCTACTTCCACATTTTCAGCAACCTCGGCACTTGGTTCAAAGCTATCATTACTCTCACTCATGATTATTAAGTACCACAGAACAAACAACAACAATCGAACCAATTTGAAGTTAATCACGTCCTAGTATTTACTTGTAGTTTATACTTCTAACCTAAGTGAACACTTCCCATCGAAGAATTTACTTTATGTAAAACATTATACTCCATAAAATATACTAGGAAGTAAAAGCTCTTGAAGTACAAGCAAATACTCTTTTTAATCATACCACCACCGGAGTGAAACTGGCAAGACGGCATCGCCAGCAAGACGGGCAGCGCTACGCTTCGATGAAGTTGTGCCCGGGTATCGCGGCGGAGTATGGGTAGTCATTGAATCACGTTAATTTTTGTCCGTGTTGATGAAATATTATTATATGAACCTGCTGAAGAGACAAGAACCGATCACATATTCAAAGCAGTATAATTAATTGCTACAAAGAAAACTCTTCATTGAACTGATGAAATAGAAGTTGATTTTGTATCACTCATTTGATCTCCTCCCATAATGTTTCTGACTTCAAATAACATCTTGTTGCATTTTATTCATAGTGAATAATGAAACATGATCTATTGAATACGATGAATGTGAAATTTGATTTTGTAGCATTCATTTGACCCCCTTCCCCCACTCTAGAAAAAATGAAAAAAAACGTTTCTGACTTTCAAACTCATCTTGTTGGGATTTTTTCAATGGAGAATGGTGAGAAATGAAGTGTTGCATACGTAGAATCTGAAATTTGATTTTGTAGCATTCATTTGAACCCCTTCCCCCACTCTAGAAAAAAATTAATAAAATGTTTCTGCCTTTCAAAATCATCTTTCTGGGATTTTTTTCGTGAGAAATGTTGAGAAATGAAGTGATGAATACGTTGAATGTGAAATTTGATTTTGTAGCATTCATTTGACCCCCTTCCCCCACTCTAGAAAAAATTTTAAAAATGTTTCTGACTTTCAAAATCATCTTGTTGGGATTTTTTCAATGGAGAATGGTGAGAAATGAAGTGTTGCATACGTAGAATCTGCAATTTGATTTTGTAGCATTCATTTGAACCCCTTCCCCCACTCTAGAAAAAAATTAATAAAATGTTTCTGCCTTTCAAAATCATCTTTCTGGGATTTTTTTCGTGAGGAATGTTGAGAAATGAAGTGATGAATACGTTGAATGTGAAATTTGATTTTGTAGCATTCATTTGACCCCCTTCCCCCACTCTAGAAAAAATTTAAAAAATGTTTCTGACTTTCAAAATCATCTTGTTGGGATTTTTTCAATGGAGAATGGTGAGAAATGAAGTGTTGCATACGTTGAATGTGAAATTTGATTTTGTAGCATTCATTTGAACCCCTTCCCCCACTCTAGAAAAATTGAAAAAAATGTTTCTGACTTTCAAAATCATCTTGTTGGGATTTTTTCAGTGGAGAATGGTGAGAAATGAAGTGTTGAATACGTTGAATGTGAAATTTGATTTTGTAGCATTCATTTGACCCCTTTCCCCCACTCTAGAAATACTGAATAAAATGTTTCTACCTTTCAAAATCATCTTGCTGGGATTTTTTCAGTGGAGAATGGTGAGAAATGAAGTGTTGAATACGTTGAATGTGAAATTTGATTTTGTAGCATTCATTTGACCATTTGAAAGGCCGAATTTTTTTTTCATTTTTTCTAGATTGGGGGAAGGAGGTCAAATGAATGCTACAAAATCAAATTTCACATTCAACGTATTCAACACTTCATTTCTCAACATTCTCCACTGAAAAAATCCCAACAAGATGATTTTGAAAGGCAGAAACAATATTTTCATTTTTTCTAGAGTGGGGGAAGGGGGTCAAATGAATGCTACAAAATCAAAATTCACATTCATCGTATTCAACCCTTCATTTCTCATCATTCTTCACGAAAAAAATCCCAGCAAGATGATTTTGAAAGGCAGAAACATTTTTTCATTTTTTCTAAAGTGGGGGAAGGGGGTCAAATGAAAGCTACAAAACCCAATTTCACATTCAACGTATTCAACACTTCATTTCTCACCATTCTCCACTGATAAAATCCCAACAAGATGATTTTGAAAGTCAGAAACATTTTTTTCATTTTTTCTAGAGTGGGGGAAGGGGGTCAAATGAATGCTACAAAATCAAATTTCACATTCAACGTATTCAACACTTCATTTCTCAACATTCCTCAAGAAAAAAATTCCAGAAAAATGATTTTGAAAGGCAGAAACCTTTTATTCATTTTTTCTAGAGTGGGGGAAGTGGGTCAAATGAATGCTACAAAATCAAATTTCACATTCGACGTATTCAACACTTCATTTCTCAACATTCCTCAAGAAAAAAATTCCAGAAAAATGATTTTGAAAGGCAGAAACATTTTATTCATTTTTTCTAGAGTGGGGGAAGGGGGTCAAATGAATGCTACAAAATCAAATTTCACATTCGACGTATTCAACACTTCATTTCTCAACATTCCTCACGAAAAAAATCCCAGCAAGATGATTTTGAAGGGCAGAAACATTTTTTTCATTTTTTCTAGAGTGGGGGAAGGAGGTCAAATGAATGCTACAAAATCAAATTTCACATTCAACGTATTCACCACTTCATTTCTCACCATTCTCCACTGAAAAAATCCCAACAAGATGATTTTGAAAGTCAGAAACCTTTTATTCATTTTTTCTAGAGTGGGGGAAGTGGGTCAAATGAATGCTACAAAATCAAATTTCACATTCGACGTATTCAACACTTCATTTCTCAACATTCCTCAAGAAAAAAATTCCAGAAAAATGATTTTGAAAGGCAGAAACATTTTATTCATTTTTTCTAGAGTGGGGGAAGGGGGTCAAATGAATGCTACAAAATCAAATTTCACATTCGACGTATTCAACACTTCATTTCTCAACATTCCTCACGAAAAAAATCCCAGCAAGATGATTTTGAAGGGCAGAAACATTTTTTTCATTTTTTCTAGAGTGGGGGAAGGAGGTCAAATGAATGCTACAAAATCAAATTTCACATTCAACGTATTCACCACTTCATTTCTCAACATTCTCCACTGAAAAAATCCCAACAAGATGATTTTGAGAGGCAGAAACAATTTTTTCATTTTTTCTAGAGTGGGGGAAGGGGGTCAAATGAATGCTATAAAATCAAATTTCACATTCGACGTATTCAACACTTCATTTCTCAACATTCCTCACGAAAAAAATCCCAGCAAGATGATTTTGAAGGGCAGAAACATTTTTTTCATTTTTTCTAGAGTGGGGGAAGGGGGTCAAATGAATGCTATAAAATCAAATTTCACATTCGACGTATTCACCACTTCATTTCTCACCATTCTCCACTGAAAAAATCCCAACAAGATGATTTTGAAAGTCAGAAACATTTTATTCATTTTTTCTAGAGTGGGGGAAGGGGGTCAAATGAATGCTACAAAATCAAATTTCACATTCAACGTATTCACCACTTCATTTCTCAACATTCTCCACTGAAAAAATCCCAACAAGATGATTTTGAAAGGCAGAAACAATTTTTTCATTTTTTCTAGAGTGGGGGAAGGGGGTCAAATGAATGCTACAAAATCAAATTTCACATTCGACGTATTCAACACTTCATTTCTCAACATTCCTCACGAAAAAAATCCCAGCAAGATGATTTTGAAGGGCAGAAACATTTTTTTCATTTTTTCTAGAGTGGGGGAAGGGGGTCAAATGAATGCTATAAAATCAAATTTCACATTCGACGTATTCAACACTTCATTTCTCAACATTCCTCAAGAAAAAAATTCCAGAAAAATGATTTTGAAAGGCAGAAACATTTTATTCATTTTTTCTAGAGTGGGGGAAGGGGGTCAAATGAATGCTACAAAATCAAATTTCACATTCGACGTATTCAACACTTCATTTCTCAACATTCCTCACGAAAAAAATCCCAGCAAGCTGATTTTGAAACTCAGAAACATTTTTTAATTTTTTCTTGAGTGGCGGAAGGGGGTCAAATGAATGCTACAAAATCAAATTTCACACTCAACGTATTCAACACTTCATTTCTCAACATTCCTCACGAAAAAAATTCCAGCAAGATGATTTTGAAGGACAGAAACATTTTTTAAATTTTTTCTTGAGTGGGGGAAGGGGGTCAAATGAATGCTACAAAATCAAATTTCACATTCAACGTATTCAACACATCCTTTCGTAATATTATTCACGATAAAAATCCCAACAAGATGATATTGACAGGCAGAAACATTTTTTTCCAATTTTTCTAGAAAGAGGGAAGGACGTCAAATGAATGCTACAAAATCAAATTTCACATTCATCGTATTCAATAGATCATGTTTCATTATTCACTATGAATAAAATGCAACAAGATGTTATTTGAAGTCAGAAACATTATGGGAGGAGATCAAATGAGGTAAACAAAATCAACTTCTATTTCATCAGTTCAATGAAGAGTTTTCTTTGTAACAATTAATTATACTGCTTTGAATATGTGATCGGTTCTTGTCTCTTCAGCAGGTTCATATAATAATATTTCATCAACACGGACAAAAATTAACGTGATTCAATGACTACCCATACTCCGCCGCGATACCGGGTACAACTTCATCGAAGCGTAGCGCTGTCCGTCTTGCTGGCGATGCCGTCTTGCCAGTTTCACTCCGGTCATACCACCCATTATCTTCCGGTCTACAACAACCTTTCAAGGTGAAGCGAATAAAGTGTTGAAATATTTAGTGAATTTTGCTGTATCGAGAAGTTTCGATACAATTCAATCAAAATGTTGATTTCAAAAACTGATTTGATTGATATGATTTTCATATAAGGTGGATCAAACAGGAATTGTTTATAGGCAACTAGAATTTAAACTCAACAGGATCCAGATAGAAGGGGCATCCAGATGAAAGGTCCTGTCTAGATTTGTTGAAATTATACGTGTCAGTTATCCTAAACAAGAGCGCATCAAACCAGCCACAATGAGGATAATGAATTGAGAGTTCTTCTTGCTGTTGAAGAAGATCCTCATAGGAGTCAACGGCAGATTGGTGAAATAGTGGATATAAATGAGAGATCAGTGAAACGTGTTTTGAAGAAGCATCGATCGTTTTCATCCATACCATGTTCGATTACATCAAGAACTACTGCATGCAGGTTTTGAGGAAAGAGTGAGATTTTGCAATTGGGAAAAAATTCGTCGAAACGACAAAATTTTCAATAGCATGTTTTAATGGTCGGATGAATCGACATTCTTTTTTGAGGGACATCTGAATGGAACCATTTATCTCAATTTATTGCAAAATTATTTACCAGTTTTGTTAGAATTGCCACGAGTTTTAATTAGCTGTATGCTTTTATGATGGCAACTAAGCTGTCAGAGTGACAGGGTGGCTCGCGACTAACTCATGTGGAGACTGGAGTGGATCGTAACAAAATAAATTTTGATGAGATGTACGAGGCGCCAGCTATATGAATGCAAGCTCACCCTATAGATTATTTATACTGATTCTCATATAACACGAATAGTATTAAAAATTGAAGTTACTACACTCTAAATGATCAACAGCTTACTGTTTGAAGAAGTATAATTATTAAAATCAAAATGATAGTTGTGAAATGACTGTTACGGATACGTACTCACACAAAATTAACTAACTAAATACCTGAATATTATTAAAATTGTAGTGGGTGACCTTACAACTGGTCTACAGGTACAGTTCAATGTCCAAATATGTTTCAAACAATAACAAACCTCTTAGGTGAGGTTGTAAAGGCACTGAAAAATAGAAAAAGGATTAAATGAATCCAAAATCACACACAAAATACATCTACCGCTGTAGAGTAGTAGAAAGGAATATGTCTTTAGAAATTCGCAGTAAAATGGTGCACCTTGTCCTTGTAGCGTTCACACAGTAGCATTGGGTTGAACACTATGCTATAAAAAGGATATAGTACACAGTGGATCCTTAGTGCTAGATCTGGCACTTGGAGTGCAAAGACGGTCAACTAGAATGGTACAACCAGGTTGATCTTAGCTACAATGGTGCTGCTTTAAAAGTCTCTGCTACGAGTACAGGAAACTAGGGTGGTACAACCAGGTTGATCGTAGCTGCAATGTTGCTTTGTCCACAGTTTACGCTACCAGTACCTGAATGCCCTACTCAATGGCTAAAGTAGGTGGAAGATGGTCACCAGGAAGACATACCATACATCAACGGAGTCATGAAACTTCCTCCAGAAAAGAACGAAATCTTCTATTAGGGACAGAACTATAGTGCCCTATAAATAAACCCTGAAATACAAGATCTTGACATTTTGTTCAACAACTTGGATGACCTGATAAATACCTCTGTCCAGAACAGGCCTAAGTGCTCCCACAGCGGAAGATGCTTTCGGTAGGCTCTGTCAGATGTCAAAATATCCTGGTCAAAGGGTTAACAGCGGCACATAGGGTCAAGTACCCAAAAGGCCTAACTAATCAGATCCTTAAATAAATGAAGAACTGCCAAATGATAGAAGAATACCATGTGCGAGAAGATTTACCAGAGATAATTGGGTAATAGAGTCCCCCGAGAGGTAAAGTTCAAAAATATGCATGCAAGGCAATTCAAACGAAACGAACAGTCGTCGTGCTATTTTTTCAAAAAACTAGGTCTTTCACTTCGAGTATAGACTATTAGTACGGTAAACAACATTTATCTCGAATTACAAAGGCAGTGAGTATGAGTACCTACATTTATCAAAGTCTCTTTCGTTTCTGATCACTTCTGGAACAGAAATAGAGATATCATATCTTCGTGTTCATTACCGCGCCCTCTCAATCAAATTCTACACTGTCTAGGCCGTGAACAACCAAGCCTCAGACACTGAAAAAAACATTACAGCATCGATCCGTCAGAGTCATTCGGGTCACATATCTCGACCAATTCGGGCGCTAATTTGAATAAAGTTCCACCTCGAAGACATTGACCCAAATAAAAGAAGAGTCGTGAGAGTTCGCGGTGGGGGTGTCGAAAAAGTTGAATAACGATATGCAGCCGTACACGGCACTCCGAGAGAGCGGCGGCGGCGGCGAAATAAGGACCTCGGAGACGGCCAAAGTATTTCGGCGCCGGTTGTATCGATTCCGGGGACGGAAGGGTCGAGGGCGCGATTTTCCTCCTCAGGTTCACGCCGCTCTCCGCGCGGCTCTGTTGCTAGTACGGACGATGGACCAGAAAGTGATGTTTGATTCTGCGAAAGGATTACCCTTTCCTGCTACTTTAATGAATGACTTGAATCTACACCAGCTAAATCACCCAGCCAAATACGGATGTGTGTGATAATTTGTTACATTTTTATTACAATTTATTACACCAGGTCCAATTTTATTACACTTGCCGTTTTTGAGATATGCGGGGGTGGTGTGGGTTCTATCTAAAGCTAGACTACCAACTTCTAACTTTATAACCAATTGTGATAGCGGAATGGAATTTGGGCCAGAATTTATTACAAATAAATTACAACTCACTGGTTCCGTCGTGATGTTGTAAATTACTCAATGAGATATCCAGTTTTTTCTGTATATTTGAAAAACTACTATTATTATCGCACAATATTTTATCATACCTGACCACCTGATGTTATAGGGTTGAAACACCCCGTTTAATGTGTTTTTGTAATGACAATCCATTCAGTTAGAGTAAAATGATTGATTTCTTGTATCATAGTCGTTTCAATTCGAAACCATCGTTTGTATGATAGTTTGAGCGATATTTATCTCATTCTGCTCCTTATATTGTGAAGTGGAAATTTTCCACTCCTAAAGACGGAAATTTCAAATGTCCAACCAAGCTCACTTCTGTGAATTGTAATTCATCAGAGATACTTTTTGTTACTGCAAAGAAAACTGGATATATCAATGAGTAATTCAGAACATCACGACGGAATATTTGATTTCGGGATGTTTTCCGCCCTTGGGAGGGTTAGAATTGGGGTTTGATTTCAACCAGTCAGTTGTAATTTATTTGTAATAAATTCTGGTCCAAATCCCATTCCAGTATCACAATTGGTTAAAAATTTAGAAGTTGGTGGTCTAGCTTTAGATAGAACCCACACCACCCACGCATATCTCAAAAATGGCAAGTGTAATAAAATTTGGACCGGGTGTAATAAATTGTAATAAATATGTAACAAGTAATCACATACTTCCGGATTTGGCGGGGTGATTTGGCTGGTGTAGCTTCAAGTCACTACTTTAGTGGTGAACCAATCAATAGAGCATTAAAAAACTTTTTAGAGAATAGCTTTTATTTAAATGGACTAAAGAGAAGAGAATACATTTTAAAGTGAATCAATTTGTAACATAATAAAATTTTAAATGATATAAGTTTGGCACGAGAATGAATCTTGAGGTAATTTTAAATTTAATTTACAGTAAGAAATACATAGAAAAGCTTTAAATCATTTAAAATTTTATTATAATGTAACAAAATGACGGGTTTAATTCACTTTAAAATTCATTTTCTTCTTTCTAGTGCATTTAAGAGGCCATCAGCGCGATCATATTTGAGGCGCTTTTTAGTGTAGAAGATTCCATTGATAACTCAAAAACGAATCGTCGTATCGATTTCAAACAAGAACAGGATTGTAGAGGACGTTCGATTCTACACCTTTTCCAGTAGTATTTCAGAAAACGTCATTTGAATTTCAGAATAGTCATCTATATTTCGGAAAAGATCAATTGTATTTCAGTTTAGTGAGTTGATTTTCGGAAATCGTCAATTGTATTTCAGAATAGTAAGTTGGATTTCAGATAGCATAAGTTGAATTTCAGAGAAGTCAATTTGGTTTCAGAAAGCCTCAATTGTATTTCAGAATAATCAGTTTGATTCCAGAAACCATCATTTGAATTTCATAATAGTCAATTGTATTTCAGGAAGTATCATATGTATTTCGGAATGTGTCATTTATATTTCAGATAACGTAAAAAGAATTGCAGAAAGCAGGATTTATATTGCAAAAATCATAAATTTCAAGGTGTATGGCTCGCGATTTGGTGAATATTGGAGGAGTAGGCTGGTACTACATTGTAGTTTCTATTACAACACAATGAATAATAATAATGAGAAATATAAGAAAAATCTACAACAGAAACACAGCTCGAGATAGAGACAGGATTGTAGCTTGTGCAAACAAAGGAGAGGACTGGGTACAATTAGCAGCAACATGAATGTGTCACAAATTGTTAGGACACAGAATCCCCGTAACAGAAAAACCATACTTACTATGAAATGTACTAATTAATGTAGTATTTTATTGTTTTTGTCTATGTAATAACTAATAAAACTTCAGTTGATGAAAGTATCTACCAAAGAGATTTTCAAGTTTAGAAAAAGTGAGAAAAATGTCAGAAATTTTTTTTGAATTCCGTAAATAGTGATTGATATTGTCAAATTCCGAAATACAAATTAATCTTTCTAAAATACGACGTTTTCTGAAATACAGTTGACTATTCTGGAATTCAAATGATGGTTTCTGAAATCAAGTTGATTATTCCGAAATACAATTGATACTTTCTGAAATCGAACTGACTTTTCTGAAATTCAACTCACTATCCTGAAAATCAATTGACGCTTTCTGAAAATCAACTCACTATTCTGAAATACAATTGATACTTTCCGAAATTCAAATAACTATTCTGTAATTTAATTGACGCTTTCTGAAATCAACTTGACGCTTTCTGAAATACAAGTGGAAAAGGTGTAGGTACGTGCTGTAATGGAAATTGAAATTTCAATCCACATTTTCACAAAAAAATCTCAAAAATGTCCCAAAAATGCAGTTACTTTGAAACAATCTTGTGGGTAGATGAACAAATAATTTCAAAAAAAAAAAACATTACAGCACGTACATAGATCAAAGTTTTACCTTTCATTTGACCAAATTAATTTCGATTGGATAAAGATTGCTTCAAATTTTAATGCAAGAGAAATACCATTGCAGCTACCTCGATTATCTGTGAAAAGCATCGTGAGGTGCTGCCCCAGACGTAGGTACATTGTATAATCGAACGTCCTCTAGAAGCCTGTCCTTGTTTGAAATCGATACGACGAACCGTTTTCGAGTTATCGACTGTTTTACCAATAAAACCGTCCCAAATATCACCGCGCTCATGGCCTCTTAAATAAAAGCTTTTCTCTTGAAAGTGTTTTTTAGTTAATTTATTTATTTCCTTTCTAGTTTTCTTTGGATATATGTTTCTCAGTCTGTCCATTTCAATTAATTCGTCATTGTTGCAGATAAAGAGTTCTCTATCTAGTTTTCGAGGGGGGAAGAGGGGTATATTTTTGAAACCGTATTATTCAATGGTCAGATAATTTTCACTATCTTTACGGATTTTTTCGATTTCTTTTTCGCGAATTTTCCTAATTTTTGTGTGACAGGAATGGGGGTCGAGCCCCCCGATCCATTTTTTTCATCATTACTTTAAATGTCCGAAACTGTTGAAACATTTTCCGAATTCCCTGAGCTTTTGAGGGGGGACAGTGGACGGTGAACATTTTTTAAACCATAATATTCGACGGTCAGATAATTTCCTCTATTTTTACGGATTTTTCCTATTTTAATTTCTCGAGTTTCTCAACTTTTTTCGAGAAAAGGATGGGAGCGAGTCCCTTCTACCTATTTTTTTTTTCGCTGTAATTTTTAACGTACAAATCTGTCCGAATCCCTACGCGTTCTCTATCTAGCTTTCGGGGGGCAGGGGGTGGCAATTTCTGACAATAACATATTGTCATCGGAACTGAACCAACATATAAAATTTCAATTCCATAGGATGAGAGGAAGTGGTTCTAATTCAGCTTGCAAGATTTGTATCCATCTAACACACACACAAAGCAAGTTAAATAAAAGCTTTCAAATAATAAATTGAGTGATTTAAAAAAAAATGCAAGTAGGAAACCGATTGTGCCATCACATGACAGTCCGTTGTTATATTCTGTTATGTTCTCGACTTGCAACTGCCATTTATTAATTTGTTATAAACATTTAAATATAAGAAACTTTTATTTTTTATTGTTTTGCTTATAAAATGAAAACTAATCTGGTTTCTACAATGAGAAAAATTGTAGAGAATTGAAATATGAACAAAATGGGATGTTTTACGACCCAATCAGATCAATAGTAACGGAGAAGAACCGGGAAATTTTGTGACTTTTTAAAAAATACCTAACTCTGCCATATTTCAAGAAATAGGGTTGGTCCTTCTCAAGAAAGTATGGAATCATGTGTACTTGATGTGTGCACAAAACAGGATCTGACGGATCATTTGTTTTGGCACATTTGCAATTTGAATTTTTTTTGCAGCGTGTCTGGATGCTCTATTAATAGTCCGATTACAATTTCTTAAACAGATTTTGAAAGTAGAAGTGCATATAGTACCTACCACAAAACGTATATTCTTATTTTCCGCTAAAATGGTGAGAAATGGGTAAAAATTTATTGAAAACAGCGTAAGCGGTCGAGTAGAAGGAGATACCGGGAGATAAGGGGAATCGTATTATCACGTAACCCGTTGATAAGAAGGATTCCCCTCATCTCGGACTCGTCTCGGACGCTTTCAGTCATGTTTGCAACCATTTTTCACCCATTTCGCATCATTGCAACTCAAAATGCGAAAATACATTTTGTGGTAATATATTTACTACTACTTTCAAAATCTGTTTGAGAAATTGAAATCGGACTATCACTAGAACATTCAGGCACGCTGAAGGATAGTGCGAAAATCAATAATTGCAATTGTGCCAAAACTAATGACAGCGCCTGTTTTGTGCACACATAAAGTACACATGACATACTTTCATGAGAAGGACCAACCCTAATAGGGAATATGCAAGTGATTTAAATTTACTTGATTTTTTTACCTCCGATACTTTATTGTCTTGACATTACACCCACACCATTAGTTTATCATTTAGTTTGCATTTAACTCCATAAAACTTTAATCTAAAAGTGCATAATAAGCGCGCGGAATTCAAATTTGCGAAACGCATCACCATTGGTCGAAACGAATAATGACGTCACATGGCACATTATGACATTTATCTTTTTCATAGAAAATTTGTTTTTATTTATATATTTGTAGTGTTTTCCATCACATAGTGCTATTTTGGTCTAGTGACAATTGTAAATTATAAAGAGCAATGACTGAAAGTGGTTTTGTCAAAGCACAATCCGACAAGTGATAAGTAGTAATAGTTTATCAAATGATAGTTTTCCTTTTGTGATTTAGGTGAGGCATGTATAAACAGAGTTATCTCCCGCTTGATATACAAAACATTTATGCAAAACTTACATCTGATCAATTCGCTTCATGTTAACTATGGAAATACAATGTACTCACATTGAAAGGATCTTCACAACAATGTAAATTTGATATTGGAGATACTTCGCCTCTTCTCATAACATCACACCATTGTTTACGTATTTTCGCATCTCTTGGAACAAAAAAAATACTTTATTTGGTGTACTTATAATTGTGTTTTGGCATTCCGGTACTAGACAATACCTATAAAATGGTTTTTTAGCATTTTCCATTATCGTAATAGCGATTAAAACTACAAATCCCTAACCTAATTAATAACTGTCAATGGCCATAACTATAGAAAGGCTTGTTCACTGAAGACTGCTCTGGTTGATCGAGATCACTTTCACATATGTTCATCTCTCTCTAACACTTGTACTGCATTTGTCTTACTCTTTTATAAAATATCAACTTCAAGCAAGTAGAGCAATCAGAGTACGTCTCAACGAACGACACTGAAGAAGAACAACACTGATCGCGCCATGTGACGTCATCCACAGCGCGCGAAAATGGAGGCGTTCAAATAGGTCAAATTCAATCGGTATTTTATATTTTATTTTAAAAATTAATTCCAAGACTTTCAACTGTATTTACATTTTTTACTATGTTGTAACGAAGTAAAAAAATGATTAAACAAATAAAAAAAAATTATGCATATTCCCTATTCTTGAAAAATGGCGGAGATATGAATTTAAAAAAAAAACGCAAAATTTTCCGGTTTTTCTCCGTCATTAATTATCTGATCGGGTCTTAAAACATCCCATTATATTCGTATTTCAATTCTCTACACTTTTTCTCATTAGAACAACCAGATTGCTCTATTTGTTTTCATTTTATATGCAAAATAATAAAACAAAACACGTTTTTTCGCATCTAAATGTTTATAACAAATTAATAAATGACAGTTGCGAGTCGAAAACATAGAACACAGAATATAACTGCGGACTATCTTTCATGTGATGTCACAGTCGGTTTCCTACTGGTATTTATTTACGAAAAAATCCTCTATTGATTGGCCTTTGCATCATGATAGGTTAAATTGAAGAATTTTTCTTCAGAATACGTCATAACACGTCATCAGTAGAACCACTGTCTAGGATCCAAATATTTGATTAAATTTTATATTCCACGAGTAGTGAGAAATCATGATCGGCAGTTTTTTCTATCTTCATTATTAAACTGAATGCAAAATTTTGATTTGATATGGTCCTGCGTCGTATTTGGTTTCTAGTTTCTCTTGTTTTTCTGACAAGGGACAATTTTTCCTTTTATGTACCATTTCAAGACATCCAAAACCTCAAATACTCATGAGGGCAACTTTCTCTCGGCTTATAAGTTTTTTATGCCAGTGAGTTTTTAGATCTAGATTGTGGTTGTCTTGTTTTGACCTTTCTTCTGACGTCATTTTCCAGGTATATATACTCTAGAGATACATCATATTTCAGAAGTCTTTGAAGTCGAGGTGATAATATCTCAATTGGTTTCTTGACTAGCCCTAGAAGCGGTTTGTGGTCGGTTTTGGCCACGGAAGGGCCGGCCGGCCATACAAGAAAAAATGGAATTTTTCACAGCCCATTACCACAGACAGCTCTTTTTGTATTTGGGCAAAGTTGCGTTGGGTTTGAGTTAGATGAGTAATCCAATATGCTACTGGGTGTCCTTTTCGTGATATATACCTCCTAAGCCAAATTGGCTTGCATCGGTGTTGAGAATCACAAGTAAAGTAGGATTAAAATATTTCAAGATGGTTTTCACGTTTTCAGTCTATGGAATGCCTTTTTCTTCGGGTCTATTTTCACTCCACGTCCACTCTGTGTCCTTTTTCAAAAGCATCCGCAAAGGAGCAGTTTCTTGAGCCACATTTTCAATGAATCTCCTAAGGAAATTGATGGCACCTCTTTGAAATTTGCAGGTCTCATCATCTGTTGCAAAGCTTCAACTTTCTTATTCTCGATTTTAACACCATATTCGGATAGTTCGAATCCCAGAAAAATAGTATTCTTTGTGGCTAGCTGTAGTATACTTTCATTAAATCGTCACAATGTTACAATGTGAAGATATGCGTTTCGCTATCGTATAGCAAAACAGTTGTCGTGGTTTTGTAAACCTCTCATTCATAAACCCCAACGTCATGTTTGAGAGCTCTGCTTCCTCGTTGTTATACAGGGCTTTTGGTTCATGTTCGGTGTTTAGGCCAAAGTGGTCCATTGAGGTAGTTGAGACGGTGTAAACTTGATGGAAATCTGGAAATCTGCAAACCGTTTCTGAATGTTGAACCAAGGTGTTTAGTATCAAAATATACCTATATTTTTTTATATCAATTATAAATTTTTTTGGGTCCCCTAAAAATGTCGAAATTTCGAATGTAATGCGCTCTTTTACCAGGAAACTCACAATGATAAGAGTGCGTTTTGAAGTATTTCCGGTCAGTTTGAAAATTACATATACCGTTCAGATAATGTGCATAATAGTAAAGATTGAAGCTTTTACAAGAAATCTTGAATATTTTAGTTTTTGAAATTGATTAAAATACCTCAAATGAAATTGTTAGGACTTGAAGGAACTGGACCAAGTAAGTTTATAGGGAAAAAAGGTATCGAAGAAATTGGCAGTAACTAAGTGTTCCGATACTTTTTATAATCGTAACTGTACTTTATGATACCGCTTCGTTTTATTGCCTTCTCATTGACATTACACGACTTCCCTATTAACCTTGTAAAAATATATGCCAACGCCATCACAATTTATTATTGAATTACGCCTATGAATTAACTCGGAGTGAACACGAGCAACCAACTTTATGTCAGCACAAATGAAATGAATGTGGTCCATCACTGGCTCAGGTCAAGATGAATAGAAACTTGTCCAGGTTGGAATGAATGTCAGTGTTCTATTTCCGGTTTGGCTCCTTATCTCCGTTTCGTTCAGATTACTCAGTTTTTCCGCGAATTGTCTCTTCTGTTCCTTCAGTAATCACTACGTCCGCTGTGCATTGTATTTTGGTATAATTTGCGCTTTCATTATTTTTTGTGTTTCTTACAATTTTGATGTTTTAATCTCTCGTTCACTCGTACATAGATTCTGTTCAACAATCTACTGAAGCTCAAAGTTCTAGAAAAGCTCAAAATGTAAACGTGTATGATAAGCATTTATTGATAGGCTGATTCATCTTTTTGTAGGCGGATGAGGACATTATCTCAATAGGATTTTCCAAAACCACCTACCAATTTACGTTTCAATTTCAAGTAATTTTTTAATGAATGAAATAATTACTGTTGATCTTGATCATCGACTGGTTGGTCATATTATAATGATTTTCAATCATGTTTTGAACATCAAAACGTTTCCTACCACCTGGAAAATATACCGTATCTGTCCAATACTCAAATCACGAAAATGTTCTTAAATACAGGCCTATAGCATACATCTACGTTTTTTCGAAATTATTTGAAATAAATCCTTTACATTTCATCACATTTCATCTTTTCACAAGTATGAAATTCTTTATCAGAGTTTCAATATGGTTTCGTGAGATCGATAAGCACAATGTCGAACCTTTGCTCGTTTACAATACATTTCAAAATTACGACAATCGTCATCAAGGAAACGTAATATGATTATAGCAAAGCGTTCGGCCACGTATCTCATGCACGTACAACTTCTCCATAAATTAGGGAAATTAGGTATATCTACTAAGATCCAAACTTAATTGAATATATTTTATTGAAAGACAATTGTTTGTCGACTATGAAGGTGTGCTATCATTTACTTTCGTGGCTGAATCAGGGGTTCCTCAAGGGTACAATTTGGGGCCTCTCATGTCTCTTCTATTCATAAATGATATTTGCGTTACAATCGCTACTTCTTTACGCCGATGAAAATTCACTCAGATAGAAATTGTGCATCTATGGCTGATAACTGTAAACGATTTAGCAGTGATTTTTGATAACCAGCTAACATTCAATCAGCACATCAGTGCGACCATCAAAGCAATGCAGTCGTTGTTCTACCGCTTAGTACGTAGCAAATTGTAGTACTACGGTGCAGTACGGAGCCCAAACCATTCTAGAGCGTGTACTGCAAAATTCTATTAAATTGAAGCTAATTTGGAAGTGATTGGAAGAAAATATGTAGAGGTTTACCGATTTGACTTTTGTATTTTCCTTCGTCTTCTTGGCCAAGAGTTTTGATTAGAAACAATTATGGTGATAGAAAGCTGATCTGTAGTTGTTTTTTAAGGTATTTGTAGAACTCAGGCTTGATACCGAGATAGTCTCTAGACTTCCAGATTCATCAAATTTTGGAAATGTTTCTTTTAACAGTTTTTGACAAAACTCTCTAAAGAATTGCTAGATCTGAAGGAATTGTTTATATTACAACAACGTAAAACTCTGGATTTGGTCTTCAGAGCTAAGGCACACTTCTTGAAATGCCGTTTTAAATGTCTTAAATAAAAAGTATTCAATTAGATTTTAATAATTTATTACAATGTGTTTAAGTACGTCACCACTAGATTGTGGAGATTTTTGGTAAATATAGAGAAGGATAGTTATTTGCCTAACAAGCCATTCTATCTGGACAACTTTGAATAAACTCTAGAAAATGTCTTATCCATAATTACTTCTATATGTGCATTTTATTATTTTCTTGAAATTCTTTGCTTACTTAATATCTCTTACTGTGAGTTATTTGGACTAGCTTATGTACATGGCTCGTTATTTCTTGATTAAAGCTAAACAAATAGGAAATATAGATGATTTTATCAGATATTTCAGTTATGATTTGAAAATATTCCACTTCAACTTCCGCAGCACAATGAAAAATATCGAGTAACTGTCACCACTCCTCGGTACTTTCTGAAGAACTAGATGTTACATAAAATATTCGAGTGATCAATAACTTGGGATATCAAACAATGAGGATAATATAAATGAAAATGAAGGAGTCATTGTTTATGCTTCAGATGTTCTATTCCATTCGAAATATAATTAATAGATACTGAAGCATTTCATATATTTCCAGAAAAAATTACGAGAATATCACACTCAATGAAATTTACAGATCTAGTACAGTTGCTAGTATTCCGGAATTTCTGGAGAAAATATACGAATTATCGTAATATAAATATAGATCCTTTCTCACAACAACTTCGCAGAGGATTACAAAAATATTATATTCATAATATTGATAGCGGATTGATTTCTTATTTATATCAACGATTTTACTCGTCCAAGCAAACAGCTTTTGAAATAGGTACATGTTGCGATTAATTTTTTTTCTATTTAATGGAATCATTCAGAAATTGAATAAAATTGTTCGCGATGTTGGTAAAATTCTCATTGAAGTCTTTTTTAGGAGAACGTGGGTTCGTCTTTCGAAAAGTCGTCTGTTCATACCCAAAACTGATCAATCTCGAGGAATATCTGCTAACATTTGGGTAACTGATGAAAATATTCAAATGGAAGTTCCTCGTGGATCTCTTTGTATATTTCTCATAATTACAGACAATGTCATTAGCACTCAATACAGATATTTTATAGGTAATCATAGAACTGAACAAATGCCAATTTTGACTACCTGTATGTTATAACTTATATATAATTATAAACCCAGGGTTGATTGTTGATTCGGAATTCCACATTACCTGTCCAGAGCAAAGTAATCAATAGTACACTCAAGGATTGAGTTTTCAAGCTGGCGATTCTTTTCGGTATTTCAAAAGAATTTCGTTCATTATTCGGAGTGTACACAACGGGGCAGCATCGTTCACAGTGGTTCGAGTACTTAAACCTTGCCAAAAAAGACAAAAAGATGCCCTAAATGTGCGAAACATTCAACCGGTTATTCCTCTCTTGTTCGGTGGATATAAGCAATGTGGTATAGGCCACTTGTTTCGATAGGTGAAGTCGCATCCACTTAGTATTATACATACAATTTTTAAGATATTTATCATGCAGGGTGAAAGCTTACTTTTTTGAGAAAATTCGTAATATGTTCCAGAAACCCAACAAGCATATTAGATTCAATCGGAATACTCGTTGTTTCATTTGGGACGAATGCCATTCGGATTACATAAAGCCCCATCAGGTTTTTTAATATTTATAATTTGCTTCATAAGGTTAGATTATTAATGCATTTACTTATTAGTGATTACCCTTTCCCGACTTAGTTATTTTGCCAACGATTACAACGTACTAGCAGGGAACTTAAAATAGAACAGGCGAAAATCTTAAATCAGTTTCGAAGCACAAAAGCATTTACAGAAGCCAGCAAAATTCAACCTCACCAGTGATTCTGGTGAAAGCACTATGCTTTATCAGTGGTGTCAGTAAAGTCTCTATGCTGTCATACACAATTGTCATGGCAGCCTCCCAGGTAGTCGTCATGTAGCAAATCACGGAATCAAGACAGGGACTCTCCGTACAGGTTGAAGATTTTTCATACTTGGATTACTTTAGTTTAGTATCTCACAAAACCGGAGCATCCCACTGTTCTTATAGATCGGGTCTACTCACTTTGTCGTGTTTCAACTTATAGCGAATTCCATTGGTGAAACTGGTGCGTACTGAGTGCATTTTGTATATTCCATTGGTAAAACTGGTGTAGAGTTTTGTATTCCATTGGGAATCTGGTGCACCTAGTTTTGAACTCAGTGCAATATTTTCAGCATGAGCTTTTTGAGGTCGTGCAAAGTCAGTGCATTTTTGAAAATGGTGGAAAGCTCAAAAAATTCAAAAAGATAGGCTATTTCTTGTAGCAATTTTGTTAACATCGTCGTCAAGCAGTGATGAAGACATTTATTTACCAAGTAATAAAGGAGACCATACCACGTTGTAAAATTAACAATTTTGTAGAAAATGTCCGTGATTTCAGTGTTGAAGAGGTAAAGAAAAATATATTTTTAATTTGGGTTTTCATGCTCCATATTTTTGGCATTTCCGTTAAAAACTTTAGGATGCGCAGAGATACTGCTTATAAAATAATGAATTCTTTTAGAACATGACAGTTTTATTCAACAAACATAAATATCATGAGAGCTGAAACCATATCCCTTTCAGCACGATGAACTTTTTTTTGTCCCGATTTTATAGAAACTCGCAAGTATTTTCCATGTTGACGTTAGATAATGCTAAAAAAAATAATCCTACAGTGTGTTTCGAAATAAAGTGCCTACACAATTGTGTAATCCGGGGTTTATTTTACACAAAATACAAAGGATAATATTCGACGTGAAACTTTAAAAAACAGTTTATGTTTTCAGGGAGACGTAAGTTAACTTTGCATTTTGAACATTTAACACGGGTTCAACTTTTAAAACTTTCCTTTCCTATATCTGGATTATTTTTGGCAATATGAAATAGGTACCTTTTTCCCAAGGGGGATTTAGATTTTTCTTTCCTTTTTATTTTTTTTCTTCGCAACTTGAGAAAATCATTTGATTTTCGACGTTGAAAGGCCACAGATGGATCTGGTGTAGCTTCACTAACTATATTTTGTGGTAGTTCAAAGTTTTTTGGGATTGGTCCTTCCTTCCTCTTCGTGATCATCTGACGAATCCAAGTCAGTCTTACCGAGGTTTCTTGAAGGGCCAGCAGTGATTTCGAGCCAAGTAGGGACAGCAAATGGGTTATTGCTTATCCCTTCTATCTCAGAATCATTATCCTTTCAACTCAGAAGCTCTTCAATATCTACCTGCTTGTTTAGGTTGTAACCTGAACATAGAAAATCGTACGTGGACGAAAAGCTAACCCACACATGTGTTACAGACGATTTAGTATGAACAACCAACCTACACAAATGTGTGAGTACATATTGAAAGACAGGTCCTAACAAGAAAATTATATTTTTATTTCATTGAAACCATATAGATATTAACTACAACAATTACAAGATACGTACATGCAATAATATATCGACATTATTATTTATTTGTTGACAAAACTACTTCACTTCTCGCGTAAATTTCAAACCTCCATTTCAGAAAGTACATCGGTTAGAAGAACCGAAACAAAAGTTGGGGCGCACTATCAGTCGCAGTGCTTTGAATGATACCCACACAAACATTGTCGCTAGTGCAGAATGTTAGATTTCGCGAATTATGAGTTTTCCAGTACTTTTCAACCCATATTCATACTCCAAAAACGGGCAATCATAGCTATAGTAGGAATAACTCTGGTAGGGGCTTACGGTTTATTAATCTTGGAATTCCCACTCTACCATCAGCTGTAATATATATCAATTTATTATAATTGAGGGAAAATATCACACAGTTCCAAGAAGTGGGCTCTAATCGTAACTATGGTACTCGAAACAGACAAAATCTCCTTATTTCCACACATAGATTGACCAGTACAAATCGTTTTTATTTCAGCCAAGTGAAATATAAGCTCCCACAGACAACACTGTTGCACAAGGCCCAAACAGCCTTTGTCGTGTGCATGTTATAATCAGATAATACTTTCCAGAATAGCCACCTTGTTGGTTTGCAAGAACGAAATTAATGGAAAAAATAAACGTATCACTAACGGCATCTATACTAAACTTTGTCTTGATGTCTCCTCAGTATATATTATAGAATGAAGTTGATCGTATTCTGAGCAGTGACCGCAGTTGTACTGTCGTCACACTCTCATAAGTCTTTGTGGAAATATGACTGACAGTTTTGGAATTCCAACTGGCATATTCACAAGTCATTCAATAACATGATTGGTAATCAGTATTCACTCTAGGTCATACGCATCTATTTTTTATATTAGGCAGGCATTGTGACTTTTGAGAACTAAGTATCTCATACTCTCACAATAGAAAAAGTATTTATTTACAGAAAGACTCGAATTTTCTTTATCAATTTCCTCTCAAATCAAACATCTTCTTAGAAAGTGATCTTATAAACCCAAGAATAAGATATCATACTTTTCTCTTCTCTCAAACAACCCAGTACCATATAGATGGTCAATCAATCATAGATTATTTGTACACTAATTTACAGCCAGAATCAGTTCAATGCAGTTTTGTCATATCATGAAGCAATTCATGGTATTTTATCATTTATGCTGTGTTTCATGAAAAGAAAGAAAGAACGGTTGCGAAAGGTTGAACCACTTTCGTGACATGGTAGCAACACGAGAACAGAATATCCATCAAACAAACCGAAAGAATTGGTTGAAAAACAATTGACTTTATCAAATGTTTTTTTGTATCAAAAAAATATTTATTTTGGAATTTAAAACTTCCGTTTCTATGAAATAATGGGTTGATTTCGCCAAATTTAATTAGCTGAAATAGATTTTGTTTGATTCAATACTATCTGTTTTCTGGGCAGGGATAATGGTTATTGGTGAATGTACTCACCGTTTTTGTTCTTTTCTAATAGTAGTTGAAGACTCACCTAGAAAAAAATAAAAAATATAAATATCAACACGTTACCGTATAGACAGGTTAATTGGATAGATCAAATCATATCAATCAAATCAAAATATCCTTTACTGTCAGAAGATATTCTCATGAACAAAGTTTTAGAAAATGTATTCAGTACAGTAATATAAAGGTAAAGGTAAAAGAGATAAAAGTAAAAACATAAAGTATATAAGACTTGTCAATAAATAAAATACAATACAATAAAATACAATCACAGTTTGTTAAAACATGACACAAGAATACATGTATATATAAATAAATAATCAAAACCTTAATATAAAAAATGTGTTGTTAACAGTTACGAACACAATAATATATGCAAAGAATGAATAAATTGCTCATAACAGATATGAAAATATATAAGAATTCCTCTAGATATGGCACATAAAGAAACTGTTGAATACAATGATATCCATCAGGCACTAGGCGAAAGAAAGAGAAGCTTAGTGTCGAAAGCAAGGTGGGGGAAGAGAATGAAAAGAAAAGTGGTAATTTTACAGGTGATAATCAATCTGTGTTTCTTAAAAGTTATACAAGTTAAACTTATAATAGAATATAACCATGAAGTATTTAGACTGATTTTGACATTTTTAATGCTTGGTTATAACGGAAAACACAACTTTTTTCTGATTTTGAGAAAGTAGTAGACCTACTCGCCCATTCTCACAAAATGGTAATTTTGAGGCAAATATCTGACAGTTAACAACTACTTCCCTAGCTAATACAAAAGGCCTTTTGTATTTGTGGCATAAGATGTCCGGAGGACTGCTCATTGCTAATATCCTATACAATATGAAAAGTTGGGTCGAAAATCCATCAGAAAACAACTACTTTCCTGGCTAATGCCACGACGAACATTGAATTACATCTGATGAAATTTCCGTGCAGAGTTCCTACAAGGTTATCTCTGCAATTGCTTGGTTGCATGGGAATGTTCATCGAAACATTCGGACCACCTATATATCGATTTCGGAGTGTTGCTCCTCATCAGTATAGGGTAGGTCTAGCAGTCAATAACTAATGACTGAAACGAATGAATCGACAACCACACCCATTTAAAGACCGAAACTGAGATCGCGCCAGCACAGTGGATTAACTCCAAACTGCGAGCGCCATCCCAGCGCCGGAAGCCCAACCAAGCAATACCCATGACCACGATCGTCAAGACCGTATATAAAACGGAAAAGAAATCTGTAGGTTACAATGAGCTTATGACAAGAGGCATAAGATGTCCGGAGGACTGCTCATTGCTAATATCCTATACAATAGAAAAAGTTGGGTCGAAAATCCATCAGAAAACAACTACTTTCCTGGCTAATGCCAGTAATGCCACGACGAACATTGAATTACATCTGATGAAATTTCCGTGCAGAGTTCCTACAAGGTTATCTCTGCAATTGCTTGGTTGCATGGGAATGTTCATCGAAACATTCGGACCACCTATATATCGATTTCGGAGTGTTGTTCCTCATCAGTATAGGGTAGGTCTAGCAGTCAATAACTAATGACTGAAACGAATGAATCGACAACCACACCCATTTTATGCCATCTTATGCCTCTTGTCATAAGCTCATTGTAACCTACAGATTTCTTTTCCGTTTTATATACGGTCCTGACGATCGTGGTCATGGGTATTCTTGGTTGGGCTTCCGGTGCTGGGATGGCGCTCACAGTTTGGAGTTGATCCACTGTGCGGGCGAGATCTCAGTTTCGGCCTTTAAATGGGTTTGGTCGTTGATTCATTCGTTGCAGTCATTAGTTATTGACTGCTAAACCTACCCTATACTGATGAGGAGCAACACTCCGAAATCGATATATAGGTGGTCCGAATGTTTCGATGAACATTCCCATGCAACCAAGCAATTGCAGAGATAACCTTGTAGGAACTCTGCACGGAAATTTCATCAGATGTATTTCAATGTTCGTCGTGGCATTAGCCAGGAAAGTAGTTGTTTTCTGATGGATTTTCGACCCAACTTTTCCTATTGTATAGGATATTAGCAATGAGCAGTCCTCCGGACATCTTATGCCTCTTGTCATAAGCTCATTGTAACCTACAGATTTCTTTTCCGTTTTGTATTTGTATTAAGTTCTTACCTAAAAGGTCTACGATAACTAACCTGACATGTTTTGTACAAGAAGCAAATAAATAAAAAAACTACAGATACACTTTTGGGCTTTCAGATCGACTGTTGAAGCTGTCAGTATCGTATCTTATAGACAGGAAGCAGTATGTAGTATATAAAGGATGGGAATCAGAGGATTTGTTTACAAGATATGGTGTACCCCAAGAGCCCAATCTAGGACCCCTCTTCTTTTCATTACTGATAGATAGCAGAGGTAGTTCAGGACTCGCAAAGTGCATTATTCGAGGATGATTTTGAATTAGATAGACTGTATAACCCTTGAGCGCGAAGTCATTTTCTTATGGTTTCAACTGAAACGTTCACTCCTGTAGCTACCAGAAGTTGTCGTTGCAGCTCTGGATGTGAAACATTGGGATTTCTTCTAGCAATTTGGCACACAAAGCGGTCCTGTTGTTCAGTTGTGATTCTTTGACGACTTTGTCTGGGCCTGTTCTTGAGAGTTCCTAGTTCCAAGTACCTGGCATATGTTTTCGATACAACACTCTGGGTAACGCCTACTATCTCTGCTACGTGTCTTTGGGGCATTCCCTGTTCAATCAGAGCAATAATTCTTCCTCTCTGCACATCTGGTAGTCCAACATAAGGCATTTTTTTATTTTTTCGGACCGAAATACAATTACCGGAGAATTGTGATCTTACTACTGCACACACAATTAACAAGATGATAAATCGCAGCAGTCGTTTCTTCTTTCTAATCATGTTTCTTTACAAAAAAAAGCCTTATCTTAAAGTTGGATCCCAATTTTATTCATTAAAACAGTTTAGTCCAAATTACAGAGTGATTCCATATAAGTTTGGTTGTGTGTATTGAAAATGAAGAATTATACCAGTTAATTACAAATATATAACAAATAACAATTGATAAGTGACATTGAATTCCCAACTGCAAAACAACAAATGCCTCATCTTTATCAGGTGCAATATGGTCAATTGACTTCTCCAGCTGTAAATCTCCGACGAAAGAGAAGATAACAGAAATCAATCGTATCGCCTTTTACGCACGGCTACCAACAAATAGCATATCAGTCCGAAAACTGAAACCCTTCAAATCCCCGGAATCTGCGATTTTGATGCCACTCGTAACGCCTGGACATTGTGGAAAACCTTTTCCCACGGTCGATTTCTATCTAAAGCGTATAGAGCGTAACCCCGATAATCAAGCAGAATGCCCGCCAGACATATATCTTTCCTTCGCTTTTTATTATATTGCCTCGGATAAAACCACTTTTATATCCTCGTATTTCTCCGACTTTTCATATTTTACTTATCCCGGCTAACTGAAGCGTTCGATTTTCAAGAAAACCACTGAACCTTCGGCTGAATCTCCATGGCTTAGGTGCGTTAAGAAAATATCCTTGTTTCGAAAACATTATTCAGTTGGCAGTTCAGGACAAGCAGAAATGTGAAAGACCTGTTATCCGTTAAAATTATAGTCAAATTGGCACTATACAGGGTGCATTCAGAAAAAAGTAATTCTGAATGCACCCTATTCAGCAATAACTTTTTTCAGGTAGGGAAATCTTAGCTGATTTACTGTTAATGGCATGCGCTGATGTTGTTGGAGGTTTTTCCTTTTTGGCAGCCTTTCCTTTTTGACAGCCTGTCCTTTTCAAATGGCGATTAACATGTTTTGTATTATTTTCGTTGATTTTGAAACAATTGCATCGCTTTTTTTGGTAAAATGGATAATAAATATAGAGGTTGGACTGTAAATCAACTGAAGAACGAGTTTTGAGGTAGGAATACGAGGGTTTGGGAAACAAGAAGACTTTAATAAAAAGGTAAGCTGTTCATAACCTCAACTTATTCCTGTTTCTAGCTAATGAATGAATTGTTATTTTCAGACTGGAGTAATGAATAATTTTAATTTGTTTGAATTCAGATGGGCATCTTATAATATTGAAACTAGCTTTTTAGCTGGAAAAAGTGATGAGATTGGTGTTTCGCAGATACTATGATTAATTCAGAAGTCTTCAGGTGACATTCACTAGATATTGTTCTTATCAACACTTATATTTCTCAAAGTTAACAAATTAAAGCACAATATTGATATTGCATATACAGGGTGTCCCAAAACTCAACGTCAACCTTTGGAGGGCTGATAGTCCAGCTCAAGACTGACCAGAATATCACAATATGACCGAAGTAAAATATTGATAGTTTTGGAGATATTGGCAGTTTTATGCATTTCGTGAAAATCGAAACCTTTGAACAGTATTACGAGTGCCACAGGTACAAAACTGCATAGGTTAATATTCTAATTTTTGTTATGCAACCTTCAATAACCCTTGTATTGATTCAAATCCAAAATAAAAATATTGGTGCAAACCTTTGGAGAAAAAAAACATATTTGCCTGATTCACGAGTTAATTTATTTTATTAGCTTACTTAGACTAAAACCACCAAGCGAACCTGGCAAGTTATTTAAAAAAATTGCTCATTCGGTGTAGTTTTTTACATGATACAACATTCACTATCTTCCACTTGAGGAACAAAGATATTCCTAGAGAACTGCAAAAGGAGCTTGTTATGAAATTATTTCAATAATTAGGAATTCGAATGATAACACTAGGTAAATTGAAATGACAGGTATTTTTTGACAACTAAACAAAAGACAAAGAAAAATTAGAGAACGTGTACAAACTGCCTGCCACCAAGTCGTGTACTTCCTTCGGAACGACAGCTGCTTCATTATTACGACGTCTCAATTCATGTTCATCATTTACTGGGTGTGCATCTAGCGGGTTTAAATCTAGAGACTGGGGAGGCCACTGTGGATAAGTTTGATCCAAATAATTTCTCACTGGTCGTGCGTAATGAGCTGGACAGCCGTCATTTTGGAACCACATTGCCCTGCGTATGGCCAAAGATACATCTTCCAAAGGAGTAGACAGGTCGTTGTCTGAAAAATCGCGATATTTCCCCGTTTAGAATGTCAGGTTATTCAAAAGGGGCAATTAGTGTACCGTTCCAGATGCCGGTCCATAAATATATAAAAATATCGTTTTTTAAACACGCTTGCATTCGACTTGGTGGCAAGCAGTTTGTACAAATTCTCCAATTTTTCTTTGTCTTTTGTTTAGTTGGCATTAAATACCTGTGTTTTCGTTCGAATTCCTAATTACTGAAATAATTTCACAGTGAGCTCCTATTGCAGTAAACTAAGATTATCTTTTTTCCTTAAGTATTGGGACACCCTGTATATGTATTGAAAAAATAAATGACAACTCTTATGAATGATTATTTAATTTAAAATTAGAACAATACGTTTTTTGAAAATTATCCTACTACCTAACAGTACAATATTGCTTGTGAGAAATCTAAGAATCATATATGTTTTTGCTAATCCAGTTACCGTTTCCTTATGGATTCTGCTAGATTAAACTCTATTTGAGCTAATTGAGTTGTTCAAGTACAAGTTGATATCATTGATTTTAAAACTTGTATGATATTTCAGTTCACCCGTCTTCGATTCTTTTTGGAAATAACGGTTTAGCTTTGAAATGAAAATTAGTACACATACGTGTATACAGGTTGTCCCTGGAGTTCCTCTTTTCCTCTCAGGAATTTATAGATGGGGTCAAAATATCACCAGTACTTCATATAACATTTTTTCCTAAAGGCCTTCGTTACCAAGTTACGGGCCCTCAAAGTTACAAAATGAGAAATGTTTTTCTTTGATAATTTTCAAAGTGAATTTGCAAAATAATCGAAATTTTGGTGATTGACTAAACAAATTAATTCCTTCGATGAGCGTTCATGCAGGAGTCAGTTGTTTTGCTACAAAGTCAGGAACGGACTACCCCCGATGGTCCAGACCCCAAAACTGTGAAATGACAGATATTTTTCAATATTTTTCAACAACATAAGGTTGCGTAGACAATTTTCTGAATAAAAGTACTCGTGTGGAAAGTCGATCGGAGCAACGATTTTTGATAAAAATGCAGTTTTACTTGACGATATCAAACCCGAACGTCCACCATTATTTGAAATTGAAAATGTTCACAGCAGAAATAATAATGCTAACTTTAATTAACAACATTTTACAAGAGGAATAATACAAAAATGCTAAAATAAAGTCGTAAACAAAAAGTACAGTACCTAGTTAAAAGTTTCATTCACAATGCAAATATTTTTTTCAAATGAAATATCAAGTTCTGTAGATTCGTGATGTTTTTGAACTATCAAGTTACTCCACTATGAAATATCAAATTCAGTCCATATTTTGTATGTACGTGTGGAATAAGCACGTTTCGGGTTGTGTTATCTGAATCTCATCAAACATTTGAAAGTTTCAAATTCGTATTCACAGTTTAAATGTTGAGAAGTTTCACTGATAAGTATAATTTCATGGGAGAAAATCTTCTACCCGAATATAAATTGAGCTGAAAAACGCACATCGGAAGAAATAACTAATTAAAAACAAACGAATAAGCTACAAAAACGGCTGCACATAAATAGGTGAAAAATATCCGGTGAATAAATTATGTTCCATTTCTTCCACAGATGTTGACAAAAACACCTTGTAGAAAAAAATACAATTAGTTTTGTTAAAAAATGACAAACTGGAATGCGATTTTGTTTTGTTGAGTGGTGCGTTGTTATTGTATTGTCAATATTGTATAGGATATTTTGAAGTGTTTTGATATGCCAAATGGTTTATGGATAAGCGAAGAGAGGGTATGACTTTTATTACTAGAGTTTTATTCACTGATGAAGCAGGTTTCAGTAGAGATGGAGTAATCAACTCTCATAATTTCCACATATGGGCCGAAGAAAATCCCCATGGGATATTGCAAACCAAACACCAACAGAAATTTAACGTGAATGTTTGGGCTGGGTATCACAGGAAACCATATCTTATAGGACCATTTGTTCTACATGACCGATTGAATGGAGAACGTTATTTGGAGTTCATTCAGAAAGATTTGAATGGACTTTTTTTTTCGGAGAAAACCCTTCAAAAGCAGAGCTTGTTCTAGCAAGGGAGCAAGGGAGATATGTGGTTTAAGCATGATGGCGCTCCTCATCATTTTAGTTCGATTGGGCGGGACCATCTGAATCATATTTTCCCCAATAGATATGGATTGGTAGAGGTGGGTCATATTCATGGCCACCGCGGTCTCCGGATTTAAATCCATCCATTTAAATCCAGATTTTCTTCCATGAAATTATACTTATCACTGAAACTCCTCAATATTTAAGCTGTGAATACAAATTTGAAACTTTCAAATGTCGAGTTTCATAAGATTCAGATAACACAACACGAAAGTGCTTATTCCACACGTACATACAAAATACGGACTGAATTCGATATTTCATAGTGGAGTAGCTTGTTAGTTCAAAAACATCACGAATCTACAGAACTTGATATTTCATTTGAAAAAATATCTGCATTGTGAATGAAACTTTCAACTAGGTACTGTACTTTTTGTTTAGGACTTTATTTTAGCATTTTTGTATTATTCCTGTTGTAAAATGTTGTTGATTAACGTTAGCATTATTATTTCTGCTGTGAAAATTTTCAATTTCAAATAATGGTGGACGTTCGGGGTTTGATATCGTCGAGTAAAACTGCATTTTTATCAAGAATCGTTGCTCCGATCGACTTTCCATACGAGTACTTTTATTCAGAAAATTGTCTACGAAACCTTATGTTGTCGAAAATTATTGAAAAATATCTGTCATTTCAAAGTTTTGGGGTATGGACCATCGGGGGTAGTCCGTTCCTGTAAAATGTTGTTGATTAACGTTAGCATTATTATTTCTGCTGTGAAAATTTTCAATTTCAAATAATGGTGGACGTTCGGGGTTTGATATCGTCAAGTAAAACTGCATTTTTATCAAAAATCGTTGCTCCGATCGACTTTCCACACGAGTACTTTTATTCAGAAAATTGTCTACGCAACCTTATGTTGTTGAAAAATATTGAAAAATATCTGTCATTTCACAGTTTTGGGGTCTGGACCATCGGGGGTAGTCCGTTCCTGACTTTGTAGCAAAACAACTGACTGCTGCATGAACGCTCATCGAAGGAATTCATGTGTTTAGTCAATCACCAAAATTTAAATTATTTTGCATATTCACTTTGAAAGTTATCAAAGAAAAACATTTTTCATTTTGTAACTTTGAGGGCCCGTAACTTGGTAACGAAGGCCTTTAGGAAAAAATGTTATATGAAGTACTGATGATATTTTGACCCCATCTATACATTTCCAAGAGGAAAAGATGAAGTCCAGGGACACCCTGTATACGTAATAATATGTAAATAAATATTATCTACGTGTATCATCTAATTAATTATGTTTAGACTGCTATAAAACTACTGCATTTACTATCATTAAATAATACCTACGATTTTCAAGAACAAACTCCATAGTCATCACATAGTCTGACTGAACAAAATGTTTATTGTAGACACGATTATTTGTTATTGATTCATATTCATCTCGTCTTTTTGACAACAATCCACATCTATAGCAAATTTTCGTGTTTTGGAAACATATGCCCTGATGTTTTTGAGGGACACAAAGACACAGCTGAAAATTGTGGCACTTCAATTGCAAGATTCGACACCACAAATGAACAAAACGTTAGAAAAGCTGAAATTGACAGTTGAAAAACCTCCAGCCTAACTAGCGCCATCTACTTCCAGATTCCAGATTACCTGCCATTGCTCTATTTTCTCCTAAAGTCACCCAACTATGGAAAAATGTTTGTAAATTCGGACTGGTTTGCCAGATAGTTACAAATCTAAGATACTGTCAATACCGGGTTTCAACGAATCTATTAGACAAGTCTTCTAGAATATTAGGTGTATCAGAATGAGATTTGGTATAGGTAAATGTTATGTGAAAATGGGGTTTTCACCTATTTTCAACATTCCGGACACTTCCGGTTTCACCAGAAATTGCTCAGGTTTTGCATTTTTAAATGGAACACCCTGCATATTGTAACATTATTGGATTTCTGAGACAATTCTGGATCAGAATGTGACACATTCAAAAGTGTTTAAGCCTACTTTTTTTGTAGAGTCACTTTTAATATTGCATCTAGGTGGCCATGATCGCAGGCAAACTAATCAAAGGACCTCACTGGTGAATATTACAATCGCAAAGTTTGAGTGACTAGTGTGATAGATAGGAATAATACAAGATGGCAAAATTGCATTTTTGTGACTATTATTTTTCGGATGCCGATAACCCAGAGGAACTCCAAGAAAAATTGAGCACCTTGAATATCGAGTTTACAGATTGATGTTGTAAACATTTTCTGGTTGTGGAAGTGAACAAAACTGTTCTGTTGCAGTTTTATTCCAGTAGAAAAATAAATAATTTCCATGTTAGAGTAGGTGATGAAATAATTGATTCATTAGATAACACCAAATTTCTTGGTTCCTATATCGATGGTAACATACCTGGGAGTCAGATACAAACCATGTTCATGAGAAAGTTAACAGTGGGTACTTTGCAATCAAACAATTGAGGTTCAATGTCAGTAAAGTCAAAACAAAATATTTGTCTCCCAGAAAAGGGTGTTGCACATAATCTATGAAATAGAGCAAAGATAATCTTTTAGGCAACACTTTATTGGTAATAAACTCATGTGTGTACCTTATTTATATTTACAAATGCATTATGTTGTTTAAAAAACGAATTACAATCGAAATTGTGACTCTCATTCATATCCTTCTAGGCACGGTGAATTGATTCGGCTCTAGAAAAATTCACTTGTTTCTTTAAAAATTCTCCTCCTCATAAGGGAGCAAAACTATATAATCACCTACCTGATTTGAAAAATATAGACAGGGAAAATCTTGTTGAAATTAATCTCAAAGAATTTTTGATTAACGGTTGTTTTTAGTATTTCAATCTATCATATATATTTTTATGGAATTGTTCTGTTTTTGCATATAGATCTAGACTGTACGTATGCATGTATTTGTTGTCGGGCGTGTGCTATTTTTTTATGATCGTAAAGGATTTAGTAAATGTTATTATTATAAACTCTATGAATTGATTGTACTGAAAAATTGATTCTTAGAATATAATTTTGTATTTTGACGATAGCTAAAACTTTAATTTTCGATTGAGCTTGGGATATAATAATAATAAATGTCTTTATTTCCACATTATTCCAAAGTCTGTCAATATTACCATATACAATTTTTCGGAAATCTCAAGGGAGAATTCACTCTAAAGAATTCTTCCACTCAGCCACAATCATAACAACATATACAAAACAAAAAAGCAATTCAAAATAACACATCGGAATATTATTGATTTTTTTGACATGAAGTAATTGCTCGTTTGAATCTAGACGATTCGAAATCTTTAAAGATGGCAGACCATTCTACATTTTATAAACGTTGAATTGAAACCCCTTTTAAAAAACTTCGTTCTATGAGGTGGTCATGTCAGTAACCTCTTAGATAGGATGTTGATATTGTGAAACTCACTTCGGTAATTTATTTTTCTTGTTAAACATGAGGGCTGTTTTTTGTTATTATTTTATGGTACAAAGAGATAGAACGTTTTGACGTTTCTTCATATTCAACCATCCAAATTATTTGAGTTCGTGTGAAACCCAGTCGTATTTTCTTATTTCAGCTATAAATCTGACAAAGGAGTTTTGAACTCGATGGATTCTGTTGATAGTATCCTGATCTGAACTAGGGTCATAAACAGGAGCACAAAAAGAGAGTTGTGAAAGTACTAGGATCTCACACAAAATCTTTTTCGTATCCCTACACAAACTCTGTCTGTGTGGATATAGTGACCTTAATGCAGCATGTGATCGTTGTTCATAGCTCGTGATGTGTTCTCGAAATCTTAATGATTTATCTAATAACAGACAGAATCAGCAAACTTCAGAAAAGGTCCGTTGACATTGATGTAAAGCGATTGAGTCAGTTCTTCACATTTTTTTCCAAAAAATATGACAGTTGATTCGTTTGGATTGAGTTTGAGAGATATTTCGGATTTTTTTCAAGGTCATTATAAATTTTGAATTCTGTTATTACCTCGTCGCTAGGAATAAATGAGTGGTATATCTGTGTATCATCCGCATACATGTGAAAATTGCAGTAATCCAGAAATTTTGGTAATTGGCTGGTATGTACTGTGAACAGCAGAGGGACAAGGATTGATTCTTGTAGCACACCACTTCTGATTGCTCTGTCATAATCAAAAGTAAGACTTTCCTCTTCTCTAGCTCGTATAAGTTTCTCGAAAACTTCTGAGGGTTGGTTCTTCGTAAGGTATACAGATCATCTCAAAGCATTGCGAACATAGGAGAGGATATGACCAATTAACTATCGTCCAACCACTTCGCCGTTTTTGGTTTCGCTGTTCACGATGACAATAACTGTCATCGTGACATCCTAATAATTATCTAGCAAAGCCACTTATAGGTAGTTCATTTAAAGACGTAATAACATTTGTTGAACATGGTTTACGAAATTGCTGAGAAAGTGCAAATTGTCAAATGGTATTTTCAAGGATCAAGGACGTACATTGCGTCAGATTATTTGTTGAAAAGTTTGAAAATAAGTTTAGTGCCCTGTGAGAAGTACTGTATATCAGGCCCTCTATCGTGGCACATATAGCCTTTTGTGGCTTGTTCGTCGGTTAACAAAGAGAACACATTTTTACTAAAATCGTTTACTGTGATTCTGGAGATCTTCATTGTAGGACCCCTCCCGTATTATTATCATCGCCACCCCTGTAAAGTGCTCATCCTGCCATAATGTTCCAGCATCCAGCATCAATGGACAATTAATTAAATTGTCGCCAGTAAATCAAAGCGCTACCGCACAAATATATGTATGCAACTGAGCACGGTAATATTACAATAGCGCTGGATTACTTTGTAAAATGATGACAAATGGCGTTAATTATGCTGCTTGCGAATCATTACAGCACATTTTATTAATACAAACGCGGCACGCTGCTGGAGTGGCCGCCGCGTCTTCATAATTTTTAATTTAAATTTAAATTTCTTGGCTGGCGCGTCAGCAGCAATAAGAATCCTAGACAATGCATAACTAATTGTATTTTTCTACCGGAAGAGTCAAAGGTGCCTATTAGAGACATCTGTTGCTCCTAGAACACGAACACAAGTCATTTTGATAATCGAGATTTATGGCTTAATGAGGTATTTGGACAAGCAGTTCTTTTCGAATTCAAATTCGAATGTTCTCCACGACTTTTTAATTAATGTAAATATTACTACTGGGGTCATAGGTTTGACGGTTATCCTCCTCTCAAGCAGCCATAATAAATTCAGTACTAAACTTTTATATTGAGGATAATAATATTGTGATCCAGATGGTGGATTGAGAAAAGCAAGGTGAAGTTACTATTTGATAAAAATTTAACGGTTAAAAGTATTTGATTTTTACTAATTCTATAATTTATACAACTTATATACAACACTTCTTTCATTTATATCTACGGTGAATTGTCTTCTATCAGTTCTATCTAACTCTGTTCGCTGCTCTCGCGATATTCATGTCCGCAGTTAACTGCTCTCGATGAATCGCGATCGTTCTTTTCGAAAATTCATTCTTCCGCTTGTATCTAGATTTAGCGATTCTGGAATTGTTTAGAATTCTCAGTAAATCGGAGTGTGGCGGTGAATACACTCTTTTCGAGATACAGGTACGGCAGATCTGGCTCCAGACTTGTTGCACTATGATAATTTAACGGATTGATTGAGGTTAATGCAAGACTCATTGAAAAAGAATGTACATATGAGTGATACAAGAGGTAATCAATCGTGACTGAATTGCTTCATTGTAATACAATTTTCAGCTTTATTTCTTTCATTAAAACTGAAAATATACTAACCGTACTTTTTTATTAGAGTATATCTGTGGATGAGGATAACTTCACACCGGTAAGGGTGAATATTTTTTTGATGAGCTTCATTTCGTGAAAGGTTTTCACTTTCAGTTCTATGTAGTAGTTATTATTTTGAATATCATGTTAGGACGACACATCTTTCGCTAGTTAGGCTGGTGGTCTTTCAACTGTCAGCTTATTTACATGCAAATGCGAACTGTTCTTACAGTTTATCAGCTATTGCAATCAAAATGTCACTATATTATGCTGTGCATTCGTGTGTCTTAAAAACGTCAAGACATATATTCCTATGATTGCACAGAGAAAACTCGTCCAAGTAAATTGTTTACTTGAAAAAAAGTCAATTGTGGGTACTAAAGTTTTACCTACTGTGGGAATATGAGATACTCATAGTAAGAGAAACAATGTTTTTGAAAGTGTGTTCCTGTCGCAACTCATCAGAATACTTAGAGAATCAAAATATTTTTCATGTTCGATATCATTAAGTGCACACTGAACTCATTGTAGGTATACTGATACCTTATGGGCGTGATTCATATTCATATTTATGTATGATATAAAATGTTTATAATAATGAAATTCTCGTCATCAGTGTATTACTTATGGATTGTTTTCAAGTGAGTAGCCTATGTGATCGTTTTCAAATATTTCTAGTGTTATTGGATAAAAATTGTAAAAAGTGTGACAATCATACTTTTAACAGCTCAGAAACATGGAATAATCTAATATGTCGAGGACTATATTGGCAAAAAAGCGAAAATCTTGTATTTTTATAATCGCACGGAAAAAACTGGTCCAAGTAAAATGTTTTCCTGACTTTTTTTCGATTGTGGTGAAAAAATTAATACCTATATTGAAAAAATTAACGTTTTGTCTCTAAACAAATTAGTATTCTGAACGCATGAACTTGTAGCTATAATATTGTATACATACAGCAAGTGCTTCGAACATTAGATAATTCACTTTGTATAATGTCAGGTCAAAATTTTGCTAGCGCTGGAAAAGTGTATATTCATATTTATCTACTTTGTGTTTCTGAAAAGTATATCATAACGACAGAGACTCGTGTTACAGGCATAATAGAACTGTTTATTTGCAGTAGAGCTAGGTGTTCCTACGATAATGAAACTGTTCACCTACTTGTTGATATGCGACCAGTTCGGGATCTATCGGTAGTAACCGGCGTTGCACTGATCATCAACGTTTTCGCAAAACTGGCCTCATTCCAATTTCAGCATTTGAGTTAGTAGTGTTGTATGTTGACGTGTTACATCGTGTACCGGAATTATACTATTATTACTGTTGTGAGTTGTGTGAATAGTGTTAGTTTGATTTATGTATTTTACTTGTTGGTATGTAGAATGTGGATTTTGACCTAACATTTCTATAGTATTGACATTTTATGTATAAAAGAATCAGGAGAATTTTCCAGAAGACTGGACAACAGACTTGTTTCATTTCTTCATTATCTTTTATTTTCAATTTTTAGAACGTTCTAATTCTACGTTATGTTATGCATAACTCATATTTGTTATGATCATAATGAGGAAAGACATTAGCTTGCCTGCTTGTTCATTCATTCATATTGATGGGTATAAACAGATTCAACAAAGTTCCGAAATTTTTTATTATGAAACAGGTTGTACTGGGTGATCCAGTAAGGATATGGCCAGAGGCGATGATTTGTTTAAAAGAAGAGTCAAAATGTTTTGTAATTCTTTCCACATCTATTTTTATAGTGCACGAAAAAATATTGTCATAAAACTGCAGTTTTTCTTGAGTAGTGTATTTTGCTAGCCGGTATATGCCAAGCAAGTACGTTTTCTTATGGTATAAACTCAATCATTGCTACACCTTGGTGCAACCGAACCTTTCATATCATTTTAAATTCGAGAATGAAATGAATGTATTGAAAATAAGGCTTTATAAAAAACAAATTATCCTTCTTTGAAGAACTAATAACTCTAAACTGAGGGCAAGTGGATATATCAATTGAGTTGTATCCTGATACCAAATATGGAATGAGAGGTAAGACAATAATAAACAACCCAAAAGTGAGTCATTTGATAAGGCCAAGTAAACTGAAATTACTATAATAATCTAAAAATGTTGCTGCAGTAGAAAACTGTATAGTAGCAACCAATATACGTTTCAGTAGATTCAAGTATATGGAGTTATTTGAGAGTAAATCATTCTTTATCAATGGTAAATTTACTTGTCACTAGTAGTTATCAAACTGAGTACCTACTGCAAATAAAACGTAGATTGAGGCTTATGAAATAAAAAGTTTGCTTCTAGTAAAGAGTTTAATATCGTTAGGTTACATTGCGTTCCTGAAATTACATCAATAACAGCGAGTGATCAAATTCAGGAATCTAATTTTTCTTGTGGCTACTAAATAAATGGTATTAATCTGAAAAACGTCAAAATGAATTAGTAGTAGTAGTGTTCATTTCCAGGAACACGTTTTTTTAGTGGTAATTTTTTCTAAAATCCCTGTTTTTTTCTTAGTTTCTGAAAATGTGCGTAGGTAATATCCCAAGACAATGAAATAGCCGATTATTATTTCTTTATAATTCTATCGAGAGTACTCTATATTTTGACAATTTGCTGAGAATATAATATTAACATTAATAATCTGAATATAGGGCGGGGATTAGCGCAGTGGTTAAGCGTCCGCCTGATAACCGAGAGGTTTCAGGTTCGGTTCCTAGCCGGTGCGGCCGGTGCACTTTTAGATGTGAAAATCTGAATGATTGAGGCTCGTGTCGGCTGGGAATTGTCCTCCACGATTCAATGTTGCGTTAAAAATTAACAGTACTGCTCCTGAGGTGGCGTATGGAGTTAGTAACAAGGCCCATCCAGAACACATGGCTATTGACCATAACAGTCGATGCAAAACAAATCTGAATAACTCCCGAGACCTTCAGCTCGAAGGAGTTTTCTATGATTATTAATGCTCATAAAGTCGAATTGATTTTTGTCTCAAAAAACAAGTTAATCGAAATGAAGTGAAGAAATAAAATAATTAAAGAAATATAATCTTGATTGTCATGGTCAACTGATATTCAGGAAGATTATTTCAAGAATAGCATCCAATAATTAATATACTCGGTTAAATAGGTTTCAAAACGATATAAATAAATATTTAATGACAGACTTTCTCATCTTTTTGTTATTTTCTGGGATGGATTTGCTTATTTGTTGACTAATTTCCGTAGTAGAACCCAAAACGAAACATTTTCCATGTTACTGATGTAATGTATTAAAGGTGCATTTAGTCAACATAAACGTAACTTTAGCACAAGCACACACATAAACATAACCTTAAAAAAAAATTTTTTTGAGATCTAATATTATACAAGTTTTAGATTTCGGCATAAATTTAAGAATGACAGGTACATTTTATGACATGTAACTTTAGTTACACGTGAATTATGGACAATATTTTTATCGTAAAAGTAAGATTCTTACAAAGTTGGGATATTCAAGGTAACATGTTTTTAGCATAAACAAATATTGTTGTATAAATGGTGCCATTTAATATAACAGATTTAACTTTCGTTTTTAACATATATTTAAGCGCAATTTTAAAATGATGTTGACTTAATGCACCTTAACTTATACAATCAAACAGAACATGTGACTTCTATCATGAAATTCAATAGGTGCAGCCATATTTGAATGAAATAATCAGTGTTACCCTTGTAGCAAAATACAATGTCTTATATCTTCATTCACTTGTCAAAACTGTCTTCAAGTTGCAACATACCAAGCCTGCCGACTTCGATACAAACTTAAACGAAATCAAAGAAAAAGAGAAACTCTCGAATCACACGGAATGAAATGATGTTGAAAACTTTTAAAAATAATAACCCCAGAGCGATGTGTATGACCTGTCATACCTTATAAGGTGGGCAGAGGGCACTCCTACGCTAGTTTCGAGTCCGAGCGGTTTATAGACAAAGTTCTCCATTCCATTATATGGTTTTAATGCGTCTTTGTCGGTAATTGATAGTTTAATTAGATATGCACTGTTAAAATGCCTATAAATTCATTTGGGTTTGTAACATTGTGAAGATTAAGTGGTAGGTAGTGGAATAATTTTAATTTTATGCAAATTCAAATTACTCTTTGATAAGATAGGCGCCTGAACATACGTTGTGTTCCTTGTTGTTTTGGGCGACCAAGATTTGGTTTCGTTTGACCCACTAAATTAAATCGTCTTTTAATGGTGTTTTGATAAAAGGTGAAACCAGGCATAATAGCGTACGAAGGAGTATAACGTTTATAAGGAAGAGATAGGCAGCATCGAATTACTTAAGCCCAGCGCCGAAATTGAATATCTCTTATTAGATGACTATGTTTCTGCTTTAGGTCTTTTTTAGGCACTGATCGTCTGTTGTATATCAGGTTTCTATAATCAAAGAATCTTACCGGCTAAATCAACCCTTTGAAAGGCTCCTTTGGACCAGAATCAAATTTAAGACATTATTGTTTGGTTGGTTGAAGACTGACGAACGAGATACCTGGTTTACCTATGGGGTTCCTCTCAACACTGAGAGGTCTATTGTATTGTTCTGTCGTCAATGGTTCCTAGTCAAATAGGCCTGTCTAAGACAGGTGTAGTAGTATATTTATTATTGCCTGCGTATGCATTATGCATGCCTATTACTAGGTTGACCACCATTGGCTTCAAAAGGAAGCTGGGATTGTTGGAGGAGGTCTAATTGAATATTCTCAATCACAATCAATCTAATCTAACCTCTAGAATGGCTACAAAAATATTATTATCGGCAGAAATATGAACATTTCAAGGGTGAGTTAAAATCAACAACTCGCAAACCAGCCTTAATCCATTCGCCATATTCAGCCACAAAAATTGTGATTAACATAGGCATATGGAAATCATTTAAATGAGAAATTACATCAAATGTTTAGGACACAAGCCGGAGTGTGACGCAATGGAAGAGCTCCCGACTTCGGGACCACTGGTTCTGGATTAGATTCCCAGAAAAAGTAGACATTTTTCAATTTAAACTATTAAATTGAATTATTAAATTTTGTAGCTCGTCTGAGGCAACAATTGCACGAGTCACTGTTCCATACAGATTAACAGTACCGATCCAAAGGTGGCGTATGAACTTAGTGACAAAGCCTTCACAGAACATACCTGGTTGAGGGATCATGTTTGATGGTCTTTCAACAGTCAAAGTCGATATATGACTACTATTGCTACTTTATTGGACTTATCATAGACCCAAATCTATTCAGAAATTATCTGATAATGTTACGGAATACGTTGAGAATTCGATTGAATTCTTGCAATTCCTTAAAGGAAGGACTTGCAAAGTTACTCTTCAAATAAATGAATATTTTGGAACCTTTGGTGTGAATAGTTTCTTTTTCTTGAAAGTTATTCTTGCAGAACCATAGTGCGAGTATCTGAAAGTTGTAGTAGGGACAGACTTTTGTTACTTCGTCAGGTAAGGTTTACAAAGTTTATTCGCATACTGGATTAGACAATATCACTGTCTTTCAAGATATATTTGCATTTCTTAATGGAAACAGAAAAGCCGATAAAATTTGAAAACTCCATGGGACATTACACCAATTATACCAAGAGAAATAGGTATTATTTTCGCGATCCTAAAAATTAGGAAAGATAGCATTTATAAATAACGCAATAGCATTCTCATGCATTTCTGAGACACATTTGATATCATCCAATCCTGAAATAGAATTTGACAAAGTGCATTGATGTTCATCACGAGCTAACATGATTTCGTCGAGCAAATTGAATTTAACATTACAAATCACAAACAGAAACTGGGAATTTACTACTCAGTATTTTTTTAAAACCCACTCACTTCCTCAAACAATTTGTATTGTTGAATACTTGCCAAGATTTCTCAGTCCAGTTTTATAAATAAATATTACTTAGCTGATTCGCATTTTTTTTTAATGAATTTTTTTTTTGTTGTTGCGAGTCAGCTCATTCGAGATAAATGAAAATAAAATATTACCTACTACCTACATTGTTATTAGTTGATGTGTTACTTCTGCTCATTGAGCAAGAATTCTTGGAGATTCAAAATAGCCTTGTGTGCATATTTGAGATTATGACTGCAAGTGGGTCAAATAGCAGCGCTTCAGTGGCGTACTCCCATTCCCATTGATTATTAAAATTAGTTTTGCATATCCCATTTCTCCAGCTTGGAAATACGGAAATGCGGATCATATTGAACATAAGGTCTAGAGTTTCCACAATAACATGATTACTTAGTTGTCTTCGGGTAGTTTCTTGCTGGAGTCGATAACGGTTCTTTAGCCGGAACTTGTGTGGACTGAAATGCCGTTCGGGTGGACAGTGTTTTTGCAAATACATAAAATTTTGTGTCAAATTTATTAGTTGTAGCAATATTTTTTATTTTGGTTTACGATATATGTATTTTTGATGAAACGTTACAAATATATAAAAACTTAGATTCCTATATATTTCTAAATTGGATCTATTTAAGGTCAAGAGATGGCGCAACCGACGCGATTTAGTACACGCTGGCTCAACATGGCAACTAGGCAGAGTCATTAGTGCATAAAGTGTCTAACAGAAAGCATAGTGGCTCAGGCAGTTGTCATTGTGCAATTGTCCCAGTTGTCTTCCTGCATTAATTTTTTTCAGTTCTTAGGTATTTGACTTCGAATAATCCAGTGATTACTCAAAAAAAAAACTATTGAAATATTCTGAGAATGCATTCTGGCGACTTCAGTATCATTGGGCCACCATCTATTAGCCAAATTATGTACTAATGAATTCGCCCTGTACTAATTCGCGTCGGTTACGCCATCTCATGACGAAATAAAATAAATCGAATTTATAAATATATGGGAATTGACGTTTTTATATATTTGTACTGCTGGAACTGTTAATACGTTGTGGTTGATCAAAAATAAATATATCAGAAAGCAAAATAAAAAATATTGTTACAATTAATACGTATAATGACAATTTTTTTATATATTTGTAAAACTGAATTTTTTGACAAGTAATTTAGCTTTATGCATCTTCCAGTTTCACCAGAAGTGACATAAACTTTCAATTTTCAAATGGGTCTACAGGAATATTTTTATTTATTTCTTCTCCATATGACATACTAAATATAACCACCATATGTCACTGGTCACTTTAGTAACAAATTTATTTTTTATTTTTAAATAATTTTTTTGGTCCAGAGGACTGTAGATATCTTCAAATCACTAAGATAAGTTCTAAAATTTTGGGGATAATACAACTTTACTGTTTTTGGTCACAATGTATCTACTATGCAAAATTTCATTTCTAAATTTCTATTAGGAAGAGAGCATTTGATTACGATTAATTTGACACTGGACTATAACGTTTCAAAAAAAAATTCCATTCAAACTTACATTGAAAATTCTCAAAATGAAGCATCTTATAAGATTGAAATAGAATTTAAATGCATCGAGCAAACTGTAACCAACACTGAAAAAATAAAATCATTAATACAAAAGTGAATAATAAATCTCCTTGCATATATATATTATCATTATCATGTTCTCTTTCACAATAATTACCTAATTAACTTTTGCAATAGCGAGGTAAAATAAGAAGTCGACCTCCTTTATGATTTTGTTTTATCAGTGTTTGTCACAGGTTACTCGCATTTAAATCATGTTTTAATACCAAGAGATGCTTTATTTTAAGAAAGTTCACCGCAGTTTTTCAATTATTTTAACGGAAGTTTGTTTAAAACCTATTCAAATCCAATCGAATCCTTTATTTCCTTCAAATGACAAAATTTTTCAATTTGTATGGAAATGGTCAAAAAGTACCTAAGACTAAACAAATATATAAAAGAAAATGCAAAATACATATAAATTGATTATGATTAAAGTACATACATATAAAATACAAAAACATTTAACCGATATAACAGATTGGAAAAAAAAACTCGTCGAGTGTATAAAAACAATTTTCTAGCAAAAAAGTCTTCAGACTTTTTTTGAATTTTACAACATTACTAATGGATTTAATTGTTTCTGGTAAACGATTGAAAATTTTAGGTCCAACAGTCTGGAGCATTTTGACTAATTTTAAATTTAGTTTGTTTTATATGAATGAAATGTTTTTGGCGCGTATTTTTATCATGGATATCGCCGTTAAGATTAAAGTTGGTTTTATTGGATAAAATGTATATCGACAAATCATATATGAATAAGTTGACTAGAGTAAAAATTTTGTGGTTTTGAAATAGTGTTCTACATGAGTGTATTAGTGTGCAGTATCAAATAAATCGTAATAAAATAGTCTTTTTGTCTAACACGACGAGCCAACATGATGCCATTTGCAAAAAATTAGAAATTTCAAGTTAAAAATTAAATTTTAAAACAGATAAGTTGTATTTTTCCAAAAATTTTAAGAACGCAATTAGTGATTTGAACGTATCCATAGCACTTTAGATTGAAGAATAAAATAAAGAAATAAATTGGTTACAAAAAGTGACATATGACACATGGTTGTATTCAGAATGTCATATGGAGAGACAAAAGAGGTGAAACTATACTTGGTGTCTCATTTGAAAATCGAAAGTTTATACCACTTCCGGTGCTAAAAGCAAATCATAATTTATCGACTGAAATCCTCCAGTAATACCAGTATTGTACAGAAACCTTTATCTGTGGCCCAGACAATGTCATCTACAATGTGTACTAGAGCAGTTGTGCAACTATCAGCCAAATATTGAGAAAAACTCCTTTCTCTACTCTTTCTTTCTATTCTCGTGATATTTTCATAATATACTTTTTTTTCTTCCAATGTGAATCTAAAGATCCGTGTAGGAGAATGGGGTTCGAAAACTAACTTTAATGAACTGACATCTGAATTTAATTCAAATAAATATCTAAAGAATACAAAAATCTGTCCTATAAAAAATGCCGCTCTTCACGCAACTCATCATTGCTTTCATTACAACTGAAGTATGAAGTATCCCGATACCAGATTTGCCAGATGTTCAATAAAGACATCTGTTCAAAACTTAAATTAATTCAATTAGAGGCTATCAAGTCTCATAAATTGAAACCGCAAGGCTTTAAAACGTCGAAAGAATTGCGCCATTTTGCAGTCGCGCCAATCTCGTCAGAATGCAAGTGCAATAATTGCTTGTTGGAAGACATGTAGAAAGATAGTATGTCTCTATACTCATAGTGTGATGCATAAAATTCAATCACGTTAGGAATTGGCACACAGTGAACATGCAAACATTGTAGAACTTGTTTTTACGAATCTTCCAGGTTTTTGTGGAAAACCCCTCATAGGCAGAGCTTGCGCGAGCAAGGAAGATTCGAGACCTACAGCTTACATGAAAGTGTATTCCGAACCACTTTAGCTCCGTGACAGGCGGTGGGATAAAACCCAGGCCACCTGGGTGGAAGACAAACGCTTTAACACTACGACCACTTCGCTTATGTTCTTGTAAGGACTAAAGCTACAGAATTTCATAATAATTCCATATGATATGAAGCAAAAACAATCGAGCTTTGACTAAAACCGTCCGTCAGTTTGCTCGTTTAAACGACAAACGCACATAGAGAAATAGGGTTCGCAGCAACACGCAAATAAAACTGAAAAATCGAATTAATAAAAGATACCAGCTCGGAATCGAACCTGCGATGTCTAGTCAAATGCGTTACCGAATGCACCACAGTTCCTTCTTCAGAAACGGGTTGGTCTAGGTTTTAATTCAGTTTTTCAGTTTCATGTTATCTGAACTGCTACGAATCTTATTTTTTATATTGATTCTCAAATACCAAATGTACTTTTTCTTTATTTAGCTGTGTCATGCATACTTGAGAATCCAAGTAAAAAGGTCTATAGATGCCCTAATAAGGACTGTCACAAGCAGAAAGATGATAGTCCGAAAATTAAAGGCGCTGAGTAATAAATCCTCATTCAGTATTCAAAATCCATAAAGGAAATTTTGATGTAGAACGTTTATGAAAACAGCAAACATCTGTTTTCTTCATTCGCTAGGTAGTGCCACCTGGTATCTATTTGCCGGTGTATCTTGGGGTATAATTTCTCTTTAAAAATGTAATAGTGAATATTTTATGAAAATAGTTAGGTATGACATTCTATCGTCACTCATTGCTATATAATGTTATTTCTTAACAATTAGTTGATGTACATTTACACCGATTATAGTATTTTGGAACTTAAAAACGTGAAAGGCAGCAGTCATTAGTTTTATAAACGTAACATAATCATTATTTCTATGTATGCGAATTATGTAAGCGACTTGATATATTACAAAAAATGATTTGTATGAAGTCACAACCAATTGATGTTATAGACGAAAAGTTAAGTGACAGTGAGAAGGCGCAGGAGTCATGGTCAAGATACTAAGGATGAAAATCTCTAAAATGGTTGGTCAGCTGAAATCTACACTGAAATGAACTTATTGTGGTCACTGCTCAGTTTCCTTCGATCCATTTTGGGACCTTTCCCTACCAATACCTCAAAGAACAGGCCAACTAGGACTATCGCACTGTTTATATTTATTCATAGAGAAAGAGACTTTGGATGAGGACGAGAAGTCGATATGTGCGAAGTGCAAAAAAAAGGACGTGTACGAAATTCCTATCAATTCATACATTCCATTTAAAAAAACAATATAAAAGTTTCACGACCTTTGTTATAATGACTGTTTTTGATTTTTGGGGATTCGAGATTTTAAATAAAATAATTCTATATTTATTTAAAGCAAAAAAACAATGATTAAATACAGCTAAACACAGAAACATACACACAAATAATTTCAAGAAATCAGTAAATTAGTACCAGTCACCGGTCTCGGAACCCTCCGTGCTCACACAAGCTTTTAGAAGCTTCTGGCGGGTTTCTGAGTGATTCTTTGAAAAAATGTAATTCTTTATTAAATTAAAGATACTAGAATCCCGTCCTTTAGTAATCGACTAATAGTTCTTTTTAGTACGTTTCGAAATGTGAAGGATCCTAAGAACTAATTTTCTCTAATTTAAGAATAAAATGTGCAAAGTCGATTTTATCCGATATAGGAAGTAGAATTAGTTGATGACTGTCCTAACGTGGTAAAACTTCCTCTAATTAAAGAATAAAATGGGCCAAAAACGATGTTGTTTGAAAGGAAATAGATTTAGTTAACGACAGCCCTAACGTGGTTGAATTTCCTCAATGAAAGATTTTTCAAGAGATGGTGTGGTGCAAATTCTTCTTCGTATTAAAAGTGACGAACTGCATCACCATTTTTTGTTAATTTTAAGTGAAAGCTGCTTTAGATAACTGAGAAAAGTTCGTCTGGATCTGATCAATGTTTATAAATGAACCATACTATAATAATTGAATTATATAGTTCTGAACCTATTAATTTTCTGTGACAGAAATTCAAAAAAGAAACATAGTCAGTCAGTCGCCACCGTTTGGTACAAATTTCCGTAGTTTCGAAAATGTAGGTTGATACATGTATCATCCTCACCCGCTGCTCAGCTAACTTCATTCGGAAAATTAAATTAGTCTCTGACCCTTCCTGACAAATTTGGTGAGAGTGCATAAAGTTCAGTAATTACACCGCAGCGGTGTGTTCAATCAACCTGGCTCTAAGATTCACTTTGGTTATCTAACAAACTCCACTGTTGCAGGTAAATTTCATTACAAACCCGTTTGAAACTGGAGTTTCTCTCTCTCTCTCGTATAGTATATCGTATTAAGGGTGTTGTTTGATTAAAAATATTTGATTGATCATACCATTTACACATCTGATGTCAAAGCATGTATATACAGGGTGTTTATTAAGGACTTGTTCAAAGTTCAGAGGGTAAATCAAATCAAAATATGCTTTATTGTCGAAAAAAAATATTATTCTTGTTGACAAAGCAAGTAAATATAAACCTAAAGGTGAATTTGTAAATAACAAAACAAAATGTATATAAACAATCACAAACACTTTAAAATAAATTAGTGATAGTCACACTATAAAATTTAAATATAAGCTTATCCTAATAACAAATTTTAATCAAATAAATAGTAAAATAGAACACAAGGTGCACAAGTCATCAAATAAATAATTAATAATAAAATAGAACACAAGGTCCATAAGTCAATAAAATAAAATTTGGTAAACAATTCAGTAAAAAACTGGTTAAAAAAAAGGGCAAGAGAAAAAAATAAAACAGTGTCTAAATACTCATGTAGAGCTACCATTTATCATCGCAATATTCGTGCATATTGTAATAAGCTTTCTTTAATAATATGTTCTTTACATTTTTTCGAAAACTTTTCAGGGAAGTGATGTTTCTGAGACTACTTGGCAGATGATTATACATTTTTCTAGTATTGTATTTGATGGAGTTTTTTGTTAAGGAGGATTTTGGTATGGGTAATTTCTTATTTCACTAGATGTTGATCCATATTTTATGTGAATGAGGTATACAGTTTCTAGAATGAATAAACAGTAAACTGTTAATATATTCTGGATAATAAAAAGGGTTTTGCAGTGATCACGGTACTGAGCTTTGCATACATATCTAATTGCCTTTTTCTGTAAGATGAACACAGATTGAAATAGTTGATCACTGCATCTTAGTCCTCAGAAGGCAGTGGAACTCAACTAGGGAAAAGTAAAAACCATATTGGGTGTTATTACTTTATTTACCTTATTTACTGTACTATAGATATTTTGTACATTTTGATAGTATGAGTTGCTGTGAAAAAAATAGGTTCACGTTGTTATCGAAAAAAAAAAAGTTTATGACAAGAAAAAAAAATAAAGATACAATTTTGACTTCAAATTTCGAATTATTTATATCATCTAAAATCGTCATTCAGCCTGATATTAAGGATAACCATACATTTTAGGTGAGATTATTACTTAACAAATGGTCATTCAGCCTGATATTAAGGATAACCATACATTTTAGGTGAGATTATTACTTAACAAATGGTCCTTCGCCGCCAACAGAACTAATCTGTGGTGAAATGTCCGAAAAACTTAGTTTGAGACGTAGTCAGAGGCTCAAGGAAAAGTCCGCAGAAGGTGTGAAGGTAACTTCTCAAGTTATTTCCTGTCCGGGGCTATTGAAATCTCGTAGCTCCAAAACTGAAGGAAGTGAAACCAGAAACCTACCAAGGACGGAAATGAGCGAAACTTACCACAAGTCCAGTCCGGCACCTTCAGATTCTCGGGGTTCCAGACTTAAGGGAACTGAAACGTCAAAAACGAAGCTTAGCAAATCCAGACGTCATCAAACGGAATTGGAATATTCATTGAAGAAAAAGCAATTAGAACAAGAAGAGCTTCAGAAGAAACGTGAACTTTTAGACATTGAGATGGCACTGCAATTATCAAAGTTAGAAGATGATGAGTTGAGTTCAGAGGAGGATGAGTTCAGAGAGTGGGTGAGTAAACCTGACATAAAGAAATGGATCACAGGAGAACATCCATGGAAAATTACAATGAATAGTGGTTCGTCATCGTCTTCAAATGTGGATAATAAGGTAAAGAATCATTTCTATGAATCAAATGCTTCTGAAAAATATGGTTATAAACTACCTGATTCGCAGTTTGCGAGATTCTTAGCGCGACAGTCAATGCCAAAGGATTTACCAATATTCAGTGGTAATCCTTTGGAATGGCCAAATTTCTTTTATCAATATCGTAATTCTACTAAAGTATGTGGTTTCTCTCAAGAAGAGAACCATTGTAGATTACAAAAATGCCTGAAAGGCAATGCTCTGAAAATTGTTCAAAGTCTACTGATTATGCATTTTAGAAAGTAGATTTGGACAGGCCCAACAAATAATTTTTATGCTACTCGAAAAAGTGAAAAACTTTCCTATCGTAAAAGAGGAAAGACTTGACTTACTGATACACTTTTCCGATGAAGTTAAAAATCTTGTTGGAACAATCCAGTCACTGGATGGGAAAGATCACTTGCAGAATCCTATTCTAATGCAAGAATTAATGAATAAACTACCCAATTCTTACAAAATGATGTGGATTGAACATATAACGAACGGATGTAGAAGAGGATTTCCAGAAGAGCTCTATAGCGATAATGGATCTAACTTCAAATCTGCTCAACGAGAATTGCAAAAATGTCTAGAAAATCTAAATCAAAGCGAAATTATCAAATTTTGTTCACTGAAGAATATATCGTGGAAATTCAATCCACCTTCAAGTCCAAATATGGGAGGGGCATGGGAGCGTCTCATACAAATAATCAAGAAACTCATGAAGGAAATTTTGCAATTGAAGTACCCTCAGGAATATGTCTTACGAACCGTTATGATAGAGATAGAAAACATAGTTAATTCGCGACCTTTAACTCATGTTTCTCTGGACTCTGAAGACTCTGAACCACTCACACCTAATCATTTTCTGATTGGACCTGCGTACGCTGTAATGGCATGCACTGATTTGGAAAATGAAAATCTGAATTTACTGTCCAAGTGGAAATCAGCTCAAAAACTAGCTGATATTTTTTGGAAAAGGTGGACTCATGAATATCTACCATACCTAACGAAACGAAGTAAATGGAATCATGATACACCATCTATTAAAAAAAATGATGTTGTCATCATAGTTGACCCCAATAGCCCAAGAAATATTTGGCCAAAGGGTCGAGTTGTGAATTTACATCCAGGCAAGGACAATCGGATCAGAATTGTTGATGTTCAACAAGCCAATGGAACCATCTTGAGAAGACCCGTTTCAAGACTTTGCGTATTGGATGTTGGAAAAAGAAGAGAAGATTGAGTAATTGTTATTTCCTATCCTGGAACAATTACTGGGCGGCAGAGTGTTATTACTTTATTTACCTTATTTACTGTACTATAGATATTTTGTACATTTTGATAGTATGAGTTGCTGTGAAAAAAATAGGTTCACGTTGTTATTGAAAAAAAAAAAAGTTTATGACAAGAAAAAAAAAATAAAGATACAATTTTGACTTCAAATTTCGAATTATTTATATCATCTAAAATCGTCATTCAGCCTGATATTAAGGATAACCATACATTTTAGGTGAGATTATTACTTAACATTGGGTGAGGATTGTTGTTAATTACGTCAACCGATTGCACCCCTACGCGCAACCCTCAGAAGTCTTCGAGAGACTAGTGTGAGCTAGGAGAGACGAAGCCCTTACCTTTTAACGTGTGATGCCATGCACGAGACCGGTGAATCGGTGGATCGAACCCACGACCCCACGCATGCGAGGCGAACGCACTACCAGCCAACCACCACGGCCCATGAATTCAATTCTCTCGAGACTGTTTTGATGGCAAAGCAGCCAGATGCTACCTTTTTACTCAGGGTCGTTACATGCTCAATAAATTTTAACTTGTCTATAAATAGACCAAGAAACTTTGTTTGTGATTTATTCGCTACTATCTGGTTTTCCAAGTACAAATCATCCAAATTAAGTTTGAAAGTGGCTATATTTGTTTTATTTGAATTGAAACATAAGAAATTGGAGTCACACCATTGCTTAATTTTAACTAAATCGAGAGTAATTGTTTCCTTCAAGTGATTTACCTCTCTACTATGCCATAGGATAGTGGTGTCGTCTGCAAAAAGGGTGTATTTTCCTTGTATGAGAATGGTAGCTAGATCATTTATGTAAAATAAAAATAAGATAGGACCTAAACCTGACCCCTGTGGTACTACCATCGAGACTTTTCCACTGATTGATTTTGTACTTGTACTTGTACAATCTGACTCCTTTCTGACAAATAGGATCGGAACCAATCTTTTCCACTTGTATTTCAGAAAGCGTCAAGTTGATTTCAGAAAGCGTCAATTAAATTTCAGAATAGTTACTTGAATTTCGGAAAGTATCAATTGTATTTCAGAATGGTGAGTTGATTTTCAGAAAGCGTCAATTGATTTTCAGGATATTGAGTTGAATTTCAGAAAGTGTAAGATGAATTTCAGAAAAGTCAATTCGATTTCAGAAAGTATCAATTGTATTTCGGAATAATCAACTTGCTTTCAGAAACCATCATTTGAATTTCAGATTAGTCAACTGTATTTCAGAAAATGTCAGATGTATTTCAGAAAGAGTAATTTGTATTCCGGAATTTGTCAATATCAATCACTATTTACGGAATTCAAAATTTTTTTTGACATTTTTCTCACTTTTTGTAAACTTGAAAATCTGTTTGGTAGATACTTTCATCAACTGAAGTTTTATTAGTTATTACATAGACAAAAACAATAAAATACTACATTAATCAGTACATTTCATAGTAAGTATGGTTTTTCTGTTACGGTGATTCTGTGTCCTAACAATTTGTGACACATTCATGTTGCTGCTAATTGTACCCAGTCCTCTCCTTTGTTTGCACAAGCTACAATCCTTTCGCTATCTCGAGCTGTTTCTGTTGTAGATTTTTCTTATATTTCTCATTATTATTATTCATTGTGTTGTAATAGAAACGACAATGTAGGACCAGCCTACTCCTCCAATATTCACCAAATCGCGAGCCATACACCTTGAAATTTATGATTTTTGCAATATAAATCCTGCTTGCTGAAATTCTTTTTACGGTATCTGAAATATAAATGACACATTCCGAAATACATATGATACTTCCTGAAATACAATTGACTATTCTGAAATTCAAATGATGGTTTCTGGAATCAAACTGATTATTCTGAAATACAACTGAGGCTTTCTGAAACCAAATTGACCTCTCTGAAATTCAACTTATGCTATCTGAAATCCAACTTACTATTCTGAAATACAATTGACGATTTCCGAAAATCAACTCACTAAACTGAAATACAATCGATCTTTTCCGAAATATAGATGACTAATCTGAAATTCAAATTACGCTTTCTGAAATACTACTGGAAAAGGTGTAGTGTGGAATTTCTGAAGCCGTAAAATTGTAGTTTTTGTAGCAGTATCTCATGGTTTACACAATCAAAAGTCTTTGAAAAGTCGCAGAAAACTGCTGCTACGTATTCACCATAATTCATAGTAACATAAATATTTTCCAGTAGCGAAAAAAATTTATCATATTAAAAATTCAGAAAAATCCACCGAATTTTTTTCGTTTTGTACCCCCTAGGGGGAGGGGGGATAATCATAAAAACTGCTATTTTTATTATTCGCAATGATAACATTGGTTGCGAATTACATGGACTTACATCATACCAAAATTTCAAAAAATCCACAGGGACACAAATTCCATAAAGAGTATGCGGGGTCCTTTAATTCTTGCTTGTTTGATAATCATAACACACTTTTTTATTGTTGATATTGCATGATAATACTACAACAATAATGAATGATAAAACTTGGAAACCATTTTTACTGGAATAACACTACTTACATGATTTCAATCCTGGCACAGTATGCATGTATCTCTTGAAATTGGTAATTTATTTATGAAGTCCTGTATTTAGATATCTTACTCCAAAACTTGAGTATAAGTAATAGGGTAGGCACAAGTGTTGAAGATCGAAGTGTATATTAAAGCCCCAGATCAACTCGGCAAATAATAATAATAGCCGTCCTCTTCCGGCACAGCTTTGTGTACCTTTGTCTACACTTTATGATTGTTTGTGAAGGATTATTATTATTATTGAAAACGTATCGATCAAGTTTTCTGGTTGTTTCCAATGATGGTAATCTTGATTCAATCTGTACGTGGTTGGAAGTAATTACTAAAAGTCTTTATATTTTTTTGTAGTGATTAAGGATGATAAGATATGAGATATCAAGACCTCGAAAAATGTATATCAATACTAAGCAAATTACGGGAAAATTACGGGAAAACCTGCAAATCATACATATAAAACAAGAATAGAAGAAAGATTTATTATTTGATAAAAATGGTATCAAGTTCTGAGGAATTTAATCCATTGAAGATAAAATAATCATGCAAACAAACGGGCAGCAAACAGAAATCAACAAATCAAACAAAATGAGAGATTACAACCGAAATTATAAAGAAACTACAGGTAATAGCCCAAATAATGTTGATTTATGCTGAACATAATTACTTGTGTAAAACAAAATCTGTTTTTGAGTTATTCATTTCTTGTAGAGGCAACGTATTGAAATGCTTGATGCCAGTTATACATATAAATGAATGACACTTTGATGTTTTGTAAATACTAACCTAGGTATATTTATACCCATCCAATATATTCCTTTTCGTCTCGTCTTTAAGGTAAATTGTACCAAATGAAAAACAAATTTTACTTTTCCAAAGCTTTCTCAAATTGAACAATATGAACGGTGATTTCATATCCTTTGATGCTCACTTTCAGTTTGCAATTTCCCTCTTGACAAAAGGAAAGTTTTCGATCTGTGATAAACGTTTCGTAGGGAATACCGAATAAAAATTGAACATGGCAGTTATCAAAAGGAAGACGTTCGTTAAGCTCTTTGTTGCCAAGATGTCATCCAGAAGACAATGATGATGATGATTTGGCGATGAAATTTGAAAAGAGTTCTTAATGTGTATTTCGATTATTAATTTGTGTCTAGTCAATTTAGGGGGGATTTGGTACCAAATTAAGATGATCCCTATTCCGTTTTAAAATGAACTGACAATTTCAAAACGATATCGTTTATATAGGTTCAACTGGAATGGATGATAGCACTTGTCACATGTTTATCTACGACGGTACATTTTGTGATATCACAAATGTGCTATCCAAGGATGTGTCAATACCAAGACCGATTACAAAGTTCTTTACCAAGTTGAGGAGAGGAACTAAAGTAAACGACAAGAAGCATGAACCCATTAAAGATAAACTTTCACTTTTTTTCAATGACGGAAGCGTTAGTCTGGCAACGCCGTAAGAAGTCCATGCAGGATAGACGCTCCACGCCAACTAGAGGCGGCGGTGACCGAACTGAGACAATGAATATTGACAGCATTGGAACGTTGCTCCGAAGACATACAGACGAAAAACTTCGACTTCCAAGAAATCCCACCTGAGGTCAAGGAGATGGTCAGGCTGAGACGACGTCTGAGAAAACGTCACCAGAGACTCCTGACTGACGCCCGGAGACAAGCGACAGTTCAACCTCGCGGCTCGAAAGCTAAGAGATGAACTCTGAAGCTACTAAGAGAGCGACAGTAGCCGGAACGTTTGGACGAACTCAACACCGAAGACAACTCCTCATGGAGAATGCAAAAATTTCTCAGAAACAGCTAGAGGAAACCATGCTCCCCTCCTTTATGGCGAGATGGGTATGGTTTTCACGGGGGCGAACAAGGCAGAAGCTTTGCCGGACTCCTTCAAACGTAAGTGCCGTGAAAACGAGGTCGATTATACCGATGAAGTCGAGGACATGGAAGCGCGCTTAGTCCAGACAATCAGACGACTCAGAAGGACTGACGACTCAGACATTCTTCTGGAGCCAACATCTCCAGAAGAAATCAAGAACATACTCAGATACGCCAAGACCAGGACAGTACCGTGCCCAGACCGTGCCCAGTACCGTGCCCAGACGACATAACAGTCAGGACACTGAAAGCCTTACCACGGAAAGGACTAGCAGCCCTGACAAACATAATGAACGCTGTACTCAGACTCAGTCCTCAGACTCTTTCCATTAAGCTGGAAAGAAGCGACGATCATTATGATTCCGAACACGTGCGATGAGCAAGGTTGCAGAAAGAGTGATCCGGACAAGACTTGGGGCAATGTCTGAAGAATTGAACATCCTACAAGATGAACAATTGGGTTTCAGATATGAACACAAAACAGAACTACAGGTCACCTGGATAGTGGACGCCACCATCCAGAGCTGGAATCGCACGAAGGGCTGATCACCAAGCTAGTGGATGCCAGATGCACCACACCACTAGTCAAGGTGATAAACTCCGTCCTATCTATCGTATGCACCGTATGTACTTAATCTGGATTAATGAACATTATAGTTGATTTCATGGGAGAGACAGACATAACAGTCGAATAGAATTCTATAGTACACATACCGATGCAAAGTCGGAAATGTTCTCTCTTCACGAAGGAGGCTAGAAACAGGGGTACCACAGGGAGCAGTGCTGTCGCCACATCTGTTTTTCGATCTACACCGCAGACATGCCTATGTCGGACAACCTCATGACTAAACTGGCGCTCTATGCAGATGATACGGATATCTTTGCCTAACAGTTTTATATACCGAGACTTAGACATCCAAACGGACTTCGTCGACAGACTGATCAGACGACATGAGGAAACAACGGTCGCCAGAGTAGTTACCCACACGAACCCGCTGCTCACAGAGCTCCATGAGAACAGACGTAAGCAAGACGGCAGATACAAATATATACGACCTGTAAACCAGGGAGACAATGATACCCCTGAAGAAGTTCAACGGAAGCAGAACCTACGGCGATGCCAACGTCAACTTCAGTAGGCTTTATATCACGATTAATCATACATTTATGTTTCAGATATCAAGAAGAACCGAACAGGAAGTATATTCAGTAAATTCAATCATACAACACTTGGCCCTCAGCCTTCAGCCAGTTTTAGTCATGCCATGCACATAAAGTAAAGTCAACTCATGAGGAACCGCTCTAACGAGTGGGGGTGGTGGATGGGGGGTGAGCTTTTGAGTACGTAGAGTACTGGGAAGTTCGTCCTTCCGGGCCTCAATCTTACAGAGTGTATGGTTGTAGAAGCCCATGCTGCATTTTCGGGTTCAATTCAACTATGGAAGAACTACTTTGTGGTCTCCCTCGTTTTCAATCGAATTATAAATTTAGCTTATTCTTATTGTTATTATTGTGGCGAAGCTGCGGACGATGCCGGACCTGAACGCTCATGCAGAGAGCGAGTGAGCGCACTTGACTTCCGAGGCGCTATGCACCGAGAAGAATCTGGTCGAATCGAAGAACGTTCCTAAGGCTTACTAGAAATATCAAGAGGGTTCGGCGAAATGAACTGTGTGTATAAAAAGAACCACGCAGCAGAGTTGCGGTCAGTGAAGCGCAGAAGTCGAACATAAATAGTCCAGTGATTGTGATATAAATTAGAGAATTGTGTTGAAATTGTTCAATCATTGTATTTCGTTAAATGAATTATTTTTTGAAATAAATTAGACTTTAAATATACTACATTATTGTCTATTCAACACTCTAGTAATTACATTCCTGATAGTATGACCGAATTGGTGGCTGTGAATATGGATGCTAAAATACCAATTTTAGTTTTTTGTATATACACAATCATATTTGGGAAAAGTATTAAATTAATATCAATCATATTGTTTACCTAAACACACAGGATTTATAACGTTACTCTGTATGAATCACAGTAAAACTTTTATTTGAGCCTATACTAATCACACAAATTGCAATTAGTTTTCATATTTCGACGGGAATTTTTTCCACATCTGAACGATTCTACCAGAAATTCATATAATTTTTTTTCAACATATGAACAGATGTAAAGATGGTATTTGTTAGGATTTTCTGCTAAATAAACTTACGTTCACAAAGTCAAAAGTCCCTACTAACATTTCAAAGAGTGTAGTTGGTAGTTGAACATGTTAGGGAAAGGATGTGAAGGAGTTTCTCTTCACATCCTTTATCACCTTTTTTGCGGACATATAGTAATGAATAAATCAAGGAGTACAAAGGTTTCCATTGAAACTTTCTGGCATCACACTGCCGGCACTCCCGTATATTCTCCCGGGTACAAGGTCACTTTCTGGAATAATCTCAAAGCGCCTTAGAGGCAACCAGACTATCGCCAGCTTTTTGTGAACTAACTAAGTAATTATTCAATTTTCGCAAAACCTCTTCCAACTACCTAATGGTGTAGAATTTAACACGTCATTATGCCCAATTATGCTGGCTGAACTTTTGTTGTGTATATAGTATACCGTAACTCGGAGTTACCGGAGATACGGTAAGATATACCCCTTTTTATGCATTTCGGCAGATTTAATTAGAGACCACCGCAACGGGTCTTGGTGTTTTTATTTATTCGGTCTGGCCCTCTTAATTGTATGCAAATGGAGACAGAGAAATGCGAGGACGTGGGAGTTTTTAAAAACGGCGTTTGATTCGGGGAAAATTCCTGTTTTTTAAATAAGGAAGTTATTTATTGCAATCATTCGATAAGGAATGTGATTTTAATTCTACAAAACAAAAAATGTATTTAGTTAGACAAAAAATGTAATTCAGTTTAGATCTAGAAATCGAAATTCTTGTTAGGTTTATTGATAACGACTGGAAGAAGGGAAGTGACCTTGTTCCAGTCCTTTCGTTCATTTATAGGCTAGCGTGAAGAATAAGAATTCATGGACTGGAACTCATTCATGCCAGATAATGTTGATTAATATTCTTCCATGAAATAAAAGCATTTTTGAAAGAGGCATTTTTATTTCTGATTGTAGAAAAATTAGTGACACCTTTCAATTTCCTCAACAGGAATATAAATAATTTATTTCTCAAGTGATCCATATGACTTCTCCAGTTTAGGTTGTCATCAATTGTTATTCCTAACAATGTTGCTCTATTTTCTGATTCATTGCTAAATTCAGAAGTAGTTTTGTCTTTAATAAGATTAAGGTACTTACATACAGTGCCTTCATTTCAAAGCTTCCCACCCCTATTATTTCTTTTAGCAGGGAAAATTTCCTGTAGGGAAAAAACATGTAAATTTAGATATGGAGGGGGAAGTATAAAACCATTGCAAGTTGTATTTTAGGTTTAATCCCCCTACCCCTAGCTACCCCACGTATAATTTTAAAAGGCACCCCCACACTTGTAATACATTCTTTTAAAGATCTTAAAAATCCTCACTCAACCCCGTTTAGAAAACTGAAATTGGTTGATCCGTTCTCGTAAAATAGGGCAAAACGAAAATGAATTATAACAAAATGCAAAATAAATTAATGAATTTATGGAACCGCTACCACTGACTCAATAACGGTATGTTTATGTTTCATTTTTACACAGTTTTTTGCATTAGCTGAAAGTGAGATAAGGGCACACAGTTTCTTCTTGGCGTCAGTTAAAATTAAATGGTGAAAACATTTATCAGAAATAGTTATTCCTGATTTTAAACTGTTTGTCAAGTGGTGTCAGTTGCACTGACAGTAATACAAATCGTAATGGTGTACCTGATGTACACTTTACAAGAAACAACTGAAATTATTTTTATTTATGGTGCTGAAAATAGGTGTGTTCGTATGACAGCCCGGGTTTTAAGGCATGCAGGCCAAAAAGTGAGTCACCGATATGTTCTAGACCTTGTTCAAAAATTTGAAGGGACCGGTTCTGTGAGCAACAAAGCAGTAAAGCAGCCGAGAGTTCTTACTGAAGCCGCACAGAATGAGATTTTAGGCCAATTCGCCGTTGAGCCTACTACTTCAATTTCGAAAGTCGCTAAGTTAGTAAATATTTCAGTTGGTTCTATACACAAAGTTTTAAAACTAAACAAGTTCTTTCCTTACAAAATGAGTATTCTTCAGCAACTCAGTGAGGATGACTATGATAGGAGAATTGAATTTTGTGAAATAATGACACCGAGAATTCAAAATGACCCGAATTTAATAAAAAATATTTGCTTCAGTGATTAATCAACTTTTTTCCTCAATGGCTTTGTAAATAAGCAAAACTGTAGATACTGGAATAATGAAAATCAACACTTGTTTCGAGAGGATCATACGCAATATCCACAAAAAATAAACGTCTGGGCTGGAATTCTGGGAAATAAATAATTGGCCCTATTTTTATTGAAGAAAATTTAACTGGTCAATTGTATTCAAACTTATTGGAAAATGTAATCGATCCACTCATAACACAGTCCTTAAAAAGCCAAGTTGATGAAGAAGACAACCCGCTCTTGGATGAACAAAATTTACATTTTCAACAGGACGGCGCACCGCCACGCTACGCATTGCATGTCCGACAGCGGCTCGATCAACGGTATCCTGACAAATGGATTGGCAGAAGAGGCGCTCTGGAATGGCCGGCGAGATCTCCGGATTTAACGCCATTGGATTTCTTTCTCTGGGGTTATTTGAAAACAATGGTATACAAAACTCCCCGCAGGACATTCAGGATCTAAGACAAAGGATTACTGACACATGCAGACAAATTAATAACGAAACATTTACAAAAGTCCGGCAGGAATTGGAGAATAGATTGTACTTTTGCTTAGCTACCAATGGTAAACATATTGAACACCTAATAAAGTAAGGTACGTTTATTTAACTGCAATAGCTATTATTTTATTTTTTATTATATTATAATTAATTTTCTTTTTGTCCTTTTTGCGAGAACGGATCAACCAATTTCAGTTTTCTTAACGGGGTTGAGTGTGGATATTCAAGATCTTTAAAATGATGTGATACAAGATAGGGGATGTCATTTAAAATTATTAAGTGGTGGTAGCTAGGGGTAAGGGGGTTAAACCTAAAATACCACTGGCACTGGTTTTAAACTTCCCTCTCGATATCTAAATTGACTTGGTTTTTGCCTACGGCGAATTGTCCCTGCTAAAAGAAGTAATAAGGGTGGGAAGTTTTGAAATTAAGGCACTGCATATCATTTATACAGCCTCCCACATTATTCTGTGGGCCCCGTTGCTAAAGTTTTAGTTGCATTAATTCTCAACCTTTTCACAACTATTTTTTAAAAACATACTATCAAAACCAGTTTTGAGTCAGTGCTCAGATTGTCTATGTAAATTTATTTTGAATAATGGTAAATAAACCATTTAAATTCATTTATTTATAAATATCTGTTTGAATAATTTTAACCATAACACAGGTAAAATTATATCACCATGGTTAATGATTACATTATAGGATTAGCAGTGGATAATACAGTATAGTAATGAGTAATGCAAATTAATGCATTTGTAATAATATTATACCTCTTCTGATACATCCTAAATATTCGTTTATAAAGAAATACTTCAAATGAAGGAAAATCAAGATATTATAATTGAAAGTTGTATAGTAGTGTTTATCAAAATTGAAAGTTTACATTTTTCTGGATTTGATCATTGAGAATTTGTCAAATACATATCTGAAATCAAGGTGTTGCGGAGTTTGTTAACGCCAGGGAAGGGAACAGAAGAGCTAAGGGAATAAATAGGAATAGTTTGTTGTCAAGAAGATATACAGTACGATGCAAACGTATGGAATAAATTCATTATTTCTGAGTATAAACATCTTTTGGAAAATTCCTCGAACACGTCGATTTTCTTTTCCGATTGGCCAATTTTTGAACCCCTCCCAAAATATATAGGGTTATCCGCATTCGAGTAAAAATGACTTTAGTGATATTTTTAAATAGGACACCCAGTGTATTTTTCCATTTTTGGATAGGGATCGTCATTACAAATCCAGTGATACCAGGTTTGATGGGATTATGTCAAACCGCTGCGGAGATATGAGCAAAAAACTTCTCCATATTCCCAATGAGTGCGACAGAGACTTTTGACCTTTCAAATCGTGTGGAGTCTCAGTCATACTCATTGGACATACGAGGAAGTTTTTTGCCCATATCTCCACAGCCGTTTGACATAATTCCATCAAACCTGGTATCACTGGATTTGTAATGACGATCCCTAACCAAATATAGAAAAAATACACTGGGTGTCCCATTTAAAAATATCACTACAGTAATTTTTACTCGAATCCGGATAACCGGGTTCAAAAGCTGGCCAATCGGAAAAGAAAATCGACGTGTTCGAGGAATTTTCCAAAATATGTTTATATTCAGAAATAATGAATTTATTTGCATCGTACTGTATGTATAACGAGACTATCAATTTTTGAGATTTGATTTTGACATTCTATTTTAAAAAATAAAAACCTTTTAACATATTAAAAATATCGAATATCCCCTTCGCAAACAAGAATCATTGCATGAAACAACACAAGGCTCGATGAAAAACGGTTTTCGATTGCGAACACTACAAGTGAATTCAGACGTTCTTCTGTCATTGATGAACGTTCTCATAATTTAATACGTATACCAGCTGACCAAATGCCCTTTCTGTTAGCAGTGTTCTGCACTTTGAACATAGTGTCACGTCAGATGGTGATTTTGTAATTTATTTCTTTCCTTTGAGAGCCCCATAGACCCACGGTCCCCGTTGCCATAGCAACGGTAGCACCGTCCATGAACATAGATGACGAATAATAAAGGTCCTAGCTCGGAGCTTTGAGGTACCTCATTTGGTTATAATCAGATTTGACATAATTCAGACTATGGTATATTATTGCATAGCGTGCATTTTTGCCTGGAATGTATGAACTCAACCACGTTTTCACAACATATTGCACATTCCATAGCTGGTAATGGAATAGGTATCATTGTCCCTATTCTCTGCATATGGATGGGGACCATCACCAAGAAGTTGCATTTCAAGAATCTTTGGAAACCTCACAAACAGTATGGAAATATAAGTATGTTGCTTGGTTTATTCATGAGCAGGTGTACTATTGAAACACAATGCTTAGTGTTTTACACTTTTATTGCCAACGTCTTGGCAAATTTTTCTCGCCTTCTTCAGGGCTACAATACAAAAAGGGGGAAAAGTGTTATACTATATTAAATGACAAAAAACATACGTTGCATACAACAAAAAACACAGAAGACATACCAGAAATGTAGTTTGAGTATTGGTGTCTGAATATATTGATGGTATTTACATGCAAATACACAAAGTTGTCATTCGTTAGGAATATGTGCACCATTTCAATCGCATTAGAAACCATAATATATGATACAACAGTACAATGAAGTATCTCAGATGGGTTTTTGTTATGTTATGGTCCCAAATTATATTGAACTGTTTAGTTTTTTACCTTAGTACGGGTCTGTACTATCTAAAGGTTGTTTTATGGTTGTTCAGATTGTTTCAATCTGTTTTCAAATTAACACATACCTTGTATGCATTGTGACCTAACTCGCCTGAGCTACATAGGGCAAACAAAACAGTATTTGAAACAAAGATTGAAACAACACCAATATGACTGCGCCGAAATAAAAACAACAAAACTGCACTGAGATTTCATCATTTTGAATCAGGTCACATGTTTAATTAGCTTCACATCCACAACCATGAGAAGACTCCTTACAGAAAAAGTTGCCCTTGGAAATTGCAGACATACAGTAGGCAACGAAAAATGTGACAGACTGTAACAATCTGAACAACATTTACAGGAATATCCTAATCAACCATAAAACAACCTTTAGATAGCACAGACCCGTACTAAGGAAAAATACTAGACAGTTCAAGATAAGTTGGGACAAAAAAAAACGAAAAAACAAAAATCCATCCGAGATACTTCATTTCATTCCAACACACCTTCAGATGTCGTACTCTTGTACAGTATTTTATGGTTTCCAAAGCGATTGAAATGGTGCACATATTCCCAACTAATGACAACTTTGTGTATTTGCATGTAAATACCATCAATATATATTCAGACACCAACACTCAAATTACAATTGAGGTGAGTAGACTTAATGAGAATAGATGCATTTAAAGTATTTCGTGTTGTTTGTTGTATGCATTACATTAACGTATGTTTTTGTCATTGGCAATAGAAGTGTAAAAACTGAGCATTGTGTTTCAATAATCCACTTGCTATTGAATAAAACAAGCAACAAATAGAATTTTTGGACGTGAAACCTAATTTTGTGAAAATATACCTTTTGTCAAGTAACATTATTGCAAATTCTATTTTGGGAATGTTGAGGATATCTTTCAAGAAAACGAACACAGCCAAATATGTTTATCATCGGACCGATCTGCTGTGTAGAAAATATGCGTCATTAGGTTTTTTTCGACAAAACCAAATTGAATATATTTAACATTCGAATCTCGTTTATTTCGCCAGGGATTTTTAATTGCATGCAAATGAAGACCAAAAAATGCGCGAATGTGGGAGTCGTCCTCATAACAGAATTAAAAAATGTCTGCTACCAAAAAAAAAGAACTCTTCGCTCGCCTTGTGCATATAACGAGACTTTTTTCTTTCGAATTGAAATTGTTCGGTAACGGACGGGCCATTAGACATTATTTATTCCTAGCGCTTATACGCTTCATTTGCATTCTCCTTATTCGGAAATTTGGCCTTATGTACTTTGTAGATGAATTACGAGGGTTGTGCTAAAGCTGATCAAACTCCCATCAAAATGTAATTATCGCATCTAATCAACAGTTCCGTGAAATGATGGATATAACTCTATCTAATATAACATTTGGTCAGTTTTCAGATCTAGTATTAGGATTTCAGTTATGTTCTAGTACAGTATCAGGTCTCGAAAACTTCTGAAAATTTACGAAAAGAGAAAACTTCATCTTTTAATCACTTTTCCTCGGCAATAGAGGATTTATTCGTATCAAAAATACTAAGGATACCGACTACGCTATTACATTCTTATTATGTTTTGGATTCGCAACTATCATATATTAATTTGTTATAAACATTTAAATACAAAAAATGTGTTTTTCCTAATTGTTTTGCTTATAAAATGAAGACTAATATATCAATCTGGTAGCTACAATGAGAAAAAATTTGGAGGATTGAAATACGAACAACCTGCATCCCCATTTTTCACCTTTTTGAGTGTTTTCGTGTTTAAATATTTTTATCCTTAAAGTTGGAACATCACTTTACATCTGGTCCCCTATTATTTTTTCTTATTTTTAAAGTTTTAAATTCGTTTTGGCACCAGCCTATTTGGCACAATTGCAACTTGAATTTTTTTCCCCACTATATTGCAGCGTGCCTGAATGCTCTAGTGTGTGAGTGTGTATGTTTGGCATCGAAATAAACCGTTTGCCACAGATTTTTTTTAGATTCTGAAGGTACAAAATTATATACTTAGTTTTAAATATCTATTTTGGCGTTTTTAAGAAATTGAATTAAAGCATCGAAAATGATTTTGGTATGTGTGCTAAAAAGGGATGTAATATTTATAGGCAGGGAAATATGGTTGGATGTTATGGTTTGTAATAGTTTGGTAGTGTGTGACTTATGATTGCTGCATGAAAAGAAAATATGATTGAGATCACCATGTGACAGATTGTCACATGTACAGCAAGGCGTTGGTGAGATTCCAATTTTGTTCAAATGGGTTGGGAATTTTCTGTGATTAAGTTTTAAGCGTGTAATAGAGACTGCGTATTTTCTTGGTAGGTGAAATTCAGAAAAATGGGTGATGTGGGTTGGTAATGTAGGATGAATGAGAGTATAATGATTGTTTGATTTGGCAGTGAAATGTTTCCATTGTCTTCCTCAACTAGTGCGAATTTCGTTCTTTGCTATATTGACTATGTCATCATAAGGTGAGAAAATTTTGAAGTTAGAACAGATTGTGGCTTGTTTAGCTAGACTATCTGCTGTTTCGTTGCCTTTTATGCCACAATGACCTTTCACCCAAAGAAATATAATGTTCACTTCCAAACTGAGCAATATATGGAGGTATTTTTTGATATTACATAGGTGTTCAGAGTTATACAGTTTGAAAAAATTCAAGTTACTTAGTGCTTCGAGAACAGATTTAGAATCGGACATAATTTTAGCATGTTTTGAGTCTTTATTTTCTACGAGCCACTTCAGAACATGTTCAATAGCTAGAGCATTTCCGCTGAGTACACCGAACAAACATTGGGAATCTTACAAAGATAGCTATAGTTACTGCATGATACATAAAATGCAAAACCCGTTTCTTGTATAGATTTTGAACCATCAGTATAAATACGAAGGTGGTTAGCATAACGTCTCAGAACAGATTGGACGAGTGCATTATTGTAACTGGGAACTTCATTGTAGTTAGGTAAAACGACAGTTGGTTTGAGCATTATAGCGTTAAAATTCAAACTATAAATGGGATATTAATTGATTGAGATAATTGGGTTTATTTTCTCATTTGTGAAAGAATCTGCCAATAGCGAACTTTTTTTCTTTTCCCAATAGTTGGTGGTAAGTATCTATCGATAATCGATAGATACTTTGAAGTAGGGGGGCTACCAGTGAAAAAACATTTGAGCTTGATTATTTCTTTTGGAACTAGATGAGTGTGTCTGATGTAAAGGGGCGGTTCTTGAGCTTCTACTAGCATTGCTTGGACTGGTGAAGACTTCATAACACCTAAGCTGATTACAATCGCATTATACTGAATTTTATCTATAGTGCGCAGATGACATTCTGCTGCCGAGCCATAAAGGGTACTCCAGTAGTCCAGTATAGATCGTATATACAAGTGCAATATTCGGATCAGCACCCCATTTGGTTTTTGTGACACATTTCAACAAGTTGATGCCTTTATCACATTTGTTTTTCAGGTGTTCGATGTGTTTATCCCATAAGAGCCTATTATCGAGGACTATACCTAGGTAGTTATATTCTTTGCTCTAGTCAATTTCTCAAACAGATTTTGAAAGTAGAAGTATAATACCACAGAACATATTATAATCTTCATTGAATTTTTTGGCAATAGCTATTCTCTGAAGTTTATTCATATATTTTTTATGTCATACTTCAGTTACAGGCGTCAATACGTTGCTGTCTGAGGGTATTGAGTGATCTAAAATTGTAAATCAAATTCAAAAGCATTGCGGAATGTTATGAAATACACACTCCGATATCGCCTCATCTCTTTTCAATGTGAAATAGGTATTACCCAACTGCAACCTTCTCCTTTCACTACTAGACCGTTGGCCCATGACTCTAGGAGGGTCGATTATTTATCTACGAAGGTATGTCCTTCGAGGGACATGAAGATTGAGTTAGATTATCGAGAAAAAATTGTTTTTTGGAACGGTAGACGGTCGCCCCCATCCCTGACGTCAATGACGTCACTTAAACGATACACTATTCTCAATCATAGCGTACACTGTAATTCATCTTGGTAGTGCCATTTTTATATTTCATTTCATATTGTGTGCCGAATTATGCCCACACGGTGTGTGTAACATGAATCAATCGAAGTACGTGTATAGCTGGGACGAATACCATCAACGGGGAATACCAATAATAGGGGACGAACAGCAGGAATACTGAACCACAGAGGAACAGTGAAACTCCAGCGGTACAGTAGAAAGACAACAGTGGAGCACCAATAAACGGTAGCAGAACAATCACAGTAGTGGAACAACAGAACAGTACCAACGGAGCAGTAGCAGCAGCGGAGCACCCTCTATCAAGTGGGAGGGTTCTGATAACAGCTTTGATGGTCTGATAGCAAGTTTCTTGTTCCAGAGGTTTTATCGATGAAGAAATGACATAACCCCAAAAATCCGCAAAGCGAACGGAGATTATCTCGAAAATATACAGCGTCAAATATCACCAACAATATGAGAAAATCTCCAGGTATGAATTTTTCCAAGATCCATCACCGATTATCGAACTTGAGGAAATCTTCAAAATAGGTCAGACAAAATGTCACTTATCAAATATCCAACCGGAAAACGTCACTCCAAAAATAACTCAGACGTCAAAGTCAAACACTGTCACTATCAGACAAGGTGCTTTCTTGTTTGTTCGTGGTCTGCGAGATCAGTCCAGAAACTACCTAAAGATTCAGTGTTGCCAACTGAACTAATACGAACCAAACATACAAAGTGAAGTAGGTACCTCAATGGCACAAAATAGAGGTAGTGTAGGACTGTTACGGTTTTGTGTTCTAAGCCCAAAACAATAGACTAACCAAAATTTTGTTTACAAAATAACGCTGTCATATCGCAATATAGAACAACTGATAACTGTCATTAGCTTAAGGCCGATTCATGTTCGCGCGAACTAGTACGGCAAAGGTAAGTACTAACATTAGGAACAAGCTGTACACGGCAACGATCATGTTGTCATTTTGAAACAGGGGCGTTCAGAGTGGAAACTTTATATCAATGACAGAGAATTTCTAATGTCGGTAAAGGGAAACTTCCGGTCCCAGGGGGGCCGACCAAGATGTATGCAAATCGGTTAGAGCCCGGTTAATTCAGCTAGACCCGACTATTCCAATACATTTGTACAGCTACTTCTATAATAACATTTTCAACGTTGCTTTCAACCGGAAGTTGATTGAACAGGGAGGGGGCGACCGGGTACCGATCCAACAAACAACAAACTTAATCTTCATATCCCCTGAAGGTCATACTTTCATAGATAATCGACACCCCTAGTAGGTCAATCGATAGAGCATTTTTTTCCTGTTATATTTTCGACTCGCAACTTTTATTTATTGATTTGTTATAAACATTTAAATAACAAAAAACGTGTTTTTTTAAATTGTGCTCATAAAATGAAAACTAATAAAGCAATCTGGTTGCTCCAATGGATGCATTAATTGAAATGAACAGACTAAGAAACATATCAAAAGAAAACAAAAAAAGAAATAAATAAAAAACTTTTAAAAACTTTTTAAAGAAAAGCTTTCATTTAAATGTAATAAAAAAAAGAAAATTAATTTTAAAGTGAATTAAACCCATCATTTTGTTATATTATAAGATTTTAAATGATATAAATCTTGTCGTGAGAATAAATCTTGAGGTTATTTTAAATTTAATTCACAATAAAAAATACACTTACTTACTTACTTAATTTATTTTTTTAGTGCATTTAACTAAGAGCTTTTCCCTAAAAAGTTATTTTCAGTTTTTTAATATAGCTCATGTTCAAACGAAGACCATCCATCTAGCTAAAAGGGAGTTGTTCATTGGTGACACTCTTGAACAGCGATTGGTGAAGACCTGTAATTTATTCAAGTTCGGTCAATGTATGGAATGTTACAATAATACCCTTACCCGCAAAGGAAGTAATAGTAGTTATTATTAAAGTCTTATGGATAAATGTCCAACAACTAAGAAGCTTTTGATTGTGTCCATCATAAAATATCTTAATCTCCTCGTATATTAAAGTTTTAATGTGGCAATAATATTTACGGCAGGCGCCTCTAGGATTTACAATTATAGCATCATGTATCCATTTCGAAAATCGAATTTACATATTGTGTTGCTCTTAGCAGGTAACTTGATTTATGACAAGTAAAGCGTGACGAAACGGTATTATGTTGCCCAAGTTCTTTAAGGAACATGATTATTGTATTTCCGTAAGATTTATGCCTGTTTGAGATATTTTAAAGGAAAATAACATTGCGATATGTTGACGCTGACGCAGCTTTTTGCACTTGCTGATTTTTCAAATGTTAATAAATTTCAAACGTGTGAAGAACGAAAATAAAATAAACTTGTGTCGGATGTCTCTTCGCTCTAAAAATAACCTCACCAATATCGATTGGCGGAAATGTGACAAACACACCAATTAGTACTGGAAAAAATGTGTTCAATACAATATTGCAACTGGTACGTTTACAAAACTTTGGTACAAATGATGAATGGTTTATTTCATTTTCGGCAACATTATTAGAATTTGCTTCTTCTGCAAAATAAGCTCGATGAGTAATATTTCTATCATTACTGTAACAATAACAAAGTAACGATGAAATTTTTTTTAAAAAGTTGGCGCTCCGGGGCGGCTTGAATTAATTCGGTGCCACATTCGCTTTCACAGCTGCATGGAAATCCGGAAAAACCTACAACACCACATCATAGGAAGAGTTGGAATTGGTTAAATGATAACTCCTAAAGAGGTCCGTCGAATTTTGAATATCTGCCTTCCGGTAAAACAGGATGTATGGGGTCTTCAAAGGGCCCAAAGGTTCCAAAAGGTCCAATTCGAAAGAAAGCATTTCATTCACGCAACTTTCATCAAATTTAAACCAGTCCGTTCTGTCCTTGGCCAAGGTATAGTATTGGCCAGAATCAACTCCAAAACCACAGTGGACGATGACTGCGTAAAGCTCATAACGGCAGTCGGCTAGATAGGGGCGTTCCTCCAGCTTGATACATTGAAATAATTTAATACATCTGCGACATGTTAAGTCATAACTAAAGAGCTTCAATGTCAGGATCAAATTTGCAGGTGTTTCAACAATACTTCTTATTTCATCTCTATCGGTTGTTTTAGCGCAGATTTGGCAATACAGTTAGTTGTCTATCATCTGTTAGGTGATCGGTTCTCATACATTTTAAGGTTAGTTCTTATCGTGAAAATGGCTAGAGGAAAGATTATTGATGAGAAAATTTGTTCAATCATTATTAAATTGGCCCATTCTGGAAAATCAAACTAGGAAATTGCAAATTTGTCGCGATATAGTGTAACAGTCCATTTTTGAATAACCCGGTATAACAAAATTAATAAGTAAACTTCCTCTGATGGGTATGCAAATTAAAATACTTTCAATCTATTGCCGTCCATAAATAAATATTACAATTCTATTTTACCCATCTCATATAAAGACTATTTTTGGCAAGATGATTTTTGCAAAAACACCGAAAAGAATGCAGAAGAAAATTGATCGCAAGCATTTTAATTTGGAATATTTTAAATTCAAGTCTGGGTGCCACTGTCGCCGTGAAATATCTGTTCTGTCGTGAAACATGTGAAATGAGTAATTTTTCACTTGACCGTCAGTCACTGATAAGATTGCAAGGTGACAAGGTTCCTGAAGCGAATTTTAATAGTGCCCAAGAGCATTTAACAATTTGGCACATTTTTTGTGTAGTGGCCTCATGTGATTTCTAAGGTAATAATTTGATCTTTCATAAGTTCTTTTCAAACTCACTGCAATCCTGAATTTCTTTCAATAACAGGCCATTACGTGCCGGCTCAAACGTATCCAGAAAAGCACTTACCTCACTTTCTGAAAGACGACCTCATTTTACATGTGAAGCAATCATTATCAATCGTTATTATGGTTATGCAACTGTTGGAGGCAGGTCCACAGAAATTTTGGTCAAGGATCAATTCGAGTTTAGATGTAAGGGTACCTAAAACTATGACAATTCTGGAGTGACTACCCCTTTTCAATAATTTTCCCACCGGGACAAGATATCGGCTGAATAAAGAAAATTTGGTGTTTGATTTACTTATTTATTCATTGAGTGACTTACCCTCATTATTTAAATACAAATATTACACATTATAGTTATTTTATAAGGTCCATGTGAAGGATCTGCAGCTGTGGACCTTACAAGGTATTCAAATTGATAATATTCATATGATCTAGAACTTTCCTTTTACAAGGCATATTTCTCCAGTTACTCATTGTTCCTTGTACCGAAAGAGTTTTGTATTTTGAATGCACCTATTGTAACGTTACCGACATATTTTTTTCAGTTTTTTTATACTTAAAAACAAAAAAAAAATAGTTGTCGAGGTAATTTGCATTTATCATCAGGCTGATACTATCAAGGTGATACTGTCATTTATATGTAAATTTATTAATTGATTTATTTAAAACGGTTTGCATAGCCATCACTACCCTGTTAATCATTTTCGTGATATTATACAATTTTACAAATCACCTAAATTATATAGAACTTTTCATATTTCATAACTTGTTTCTTTTATTTGAGATTCCCCTCCTCGTTGGATTTCCGACTGGCGCCCGCGGCTTACTATTTAAATATAATTATACATCTTGAGACCAAATTTTCATCTTTTGATTTTCATAATAATCAAATTTTTTTTGAGCTAATAACATAAATAAATTAGGACTCACGATCTGACTCCCAACTGAGCATATTGCCGTGTCCTGTGTTACATAACATCTAAGCTACCATCTCAAAACTTTTTTGCAATAAAAAAGGGACCACAATAGTGTTAGAATAGTATATTCTGTAACAAGGTTAGGTGATGCTCGTGGTTCCTCACGCTCGCCTTCGGCTCGCGCTCGGAACTTTCCACTCGCATCGAATTTTCATTCTAACCGAGTAGCAGACTATATTTTCTCCACGATCAAAGATAGGAAATGTGACAGCAATAATTTTGACACTTACTCAAATTTTGCCACTACGATGACAATCAACTGCGTCAAGGCTAATGTTATTATTGCTAACCAGTGTGAGAATAATATTCTATCACAAGAGAGAGAATGTAAATACATTTAAATTGCATGGGGGCAGAGGTGTTGCATTCTGTAATCAAATTTGATTTCAGAATTGGCAAATTCTGTGATGATCGTGGAGAAATATAGTTAAAAGATGCAAAACTGCCGGTTCAGTCACTACGAAGCCTCGATATGTGAGAAAAATCAATATTACAGATGCAGGTAGAAGAGCGCTACGAAGAATTATCGAAAAGATCGACGTTCCAATGATTTACAGCTAAGTTCTCTATGGAGTGATGCTATTGAAAGGCGCATTTCGAAATCCACATGTCACCTGGAGGCCCATAAACTGGGATTTAGCACAAGATAACATTTTTGATGATAAGAAATAATAAAGTTGATACTGGATAAGTATTTTTTCTGCAAAATTGTTTACAATTGAAAAGTTTGCTATAGGCCAAAGAAAAGTCACTTTTAAAGCCACGGCAAGAGAAAAATAGGTTAAGAGCTAAAGAACATATATCTTAGATACTTCAACAATAGCGTGGAGTACAGTGAAGCGATGAGTCCCGATTTGAAGTGTGTGTTGGGGACAGTAGAGGTAGAGTGATTCGCAATAATCATGAATCCTTTCATCCGGACTGTTTAAAGAAAAAAGTACAATTTTCTGCAATTTGGACATGTTAGAAGAATATAACCGGTCATGGAGGAATATTTGACATCGGGGCAAGATTTTGTGTTCCAACAGGATGGCGCCGGATGCCACACTTCAAAAAAGCTCCAAAATGGATGGAAGCCTACAAAATTACACTTTTGGAAAGGGTTTCTATAGTAGTCCCGATTTAACTCCGTTCGAAACATTGTGGCATGCGATAAAAGAAGTGTTCCGCACACATCCTGCCAGAACAGTCCCTGAATTAAAGGAAATGCTTCAGGAGATATGGGATTCGTTTCCACCACAATTTTTTGGAAACTCGCAGTCGATACCATGCCATAAAGAATTTCTGCAGTTATAAAAAATAAAGGCGATGTCACCCACCCAGTGGTATACTTTCAAACTGTTTTTTTCGTATGTTCTGTATTTGTTCACATTTTTCTATTTGTTCACATTTTTCTATTTGTTCACATTTTTCTATTTGTTCACATTTTTCTATTTGTTCTCATTTTGAATAAATTAATTGGTTTTTATGTATATATTTTGGAAAATAGAGTAAATAGAGTCTAATTATGTGGATTTTGGTAAATAGAGTCTAATTATGTGGATAAATGATTTTCAAAAAATGTTTACCAGGTACTTTTATTTTGTCATCATGGACAAATTAAAAAAAATAATATAAGGTGGGCCAACTGAAATGCGAAGGGGCTCGTATATGCCACCAGTATTATTATATGCTGGAAAGTTGTGTTTTGATCTTTGATTATTCTACTTCATTTACATTTTTCTTTTATTTTCAATATTTTCAAATCCACTTTTCTCGAGAATGATCATCGGAAATTTGTCAGATCTAATATGAGTTGTGTTGAGATCCATTACTTATAGTCCTTTCAACGCATTTACAGTGGCACTGGTAGTTCCAACGCATCAAAAACAGCATACCAAACATACACGAGGCTTTTCTTTTTCTTTCTATGAAATATTAATTTCAATTAACAATATGTTTCCAATATTACAATTCAGAATTTAACGAGGTATTAGAAAAATGCCTCGCTCAGATAACGAATAATCATCCAAGGATATCACATTGCCAACCGAATAGATAAATGGAATGCAATATGCTCCCATATTGCTACTTTGTCAATAGTGCTATACGCCGGAAGAATTCAATTACAGCAAACGGAATTGGCCCACAGGCAATCCATTATTGATAATAACATTAATTTGGGACGTATGTCAACCCAATTTTCTACCGGACCGTGTAATGAACATGCATTGTAAGATTAATCTCATCAAAGCGATTCTGTAGAGATGTGGCAAAGGCATAATTGCAATAAGTATAATTTTTTCAAAAGGATTGTAATTAATAATTAGTATTAGTGATTGAAAAACCGAATCCTCGGTTGTAGGTGTAGAAAAGAAAGTCTCATATTCATAGTTGGATTTTAAAACACCGCGCCATTGCGGACAATTAGTGAACTATACACAGATAGTAGACATTCTCCATTCTATTACACGAAAAAAAATTTCAATAGTAGCAAGTAGTAGCAAGTGAAAATTTGCATACTATATGGGACAAGTACACGCTTTATTAGCCACAAGAAAAATTGGATTACTGAATTTGATCACTTGCTGTTATGGACGTGATTCCAGGAACACAATGTAACTTAACGATATTAAACTCTTTATTAGAAGCAAACTTTTTATTTCATTAGCCTCAATCCACGTTTCATTGGCAGTAGGTGCTCAGTTTGATAACTACTAGTGACAAGTGAATTTTCCATTGATGAAGAATGATTTTTTCAATTCAATTCAATTCTTTATTGTCCTTTCGCTATTAGTTACAATAGATAAGACGTGTCAGAAAAGTACACACATACGAGTATACAAACAGAAATACAAAAAAGTGTATAGCATTTACAATTACAAAGGTAACAACAGATGTTTTTCATACATAATGTCATATTTGCCACGGCATCACAATTAAGAGAATAATAATTTGAAGGAATGTTACTATAAAATATGTGACAGATACCTTTCAAATTCGTTAAGATTATAAAAACATTGATCTACGAGTATTGCTTTTAACCTTTTTTTGAACATATCACTAGATGTACTTTCCTTGAGAGACAGAGGTAACTTGTTAAAAAAACGAATGCCAGCCCTAACTGGAGACTTTTGACAAAAGGTGTGATTTACTTTATTTAGTAAAAAATCATTTTTATGCCTAGTGTCATGGGCGTGTATATCTCTATTCTTTACAATATACTTTTGGTTAGAATATATGTAGGTTAATAATTTTAACAGGTAGATGGATGTGACAGTGAGGATTTTCTTTCATTTAAATATGTCTCGACAAGAAAACCGATATGGTATTTTAAAAATAAGCCTCAAAATGCGCTTTTGTAAGACAAAAATTCTTTCTATGTCTCGCCCTTGTCCCCATACGATTATGTTATAAGCAATAGCAGCATAAGCATAAGAATAGTAAACATTTATGAGAGTTTCGGTGTCAAGCATGGATTTTAAAGTAGTTAATAAATAGTAACATTGATTGAGTTTTTTACAAATAATGTCAGTCTGATCAGTCCAAGACAGGTTACAATCGAAAAGGGTTCCTAAAAATTTAACACGATTTGAAGATTCTATCAGCGAGTTATCAATAGAAAAATAGTCGAAAGAACGTGGTTTGTAAATAGTGTGATATTCAATACATAGCGTTTTTTTAAGATTTATTATTACTCTGTTCCTAGAACACCAATTATTGAATTCCATGAATGTGGTATGTATTTTTTGTGACAGAGTACTTTTCGAATGATCAGCGATAAGCATACAGGTGTCATCAGCATACATTAGCACTTTTGCCTGAGTAATGTAGTTGGGGAGATCATTTATAAATATCAAAAAAATTAATGGGCCAAGGACACTTCCTTGGGGTGTTCCCAAATCAACATCGAACTCACTTGACATGACATCTTCAATTTTAACAAAAAAATTTCCGTTATCCAGAAAAGAAGTAAACCACTTATTAAGGCAGCCACGTATACCTAAGTTGTCCAACTTTAAAGATACAAAAGCTTTCTCGACAGTGTCGAAAGCCCTAGTTAAATCGAATAGTATAGACACAACACAGCTTCCAACATCCAATGTGTCATGAATATATTGTGTATAGTCAACAATACTGGTTTCTGTTGAGTACCCGCTACGAAAGCCATGTTGGCAACTTGTTATTTTCGAAAAGGTGTTTACTCTCAAATAACTCATATACTTGAATCTACTAAAAAATATATTAGTTGCTACTATACAGTATTCTACAATTCTACTGCAGCAACATTTTTAGATTATTATAGTAATTGTAGTTTACTTGGCCTTATCAAGTGACTCACTTTTGGGAAGTTTATTATTGTCTTACCTTTAATAGCTTCCATTCCAACTTTGGTATCAGGATACACCGGACTCAATTGGAATATCCACTTGCCCTCAGTTTAGAGTTATTAGTTCTTTAAAGAAGGATCATTTGTTTTTATAAAGCCTTATTTTCAATAATACATTCGTTTCATTCTTAAATTTAAAATGATATGAAAGGTTCGGTTGCACCAAGGTAGCAATGATTCAGTTTATACTCTAAGAAAACGTACTTGCATGGCATATACAGGCTAGCAAAATACACTACTTAAGAAAAACTGGAAATAGAGATTTCAGTTTTTATGACAATATTTTATCGTGAACTATATGTTGTTGTGGAAAGAAGTATACAACATTTTGATGGTTCTTTTAAAGAAATCATCGCCTCTGGTCACCCTTACTGAATCACCCAGTACCACCTGTTTTCTAATTAAAAATTTCGGAACTTTGTTGAATCTGTTTGTATTCATCAGTATGAATGAATGAACAAGCAGGAAAGCTGATGTCTTTTCTCATTATGATCATAACAAATCCAAGTTATGTATTACATAAAGTAGAATTAGAACGTTCTGAAAATTGAAAATGAAAGATAATGAAGATAGGGAAAAAATGATTCACACAACTCACAACAGTAATAATACTATAATTCCGGCACACGATGTAACACGTCCACATAAAACTACTAACTCAAATGCTGGAATTGGAATTGCGAAAACGTTGTTGAACAGGTGCGGCGGTTACTACCGATTTATCCCGAACTGGTCGAATATCAACAAGTAGGTGAACAGGTTACATTTTCGTAGGAACACCAAGCTCTGCTGCAAATAAACTGTGGTATTATGCCTGTAACACGAGTCTCTGTTGTTATGATATACTTTTTTGAAACCCAAAGTTGATGAATATGAATATAAACTTTTCGAGCGCTAGTAAAATGTTGGCCTGACATTATACAAAGTGAATTATCTAATGTTCGAAGTACTTGCTGTATGTAAACAATATTATAGCTACAAGTTCATGCGTTCAGAATACTTATTTTTCAGAGACAAAACGTTATTTTTTTGAGGATAGGTATTAGTTTTCTTACCACAATCAAAAAAAAGCCTGGAAAACGTTTTACTCGGACCATTTTTTTCCGTGTAGGATTCACTCCCATTGTTTCTTGTTATTTTTGTTTAATGTTGAGTGATTTGTTTAATATTTTTTGAGCTGTTTTGATTGTAATAATACTAGTATTTCTGTTGAATTTTCTGGTGCTACGTTAATTACTTTTATGTGAAAGATAGACAGCATAAAAATAAATCTACGTATATAAATACTGCTTCCCAGAAAACTTCTCAAAGGTTATGGTCCACAAAATATTCATTATTTCAGTGCAAAATTTTTTAGTTGGACAAATTTGAAAATTTGCGATTGAAGATTCCGGTATATCCTGAGAATGTAATAATAATAGTAATAATAAAGGTCTTTAAATAAATTATACAGATAGGGCGAGGTTCAATTCATTCTGGATTCATGGTAAGGGTCCAGAATGTCTGCTTCCACCTAACCCAAGAGATAGATAGACATCTATAAAAAATTAAAAAAAATGTAAATAAAACAAAACATGAGTAACTTAACGTTAAATAAATTGTACCATTAGTAAATTACTTAACATAATGAAGACTATTATAAACAAATACTATTGACGACTTAGTAACCATTCGAGTATTCTTGATCTAAATGCACTAGCACTTGAATACTTAATTGTTACTGGCAGTTCATTATATATTTAAGTAATGCTTTAACTGTACGAACGATGAAACTGGTTACTTTTATGTAGGGGTACTGTTAAGGTTCCTTTGGACCTGATGTTGATATTATGAACATCTGTACGGAATTTTAGTTTTTGATGAAGATATGGCGGAGTTTTATCGGCTATAATTTTTTTGAATAAATATGCAGAGTGCATGTTTTATCTTCTATTTTTCCTTTTCAACCATTTGATGAGTCTGAATAGGTGGCTCATGTGACCAGTTTTCTGTTCCCCGAAGATCATCCTGATGAATTCTGCCGTTTTTTAATACAATTTTCGTCTTTTGTACTGACGACATATGACATAATTTTCCATCAAGTAACGGCCAAATTCAAAAAGTTCATGTATATTCCTACAAAACACATATAAATGTGGATCGAACCTTAACGGTAACTCGAGGGGGAAACTTCTTGCTGAAAATCAAATCCAAGTGACTAAAATACACAAATTTAGGGATGAAATGACTGAAAGCCAAATCATATGGACTGAAAGACTTCAGATTGTGACTGAAAAGACTCAAACCCAAATGTCAATGACTCAAAGACTTGAGATTGGGAATAAAATGACTTAAAGCCAAATTTCGGTGACTGACGGACTGAAAATTGTTATCGAAAGGACTCAATTGCATTTCCAATGACTCAAAAGTCTCAACGTACTCCAAATCAATCGATATGTCTGAAATACCAAGCATTTAATTGACAACTTGAAATGAACAACATAACAGACATACAGGGTGTCCCAGAATAAAGGGGACAAACTCCGATGGTAGAATTTTCACTTCCTTTTACGACTATAAGTTCTAATAAATATATAACCTAAGATGAATAATAAACGAGATACAGGGTGTTGAAAATGACAAAAAATGTATGTTTTCCAGAATAACCCCATAACGATTCAACTTTTCTTAATGAAATTTGGTATGTCACATGACAGCATTCAGTTCCAAATTTTAATGTAAATCATGAGATTGTAGCTTCAAACAGAGGCGTACGGCAAGCTGGGTGCCCCTAATTTTCACGCCACTGGATCAATGTCGATTTCGTCTTCTTTTTCGTAATCCCCAATACAAAAAAGGGATAGGTTTTATTATCAAAAATATCAACGGTTTTCAAGATTTTTCAAGTTGAATAAGTTTATGTGATATGGAAGTCACTGTTGATTATTTTGTTAAAAGTTGCCATGTCTTTTGTATTGAAAATCATGGCATTATGATGAAAATTCAAATATATTGTGCCCACAGTTGTATTTCTCGATGAATTTCAGAAGATGGTGGAAACAAATTAAAGCATTACCTACTTACTAAGGATTAGCAACCCATATCTTCTTTATTTCTCCAAAACGTTTGGCTTCCAATCAGTGTGAAAGCAGCCACGAGTTCTAGCCACGAATTTCTCGCGGTGAAACGGCGCGTACTCGACCGCCAGTGGTCCCGAAATTAGGTACGTGATAATTTCGTGGCTAGCCATGAATTTACTAGGTACACTATATAGAGGATCGCACAAATGAGCTTGATTTGATAATGGAATAAGACTTATGATTATTAGACATGTTTTGAGATATCTGAACATGTACTTATGTATAGAAAAATATTACTTTAACTAGAATTTTCAAAATTCTTTGAAAGGGGTTTAATTCATAAGTCCGACAAAGTTTTCGTGGATGGGGGTATTTTTGCATAAATATGGGGATTTTTTGCATAGATCTATACTATAGAAGGTGCTCTAGAAGACCCACATGTCAAAATATTTTGTCGGGCAGGATTTTTACCCCCACCAGCAATATTAATAATTTTCAAAATGGTTCATAAATCCGCCAAAGTTTTCGTGGATGGGGGTATTTTTGCATAAATATGAGGATTTTTTTGCATAGATCTATACTATAGAAGGTGCTCTAGAAGACCCACGTGTCAAAATATTTTGTCGGGCAGGATTTTACCCCCACCATCAATAATAATAATTTTCAAAATAAATTAATAAGTTCGTCAAAGTTCACGTAGGTGGGGATTTTTTTTCAGAAATCGATTAAACAGAAGGTGATCTAAAATACCAATACGTCAAAATATTTTGTCGGGCAGGATTTTTACCCCCACCAGCAATAATAATAATTTGCAAAAAAGTTCATAAATCCGCCAAAGTTTTCGTATTTTTGAATAAATATGAGGATTTTTTTGCATAGATCTATACTATAGAAGGTGCTCTAGAAGACCCACGTGTCAAAATATTTTGTCGGGCAGGATTTTAAACCCACCAGCAATAATAATAATTTTCAAAAAAGTTCATAAATCCGCCAAAGTTTTCGTGGATGGGGGTATTTTTGAATAAATATGAGGATTTTTTTGCAAAGATCTATACTATAGAAGGTGCTCTAGAAGACCCACGTGTCAAAATATTTTGTCGGGCAGGATTTTTACCCCCACCAGCAATAATAATAATTTTCAAAAAAGTTCATAAATACGCCAAAGTTTTTGTGGATGGGGGTATTTTTGCATAAATATGAGGATTTTTTTGGATAGATATATACTATAGAAGGTGCTCTAGAAGACCCACGTGTCAAAATATTTTGTCGGGCAGGATTTTTACCCCCACCAGTAATAATAATAATTTTCAAAAAGGTTCATAAATCCGCCAAAGTTTTCGTGGATGGGGGTATTTTTGCATGAAAATAAGGATTTTTTTGCATAGATATAAACTATAGAAGGTGCTCTAAAAGACCCACGTGTCAAAATATTTTGTCGGGCAGGATTTTAAACCCACCAGCAATAATAGTAATTTTCAAAAAAGTTCATAAATCCGCCAAAGTTTTCGTGGATGGGGGTATTTTTGAATAAATATGAGGATTTTTTTGCAAAGATCTATACTATAGAAGGTGCTCTAGAAGACCCACGTGTCAAAATATTTTGTCGGGCAGGATTTTACCCCCACCATCAATAATAATAATTTTCAAAATAAATTAATAAGTTCGTCAAAGTTCACGTAGGTGGGGATTTTTTTTCAGAAATCGATGAAACAGAAGGTGATCTAAAATACCAATACGTCAAAATATTTTGTCGGACAGGATTTTTACCCCCACCAGCAATAATAATAATTTTCAAAAAAGTTCATAAATCCGCCAAAGTTTTCGTGGATGGGGGTATTTTTGCATAAATATGAGGATTTTTTTGCATAGATCTATACTATAGAAGGTGCTCTAGAAGACCCACGTGTCAAAATATTTTGTCGGGCAGGATTTTTACCCCCACCAGCAATAATAATAATTTTCAAAAAAGTTCATAAATACGCCAAAGTTTTCGTGGAAGGAGGTATTTTTGCACCAATATGAGGATTTTTTTGCATAGATCTATACTATAGAAGGTGCTCTAGAAGACCCATGTGTCAAAATATTTTGTCGGGCAGGATTTTACCCCCACCATCAATAATAATAATTTTCAAAATAAATTAATAAGTTCGTCAAAGTTTACGTAGGTGGGGATTTTTTTGCAGAAACCGATGAAATAGAAGGTGATCTATAATATCTATTCGTCAAAATATTTTGTCGGGCAGGATTTTTACCCCCACCAGCAATAATAATAATTTTCAAAAAAGTTCATAAATCCGCCAAAGTTTTCGTGGATGGGGGTATTTTTGCATAAATATGAGGATTTTTTTTACATAGATCTATACTATAGAAGGTGCTCTAGAGGACCCACGTGTCAAAATATTTTGTCGGGCAGGATTTTTACCCCCACCAGCAATAATAATAATTTTCAAAAAAGTTCATAAGTCCGCCAAAGTTTTCGTGGTTGGGGGTATTTTTGCATAAATATGGGGATTTTTTTGCATAGATTTATACTGTAGAAGGTGCTCTAGAAATACCACGTGTCAAAATATTTTGTCGGGCAGGATTTTACCCCCACCAGCAATAACAATAATTTTCAAAAAAGTTCATAAGTCCGACAAAGTTTTCGTGGATGGGGGTATTTTTGCATAAATATGGGTATTTTTTGCATAGATCTATTCTATAGAAGGTGCTTTATAAGACCCATGTGTTAAAATATTTTGTCGGGCAGGATTTTACCCCCACCATCAATAATAATAATTTTCAAAATAAATTAATAAGTTCGTCAAAGTTTACGTAGGTGGGGATTTTTTTGCAGAAACCGATGAAATAGAAGGTGATCTATAATATCTATTCGTCAAAATATTTTGTCGGGCAGGATTTTTACCCCCACCAGCAATAATAATAATTTTCAAAAAAGTTCATAAATCCGCCAAAGTTTTCGTGGATGGGGGTATTTTTGCATAAATATGATGATTTTTTTTGCATAGATCTATACTTTAGAAGGTGCTCTAGAAGACCCACGTGTCAAAATATTTTGTCGGGCAGGATTTTACCCCCACCAGCAATAACAATAATTTTCAAAAGAGTTCATAAGTCCGAAAAAGTTTTCGTGGATGAGGGTAATTTTGCATAAATATGGGGATTTTTTTGCATGGATCTATACTATAGAAGGTGCTCTAGAAGATCCATGTGTCAAAATATTTTGTCGGGCAGGATGTTACCCCCACCATCAATAATGATAATTTTTAAAATAAATTTATAAGTTCGTAAAACTTTTCGTAAGTGGAATTTTTTTGCATAAATGTATACTACCAAAGGTGCTCCATTAGACATACTTGTCAAAATATTTTTTCGGGCAGGATTTTAGCCCCCACCACCATAACTTTCCTCTCCAGTAGAATATAATAAGTATTTATTCTTCAACTTTTGGCGGGGAATTATTTCCAGGCCTGTTATTATGATTTCAACTTTAAAGTGAAATAAGATATTTCGCTGTCCTGGAATTTTGATCGTTGTGGAAACAAAGCATAGATGGCCATAGTAAATTTCGTTACAAAGTTATATCGTAAATAAAATACACAGGTAGATAAACCTACGTATACGTCGTAACTTGATTCACATATAATGTTCACGAAAACGGTTGGCGAGCCTATAAATCAGATGACATTAACGCTATCTCTTCCTGTCGTTAGATGGCACCACAATATAAATCATGTTTATGTAATGGACCGGTAGTACCTATATTTGGAGCCTAGTTATTTATAGATAGACATAAGAATTTCTATATGCAACCATTGTCTAAAGAAGTATAGTCGGTCAACCTTATGGGATTATTATTGGATGACGATGGGGTTTATTAGTAGATGGCGCCAGCACGATTGCCCCCAAAAAGGAGACAAACGAATGAGATGGAAAGTGTCGTAGTAATCGCGTAAAGTGAATAATGAATGGACATTATTTCGTGTTTTTGATTGGCTCAGTGTCCGTTCCACCTGCCACTTGCAATTTGCATGTAAACGAGAGAGCACAAAACATGTGTTGTTGTTTTGTGCGAGAGAGCAAAGTAGCGAACTTTCGTGGTGTTTGGCATTTCATTGTTTTTGTCTTGGTAGGTCTCAGTCAGTTTTCGAATTCACATAAGTAGATATTTTCAGGGTGATTTCTCTTGACTAATGTTTAGGGGAAGATGTCCAACGTTCTTGATGACAACCGATGATTGGTTTCAAGTTATGAAGGTGATAATGCCATTTCCGACAGTTACCATATTATTTTCTGTTTTTATTGAGAGCTTTTATTTAACTTGCTCTGTGTGTGTTAGATGGGTACAAATCTTGCAAGCTGAATTAGAACCACTTCCTCTTATTCTATGGAATTGAAATTTTTCGTGTTGGTTCAGTTCCGATGACAAAACATTAATGTCGAAGAAATTGTCCCCCCTGCCCCCCGAAAGTTAGATAGAGAACGCGTAGGGTTTCGGAAGTTTTATTGACGGATTTGGACGTCAGAAATAACAACGAAAAAAAAGTAAGTAGGGAGGGGGATGCCCCCCCTTCTCTCGAAAAGTTGGAAAACTAACTCGTGAAATTAAAATCGGAGAAATCTCTAAAAATCGTAAAAAATATCTGACAGTCGAATGTTATGGTTTATAAAAAGGAATTGTTCCCCTCGCCGTCCTCCGAAAGCTAGATAGAGAACGCGAAGGTTTTCGGACGTTTTTTTGACGGATTTGGACGTCAAAAATTACAGCAAGAAAAAATGAATTAAGGAGGTACTCGCCTCCCTCTTTTCTCGAAAAAAAAAAAAAAAATTGAAAAAACGCGAAATTATAATCGGAAAAATCTGTAAAAATAGTGAAAAATATCTGACCGTCGGAAATTATGTTTTAAATAATTTCGCCTCCCCTTACCCCTCTCAAAAGCTAGGTAGAGAACGCAAAGGAATTCGGAAAATGTTTCAACAGTTTCGGACATGGAAAATAATGATGAAAACAAAAATAGATCGGGGGGTTCGCCCTCCTTTCCTGTCACAAAAAATAGGAAAACTCGCGGAATAGAAATCAAAAAAATCCGTAAAAATAGTGAAAATTATCTGGCCATTGAACAAAACGGATTTAAAAAAATTCACCCCTCTGCCCCCCTCTAAAGCTATTTAGAGAACACGTAGAAATTAGGAAAAATTTCCAACGGTAAATTAACAGGCAAGCGACCGTGCAACAATAGCGCATTTATTGAAATGAACAGACTAAGAAACATATTCACAGAAAACTAAAATAAGAAATAAATAAACTTAAAAAACCTTTTCAGATAAAAGCTTTTATTTAAATGCACTAAAGCGAAAAACCCATAATTTTGTTACATTATAAAATTTTAAATGATATAAAAGCTTGTCGTGTGAATAAATCTTAAGGTGATTTTTGAATTTTATATACTATAAGAATTACATATATACTTCTCGCGACAAGCTTTTATATCATTTAAAATTTTATAATGTAACAAAATGATGGGTTTATTTACTTTAAAATTTATTTTCTTCTTTTTAGTACATTTAAATAGAAAATTTTCTCTGAAATGTTTTTTTTTCAAGTTTATTTATTTACCATGAAGTCAAAGTTGTAAAACCTAATAAGGGTTTTTTTTTAGAAATTAGGTACTGATATAATGGCATTATCTGCGACTGAATTTGAAGTTTCAGTCGATCGTTCGAAATATGGTACCTCTATAAGTGGATATCCTTATCAAAAATTAAACTTTATGGCTTCATGACCAATTTGCACAGAAAACTCATATGAAGAAGATGAAATAGTTATTTATATATGATACAAAAATTCGTAAATTAGGACTTTTTTTATGAGCATGGAAACACGTGAGAAAAAAAAGCTCTTTATGAAAATGTATCTACAATTTTATTTCTACGCCTGTTATTATATTGGCAAATTGTAGCAATTGTTGAGTATATTTTATTCTATGAAGTTTTCATTCCACTTTCGAGTAAAATCTGACGCAAAATACTGTCTTTTGGAATTATATGAACGATGCGTAAAACATAACTTTACGCATATTTGATTTTTTCACTTACGTGTCCTGAAAAGTATCACTTTAGGCACTGTACGTGGACACTGAGTAAAACCATAAATATTTCCATCTCCCCGATGATCGTGCATGGTCAGTAAACTATATTTTTTTCTACAACCGCTTACCAAAGTAGGTAGCCTTTGACGCTTTTAGATCTCAACGCTGATGTTTTTTCAGAAATGTTTTGTGACAGCTTTTTCGCTCTAGTGCGAAAATATTGAAGAAACGGTCGATCTCTCGATCTCTTTCGTTGAAAACGAACCTATTCTTGCATGATGTTTAGTATAGACAATAAATTCATAACACTCTCAGGAACTGAGGTGGTGTTGAGAGCGTAGGTGCTATCAAGCTGAAGGCCTGTGATTCGATCTCGACATACTTTTTTTTTCAAGCAAGTTATCTTGTTTTGTTAGAGATGTGAATTATTGCATATTTGGATAGCTTATTCATTTGGGATTACTATTGATGAGTGTTTATTTTCTCATGGGTAATGTTAGGTGCCTATGTTGAATGAATTGTCAATCGTTTCTATGTTTAAAAGCTGCGTTTGAAGAAAAAAACATGTGTTTATTCCGAGAACAAAGTGCCATTGCCGCTCTCCAAAGATTACCGCGCTCCTCGCGCTCTAAGTACACTAATAACTATGTTGCACAACAAAAAATGTATTTTAGGCCCGTGTAGGAGATGAATGATTTCTGGTGACAACCTCCTTTGAAACTCTCCTTATAAGTATGTCCATATACATTGTTGATAACATCGAACCATCAATTAAAGAACACCTGTCCACCAACACTTGAATTTTCCTTGAATTGTCCTTGAACTGTCCTACCCAAATAATTCTAGATCTATCATGGACGGATTCGGACATGAATCACAAAATTTGTCCTCCATCTTGAATGTTCGTATTGGTCTCCAACACAACAAGCCCTTGTATAGGTACCAATTTTGAAAGAATCTAATCAAAAATCGTATTCGCCATTTCGAATTTTGAAAAAATACAAAATCTACTCGAGATTCGCATTATGAATAGTTGGACAATAAATCACAAAAACTGTTCGCTATCTTGTTTTTTTCTCTTGTGAATGTCGTAACGAACCTGAATGAATTTAATGGACACCTGCCAAATTTTAAAGATGATTGGATCAGTGGAATTGGCTCAAAATTTCCACTGAAGTTTTGACCCCGTTATACCTAGACAGTATAGATACTATACCTGTTACGTGTGAGTGAAACTAAACAAAAGCTTGTACAAATAATACTGATATATTATTATTTACCTACTTATTGGGTGCCTTCAAGCACTAATGAATATTCTTTTATGTGTTTTCAAAACATATCAACTGCGATATAATATCGTAATAGAACATTTTTTTGTACCTATACTTAGGGACCATTTTTCAGTAAGAATATTGCTACATTACGTGTTTCATTATATTAGGCTTAATTGCAGCAATATAAAATTTTACCACTGATCATCATCTGATATTCGAAACATCCGAATGCAAACTTTGACTCGTCTTTTATTCTGCTAAACATCTCACCAATGACAATATTCTGCACATTAATGAAAGAAGTGAATGAAAACTGGCGTTCTATTTTAAAAAGAGAAAGAAGTATAGTTTTGCGTGCCATCCGATAACGGCGCCACGTTACTGGATACATTTTCAATGTTTCCAGTAAAATAGTATAGATGTCTCAGGTGACGGCCATCCAATGCATTTTGCACAGGGATTGTCTGACTATTCTTCTTTAGACAATGATGCAACTATATGACTAAGAATTCCTAATATTCACTGATAATGATGTGACAGGAATCAATGATGAAAACAAAATTCATCTGCGGGCCCTACACGCACCCATTACTTTGGTCACAATCAAAACAATGAATTAAGAGAATATAAAATTATAGCAGTAATAGCTATTATTTAATAACCAAGGGGGTGCCAAGGGGGGTGCTTTGTCTCTGGCAGATATAGCTTCGCGTCGGGGCTTGATATCCGCAGTAGGAAAAACATTTTCGTTTGGCGTTGTTTACAAAATTTTTTCTACGGCCTCTGTAATAATTTTTTTATAATTTTGTCCTAAAATTTGTAATGCATGAATGGAATTATATGCGGCGGTATGACAAAGTATCAAGTGGGCGTTGCGTCGTTACTACCTTGTTGACAACGATTTGTTTGTTGGTGAAGTTATTTCTTCTATTATATTGTATAAAGAAATGGAAATAGACTATCATATGTGAATATTTCCAAAAACTGCCATGTTAAAAAATCAAACTGATGAAATAAGTGTAGAAGCATTGTCTAAAGAAGAATAGTCAGACAATCCCTGTGCAAAATGCATTGGATGGCCGTCACCTGAGACATCTATACTATTTTACAGGAAACATTGAAAATGTATCCAGTAATGTGGCGCGTTATCGGATGGCACGCAAAACTATACTTCTTTCTCTTTTTAAAATAGAACGCCAGTTTTCATTCACTTCTTTCATTAATGTGCAGAATATTGTCATTGGTGAGATGTTTAGCAGAATAAAAGACGAGTCAAAGTTTGCATTCGGATGTTTCGAATATCAGATGATGATCAGTGGTAAAATTTTATATTGCTGCAATTAAGCCTAATATAATGAAACACGTAATGTAGCAATATTCTTACTGAAAAATGGCCCCTAAGTATAGGTACAAAAAAATGTTCTATTACGATATTATATCGCAGTTGATATGTTTTGAAACACATAAAAGAATATTCATTAGTGCTTGAAGGCACCCAATAAGTAGGTAAATAATAATATATCAGTATTATTTGTACAAGCTTTTGTTTAGTTTCACTCACACGTAACAGGTATA